>CM035845.1:352126081-352523581 GCA_020510985.1 Pholidichthys leucotaenia | reverse complement strand
AGTGGTGTCCTCCTGGGTCATCTGGGGGAGAAACATAATGTGACTATGGGGTGTATTATGGTGAATTATGTGAATTATGGGGTGTATTATGGTGAATGTGGTTGTGGGATGAATGATGACTAAGAGTGATATTGTAATTTGTTGGGTATGGAAAAGGGGTGGTACTATATAAGCATTTGCTTCTTCCCACTCCTTTTGAACATTTTATTTTTGGATTGATTTTTGTTTTGTTTTATTTTTTTTCTTTTGTCGGAATGTTTAAATAAATAAAATCAATCAATCAATCAATCAATCAATCAATCAATCAATCAATCAATCAATCAATCAATCAATCAATCAATCAATCTCCCATAAAGTCCACTTTGGCTCAAACAATGACGGATGGTGTGATCTGACACTGATGTACTTTGACCTTGGAGTTCACCATGAATGTGTTTAGAGGTTGTTCTGGGCTCTTTTGTTACCATTCGTATTATCCGTCTCCTCCTGTGGCCATGTCCAGGGAGGTTGGCTACAGTCCCGTGGATCTTAAATTTCTGAATAATATGTGCAACTGTAGTCACAGGAACATCAAGCTGCTTGGAGATGGTCTTATAGCCTTTACCTTTAACATGCTTGTCTATAATTTTCTTTCTAATCTCCTGAGACAGCTATCTCCTTTGCTTCCTCTGGTCCATGTTTAGTGTGGTAAACACCATGTCACCAAACAGCACAGTGACTACTTGTCACCCTTTAAATAGGCCGACTGATTACAAGTTTGTAGACACCTGTGATGTTAATTAGAGGACACATCTTGGTTGAACATGTCCCTATGGTCACATTATTGTCAATCTTTTCTAGGGGTACCGTCATTTTTGTCCAGGCCTGTTTCATGAGTTTGTTTTTTAAAATAATTCTGTTGAACCACAACTGAAAAGCATTGTCTGATTTTCATTGGTTAATTTTCATAGAATTTTTATTTATTACCACTTTTGTCAGATTCAAGTTATTTCTGTGACCACTGAGGGTTTTTCTTTCATTAACAGAGGGGTACCAACAATTTTGTCCACGTCTGGACATGAGTGTGAATGACAGGGTGGCAGGTGTAACAGTGAAGATGGAAGGAGTAGAGGTAGTGAAAGTAGATGAGTTTAAATACCTGGGGTCAACCATCCAGGTTTGTCAGCACAAGGCACTGCATAGCGGCAAAGTGCAAAACTACTTTTGGTCAGTCATCTTTTTCAGTTAAAGGGACTAATTTTTGGAATGCCCTACCAGCAGAAATGGAAACACTAACTGACCTGAAAATATTTAATGAAAAGGTGAAAATCTGGCTGAAACAAACAAAAACAAATTTGTGATCATTGATTGTGGACTATGGACTATGTACATGTCCTTTGATGTTTTATATTATGTATACATAAATGTTATATTGATGTATTGACTTAATGATGTATTTTGATAATTTTACAGTAGAAAAAGGTTCCAAGGTTGTCATAGCCAGGAGTGGCACTGGGGTTAAGCTCCCAGTGCTCATAAAATGCTCCTTACGGCATGCGTCTCGAAAAGCCTCTGACAACTAAGTCCAACTCCTAGCCTGCCCGTGTGGTTTAGTCTCTAAGCCCGGCAGAACTGCTTTTACTAATAAGAGAAGGGGCGAGGGCGGATCTCTGGCGCCTTAAAACCAGATGCTTTGGGTAGATGGTGGCTCGTCAACCTGGGAAGGTAGCCCATCTAGGGGAAGGTAAACCCTGATTTCAAACCTCCGCTGCCTTGCGGCACACCCAGTCACGGGAAAGGCTTCGGGAGTCAACCCTGAGGAAAAATCCGGAGTCGGAGCCCCTAAGGCAGTTCTCTGTTGTGCTCAACATCGTTCTGGCAGCTCCTGCGACAGCGCTGGTGCCAAACTATAGCAGCCCTGCTGTTCCTTTGGATTCATCAGTGACGTGGAGAGGGGGGGACATGCTGCATGGGTAACATCTTGTCCTCCATATCTTCCTGCCCAGGCTTGAATCCTACCAACGCCCAACGCTGGAAGGTAGAACACCGGTGCGCATCGGCCTTTTCAGCCACAGGCGGTGCTGTTCCAGCAGAGTAGACATTTAGGATTCTCTTCCATGGTCATCATAGACCGACAGAGGCCGACCACGACGACAACAGTAGAAAAGCCTAACCAGGGACCAAGCTTGCAAATTAGCCTTGGCTAGAAATCTGCAAATATGCAATGCATCTGTGATGTGTTAATTTTTACTGGCCATGATGTGTTTTTGCATTGTCCCTGACAAATAAACAAACAAATATATCAGTAAATCCAAGGCAATGGAAAATCCATAAGAGTAATGAATAAGAGAGTGCAGGCAAGGTGGAGTGAGTGGAGACGAGTGTCAAGGGTGATTTGGCACTTCGACACTCATGTCGAAGCATCCTTCAGCAAGACACTGAACCTCCAGTTGCTTCTGGTTTGTCAGGCCAGTGCCTGTGTATGGCAGCTCCACCACTATCAGTGTGTGAATGTGTGTGTGAAGGGGTGGATAGCAGGCTCTGTAAAGCGCTTTGGTCAGCTAGACATGAGAAAAAGGTGTAAGTGTCCTGTATAAGTGTCCTGGCCGAGCCCTTTGTATCGGCACCCAAGCAAAGGTGTAGGGTGCACAAAAGGTGCCATCACGATGTGTGCCTGCGACATAGAAAGAGGTCATAGGGTTATTGACTGTACGACTTCAGTCCCTAGAAGAAGGATGGACTGGTACCCATGTGCACCCACCGCACCTCCAGCTTCCGGCGTGGGGCCAGATCAGCCACATGGAAACAGCATTTTCCAACACTACCCCTCGCCGTGGAAGCTACGGTGGGCACAGGGACTCGAGCTTCATCAACACCAGTATCTATCTTCCACGCTGTGTGCAACTAGAGCACTGTCGTCGGCAAAGAGTATTTCTCTTACTCCCTTTATTGAAGTCTTACTCTTGGCTTTAAACTGTGCCACATTGAACAAGGCTGCTTCTTTCCTTGTTTGAATGTATACTCCTTCTGAAGTGCCTTTGAAGGCCACCTCAAGCATGGCTGCCAGATATAGCGAGAAGAGTGTAGGTGCCAGCACACACCCTTGTTTCACCTCGTTGCTAACTGAAAAGTCTTTAGATACTGAAACACTCATTGCCACATTTGCTTGTATACCTGTATGGAGTGCCTTGATCAGGCTGACAAACTTCTCTGTACAACCATATTTCTTGAGTACCTGCCAAAGTCCTTGTCGCAAAACAGTATTGAAGGCTTTACTGAAGTCTATGAAGACTACATAAAGCGGCATGTTCTGTTCAATACACTTTTCTTGAACCTGTTTCTAACAGAAAATCATGTCCATTGTGCTTCTTCCACTTCTCATGCTATGAGCCCTTAAACAGGTAGGTGACAAAAACAATTGAAAGATTAATATTATACTGCGTTCTTGTTTTTATGCTCCTAGACACAGAATGTCATGTTTCTTCCTTAGACACTGAGACTCTAGCCTTATCAAGGTCAGTCCCGAGAGACAGCTAGGCTCCGTACTGCCATAGAATGTTCTCATATTATCTTGGTCTGTTCCAAGGTACGTATAAAACTTGCCTACACCATTCTGACTGTGAACATTCCTGCTGAACTGCTGCATGAACCCTTCCTCTTGATCAGGAATAAATAGCCAGAAAAGTTATCTTTGACTCTGCACCTTTATTTATAAACCAGGTCAAATAAATCAGATCAGCCTGATCTACAGCAGCAGAATTCTCTCCAGTTTAAAAGCAGGATGCCAATGTTGAAAGAGTCCAAACAGAAAAGAAGACTCTAAATGCAGCACTGAGCCAAACACACAACCTCGACTTTGGATATGCAAATGAGGCAATTCACAGGAATGGAATAAATCACCTTTTACATTTCATTTAATTTTAGTCATGTCAACTTGTCCAGAAGAATTATGAGTTAATCTGGGGTTTATTACCAGAAAGTCCAGCAAACAGGAGCAGGGGCGATGAAGAGAAGATGGTGCCCATTGTCACTTTGTGGCTCCAAGGTTTTTTCAATTCTAGTGGGTGTTTTGACACCAAACAAATAATAGACATTAAATGCACACCTGAATTTAAAGAAAGAAGTGATTCATCATCCAACATGGATGCTGTGTCTGTGTTTAGTTTGGTTAAGATCAGCCTTCCGTGGACTGGAGTGCTCTGGCTGCTCTCATTTTGCTTGCCATGCAAATCCAGGAGGGTCACGTTCCTGAAGCTGCACTTATACTCCTGCATGTGCAGCATGACGACTTCTAATAGTTTTTCTGGCTGTCAGGCAGATGGAGGGCTGACTGCGGCTGACCGCGGCATGAATAGGCCAGGGGTCAGCAACCTGTACTACACAAAGAGCCTCTTTGAGTGATGATGGTCTAAAAAAATCTGCATGGAGCCACAAAATAGGAGCCGGAAAACTAGAATGACAACTATAACCTGGCCTGACAACATCAGGATAAAGAACATTTATTTTCGATAAAATTGCTTCTTTTTCTAGTAAATTTTTGATTATTTGTAAAGAAAAATAACTCTTCTTGCAAATTGGTGTATTTTAATCATTAAACTGTAATGTTTTTCCAAAATTTATGGTTGCATATTTCTTTGCAAAATTAATACCTCTGTTGAGTAAAATGGAAGATTTTTTTTTCATAAATTTTGATTTTTTTTATACTTTTCTCATAAGATTGTCTTTTTTTTGTAAATTTATTACTTTTTTCAGGTAAAAGTGCAGTCTTTTTCACAAACAAGTTGCAACAATTTTCAAATAAAACTGTAGCTTTTTCAGGTAAATTTGTGATTTTTTTTTTTTTTTTTTGCAAATTTGTGTTTTTTTCTCCTTATAAAATTGCAACTTTTTCATAAAATCTGAATAATTCTGTCACGGATTTTCAGATATTCTTGTAAATTTATTTTTTTGTAAAGTTATTACCTTTCATGAGTAAAACGGCAGCACTTTTTTTCTACAATTAAAAAAAAATATAAAAAAGGAACTTTTTCCAGTTATTTCGTGACTTTTTTCCCCAGCAATTTTGTGATTTTTTTTTTTCTCGCAAACGTTGGGTATATTTTCTGTCACCATGGGATGAGATGCCGTCTCGGTGCTCAGCCCATGTTTCCCTTCATCCCTGCTTCTCATTGAGCAGCGTCTCAGCAGGCTCCCAGCTGGCAGCATTACGGACGGCTGAGGCCAATTAATCCTCATCAGCTGGGGCGCTGCCAATGAGAATAAATAGGAGCAGCCTCGATGACTCGGGGCTGCGACATAAGCACTGTTAGGCTGAAGCCCCTTCGTCTGGTGTCAGTCTCTACTCCCCTTACAGCATTCCTGCGATTGTTACCCGCTGTGAGTATGTATGCCTTGTTACCCCCCATGTCCGGTATGAGCTTCCTGCTCCTGCGCTGTGCAACTTGTGAGTGAACCTCTGTACGAGTATCTGTGCTTTCCTCATCCCTCACCCCTTACCTTTAATAAAACATCACGACTCACTGGCTCGCCCTCGGCTCTTATTGCGTGGCTCCCTAGAGCCCCGCGTGACAGTATGTCGCAGCCAGACGAGTTACCGGCGGCCGTGAGTCGCTGTGGAATTGTACCTTTCTGTCCGGGTGTCAGTGCTGCTAGCATGCCGTTTCCCAGGAGTCACTCCCGACGCCAGGGCGACGAGCTGAGGTCCATCTCGGGGGCTGTCGACAGGACGCTCTTCACCCTGCACAACGCCTCCAACGCGAGACGCTGGCATCCGGGCCGTGCTGAGGATCTCCTGGACTGTTACCCTCATTCTCTGCTCCATCTCGAGGGCAGTGCCAGGATAGACGCCATGGTCACACAGCGAGAGAAGCTCTGCGGGTTGGATGGAAACCCCGGCAGTACGCCGAAGTGGATGACATTGCCCCCCGCTTCGGGACACCGTTCCTGCTGCCATTCCAGCCCGGGAGTTTGCGCCACCCAGAGGGCTTCCCCCGTTCTGCACCACGTCACTCGGGATTCCCCCCATGGAGCCGCAGCTGACAGCAGTTACGTCTGGGACCGGGTGGCTGACGCAATTCCCGCTGCGTATCCATTCACCATCTGCAGGCACGTGGCGGCGGCAGAGAGATTGGTGGAGAGGACTCCAGAGCAACGAAGCTGTCCCAAGCTCAATGCCCTCCTCGCCTCGGTCTCTGATCAGGAGCGGCGATTCCTGGGTTCCCCCCTCGTTTCGTCCCCTGGGAGAAGTCGTCGTCACATCGCCAAGTCACCTCTGCACGACCCCCTTCCAGATCCAGTTCTGGGCTGCCGCCAGGACCGTTCCCCCCACGCAGCTTTCACCTCTTCGTCTCGTCAGCGTGGAGTTTTCACAGCCTCGTTCCCTGAGCCTCATTCCCCCGCTGTCATTCCTGGACATTCGGGCTGGCTCACCCCGGCTGTTTCCCCCTCCTCCTCAACGTGCTTCCTGACTGCTGTGTGTGCCTGGAATTCCGGCCTGGTGAGCTCTCTGCTGGAGACAACGCGAGCGATCCTCAGACGATTTCCCAGGGGGTCCTCCGTTATCGCCAGGCGGGGAGAGGAAGAAGCAGTATCCACCACAGCAGGCGATATTCAACCTCCAGGAGACAGGCAAGTCATAGTTTTTTCACATCTGCTTAATGATTTGCTCTGTCACATTCCTGGAGGAGTTCAGGGTTCGCAGCTCCCTGAACTCCCCCCACCTGCTGTAACCTGTGTTCCTAATCCTGCATCCTCTGTGTCTCTCTCCGCCGAGCGATCCCCGGCTCCGGGTCGACGTGGTGGGATAAGGAGAGGGCCTGTGGTTCCGCAGCTATGTTGCGGACGGAGGAGGGGGACTGACTGCTGCGTGGAGTCTGCGCCGACGACTAAGCGTCCCGGGTCTCCACGGAGGAGCGGTTCGGTCCAGCGGGATGAGATTCTTCTGGCTTCACGCCGAGTGGATTGTCGGCGGGGTTACCAGAGCTGGAGGAACCTCAAGCTGCGCTGACCATCATGCTAGCTGCGGGGCCCGACGCGGCTGGATGGGAGCCTGACAACGACCTCCTGACAACGGATCCTGGATCTTCGCAGTCCTGGACGGCGTCAGAACCCGAGATCAGGCGAGTGCTCTCCTTTCTTTTCTCCCTTTATATCTTTGGGCACTTTAGCCTGTCTCTAGGGGAGACGAGCCGGGTGTAGCCGCCCGCTGCGTCTGAGCTCGTCTCGCCGGGTTCTGGTGCTGCCGGTGATCCTGATCCCGGTTCTGTTTTCTCTTCTGAGCCTTCTTCCAGGGTCACCGGCGAGGAGTTGCTGTTCCTCATGGTGCTGGAGGGTCCAGGTTCAACGTTGGAGGTCGGTTCTGGTGCGGTGTCCAATGTGGGTTCGCCCGAGACCCAATCGGAGTCCAACGTGGGTGCTGCTCCAACGGCGTCCAACGTGGGTTTGCCCGAGACCCAATCGGGGTCCAACGTGGGTGCTGCTCCAACGGCGTCCAACGTGGGTTTGCCCGAGACCCAATCAGGGTCCGACGTGGGTGCTGCTCCAGCAGTGTCCGACGTGGGTTCGCCTAAGGCCCGATCGGGGTCCGACGTAGGTGCTGCCCCAGTGTTGTCCAGGTCCGGTGAGGAGGTGGCCGCTTCCCTGCGGTCTGACGCTCGTCGCCCTCGTCATTGGCTCTCCCCTGAGCCTCTTCCACCGGGACCCGCTTTGACCCTTCGTCCGTCTCAACGGTCCTGGTGGTTGAGTGATGCGGGTCGACGACCCGACCCGCAAGACTTTCGGTTCGGTGATCTGGTTCCCCCCGATGATCTGTGTTTGCCTCTGGGTGGCCTGGTTCGGCTGCCGGTGGACTGGGTTCCTGGGATCTGGGTCCGGAGTTCGCCGTCCGAACACTTCCCTTTCCCCAGTTCGCCAACTGGACAATGGGCGGGGAGACCTCCAGAGCCATCTCGGCCAGTTTGGACTCTGCCTGCCATATTCCTCGGGTGTCGCTTTTCTTTTATCATTATTAAGGTCACTCGGGTGTAATATTTTGTCCTGTTGGTGGATTTATATTCATAGTGCTGTGTGTTTTCCATTTCCCGTACTCAGCATTTTCCTTTTTGTGCCTTGTTTTTAGCCTTGTCCGTGCATTACAGAGTTATGCGTTTTGTTTCCCATCAAACCATACTCTCCAATTGTCCGTTTGTCCCAGTCACTTTCACTCCTTTAGGTGACTGTGTGAATATATATTCATAGTGCTGTGTGCTGTTTTTCATTATCCGTACTCAGCATGTTCCTTCTTTGTGCCTTGTTCTTAGCCTTGTCGTTATAGAGTTATGTGTTTTGTTCCCGTCCAACCATACTCTGTAATTGTCCGTTTGTCCCAGTCACCTTCACTCCTCTGGGTGACTGTGTGTACATATATTTGGTGCTGTGTATTGGGTTTTCCCCTTTTTAACCATACTCAGCTTTTTACCTTATTGTTGTCCTGTTACCCTATCACCGTTTTTCTCCTAGGTGTCCTTCCTTGCATTTGGCGCCGTGTGTTCTGTTATCTTTTTACTTACCGGTGCACGTCATTCCCATTATTCTTGTCCTGGTCTTAGCCTGCTTTTGTTTCATGGAGTAATGTGTTTTGGGTTCTTTTTCAACCATGCTCTGTGATCACCTCTTGTTCTATTTAGCGTTGTGTATTGTTTTTGCTATTTATCACTTGTACTCAGCGTCTTCTTTTTTTTTTGTCACTCTTGTCCTGCTCTTAGTTTTGTCTGTGCATTATGGAGTAGTGTTTGTTCTTTTATCCATACTCTGTAATTGCGTTATCCGTTTTTGTCATTCTTTTGGTGTTGTCCTTCCCTTTGCTTCTTCCCCTCCGGTCCTGCCACCATTCCACCCACCCTAGGTGTGTGTGTGTGTGGGGGGGGGCTGGGATGTTCCTGGTCGTTCAGGAGCCCGACCTTGAGGGGGAGGCTCTGTCACCATGGGATGAGATGCCGTCTCGGTGCTCAGCCCATGTTTCCCTTCATCCCTGCTTCTCATTGAGCAGCGTCTCAGCAGGCTCCCAGCTGGCAGCATTACGGACGGCTGAGGCCAATTAATCCTCATCAGCTGGGGCGCTGCCAATGAGAATAAATAGGAGCAGCCTCGATGACTCGGGGCTGCGACATAAGCACTGTTAGGCTGAAGCCCCTTCGTCTGGTGTCAGTCTCTACTCCCCTTACAGCATTCCTGCGATTGTTACCCGCTGTGAGTATGTATGCCTTGTTACCCCCCATGTCCGGTATGAGCTTCCTGCTCCTGCGCTGTGCAACTTGTGAGTGAACCTCTGTACGAGTATCTGTGCTTTCCTCATCCCTCACCCCTTACCTTTAATAAAACATCACGACTCACTGGCTCGCCCTCGGCTCTTATTGCGTGGCTCCCTAGAGCCCCGCGTGACATTTTCTCCTTAAAACTGCAACATTATCACTAAATTTGCAAGATTTTCTGCATAAATTTTCAGGTTTTCTCATTTTTTTGTTTTTTTATGTTATTTTTCTCATGAAGGTGCAACTCTTTTTTCTAGAAAATTCATTACACCTTTTCTTGGAAATTTGTGAGGGTTTTGTTTTTTTAATCAAAGCCTGAGGGAGCGACTGGCTTTGGGCACAGAGCCAAAGGCTGCAGACCACTGGTGTAATATTTAAAAAAAACGACTCGCGTTTCATGAATCCAACCAACGCACACAAAGGACGTCATGCTCCAGGAGAGCAAAGATTAATGGTCATCATGACAACCACTGCAGGGAGCAGGGATGATCACATTCCACCCATCGCTGCTGTCTCTACACTGATAGACACGCAATCAGACAATTCACCATCATCATCATCATCATCACAGCAGTCTGTTGGGGCAACAATGACGGTTTCATTTAGGTCTGATCAGATTCCTCCATGCAGCTCTGTCCCTCGCCTTCCTCTGCCAGGAACTCCTGACCTTGTTAACCCGGGCGACGTCCGAGCCGGAATGAGTTGCTCTCTGACTGACCATTTCACGAAAGTGCTTGCAAAGTATTTAAGTTCTGCTAGCTTTCGCTGGACTAGAGACAATTAGTGCGCATGAAAATAAAGCAGCCATCAACACCGACTGAGCTGAGCCCACTTTTAGGAAAGAAGTAGGATCAGAAGAATATTAACAGTCCCACTCACTGAAAACTTATGTTTTTATTGGTCTTAACCTCCTAAAATGCATTTATTGGTCATGTAATTATAGAAAAGAAACATCAAAACACTTATCTTCCCCCATCACAGCCTTTGCATTGATTCTGGCTTTGAACAGCCAGTATAACTCTTCAGGTTTTTCCTGGACGTCCCCCAACTGCTCCATTATCGGCCAGCTTACCGGTCTGTCTGCAACCATGTCATGTAGATGAGCGTGCTGCCAAAACATTACTAACAGTGCTACTAGCAAGTTAGCTTACCGAGCGTGGTTTATACTGTTATTTTCTTCAAATTTCAGTCACACTAATAGATACCCCTGTTTCCTCCTGGGTCATGAATCCATAGTCAATAACATACCTCATGTCATTCTGGCTTATTTTGTCACATTTTCACCATGATGCTACACCACACTGTTAGCATTAGCTTAGCTTGGGGGTCAGAGTCAGTCAGTTGAACCTCATTTTCTGTAAACTGTATTCAACCCTACTGGAATCTTTGTTTATCTACTAACAATTAGCTAGATGCATCACGCTTACACCTTATTTTTGATAAGTACTGAGACATAGCTGAAGCTAGCATGCTTAGCCACTCACTCATGAATATTTTTGTGCTTACTGTACTCCAGGGACCAGTCAAATCTCTTCACACACACACACACCTGTCCACCAGCAATGCTTTATTTCATTCATTCTTTAGGACAAATTTACGTTAGTTGGCTCAGAAGCTAGCCAGCTAAGATTAGCAGTAGTGACATAAGAGGGAGGGTGGAGTTTAAGAGCAGCAGTCTGAGTAAAGCCTGCGTCATGCTACACCTCTGCTGTCCACGTACGTGTAACCGGAAACCTCGTATGATGAAATTTACGTCGTCTCCACTCCGCTAGTGCCCGGAATGCTCAACCGCGGACGACCACCCAAATTTTGTGACCACACCGCATGTCCACGACCTGAATGAGTTGAAAAGCGCATGCGCAAGAATGAGCATCCCATTCACGAGGTGGCGATATCAACACAGCATACATCAGTAGACAAAGAAGACAACGAGGAGGCGGAAAAGAATAAAAACATACAGGAATCATACATACATACTTTTTTCACAGCAGCAGCATCTTCATGGAAAAGGAGTGAAAACCAGGAAGTCAAACAGCAGAAATGGACTCTATATTTGAAGAGAAACTTTGTGAAGAAGTCCGCTGTTTCTTTGTTGGTGAAAATCCTGGCCCGTTAGCACCTTGGCGCTACTTATCGGGTGGGAGTGAAACCACAACTGATGGTTGTGTGCATGCATCAACCGCTTGGCCTGAGTGGATGAAAAAAGTGAGCATGTACAGCGCCGCATGCGTGCCAGGCTTGTCCAAAGCGTACGCGGACCAAGGCAGACTAGAGGGGAAATGGCACATGAAGCAGGCTTTAGGCTTTAACAGATGATTCACAGTGATGCCGCAATAATTAAATAACTAAAGGAAATTTGAGGATAATATGCAGCGCGGTGGCAGAGTGGTTAGCACTGCAGCAGCACAGTAACTCACCCTTGGCCGGGGGATCCTGGGTTCAATCCCAGCCCCCGACCAACAGTGATCTGTGTGGAGTTTGCATGTTCTCCCCGTGTCTGCATGGGTTTACGCCGAGATTTCTCCTGTTTCCTCCCACATGTCAAAAACATGCAAGTTAGGTTAATTGGCATCAAACTGGGGATTCTAAACTGTCCTTAGGTCTGACTGTGAGAGTGAATGGTTGTCTGTCTCTCTGTGTTGGCCCTGCAATGGAATGGCAATCTGCCCAGGGTGCACCCTGCCTCGCCCAAAGATGCTGGGATAGGCTCCAGACACCCCCCCCCCCCGGCAACCCGAAAAGGATTAAGCGGAAGAAGATGGATGGATGGATGGATGGATATCACAGACTTTTCATTAAGACCTGTGGGAGCTGTTAGCATGTGGGAAAAGTGCAGTGAATGGGACTTTAACATGGTGGTAGCTATGGTTACCATCGTACGTCTTGCAAATTTCACTAAACACGTTTAAAACCTAAATTACTAGACTACACCACAAATCAGCTCCTCACTGTGCATCGTCTTTAGCGTATTTGTCACATTATAAGAAGCCACAACAGTTGCTGTCATTACTGATGATGTGACCACTGAAGCAGAGCTCCACTGTAGTACATATCCAGTGAAACATCTGAGCATGCTTATCAGGAGATACAGTAACTCCAGGAACCCTAATGTCCAGTCAAACTGTAAATACACACTGATGGACAGTTCATCTTCTATGATCTTATCTGTTCTGTAGAGTGGATATACTGGAGAACTTCTGCTCATTTCACACAACCCACCACTCCAGGCATTTTACTGTATGAACAACATGACATGTTTAGAAGAACAAAACCTTTATTTTTCATGCTGCACTACTTTACAGAAAGTGCCAATTAGAAAATGCTATAAAAAAAGGAATGCCTGCAAACATTCCAGTTCCACCTCTACAAATGCCATCCCATATTTCATGAGATGAAAGAGCGTGAGCTCCAGAGAAACTCCTATCATTTAATCTTTTTTTTTGTTTGTGTTTAAGAGTGTATGAGCCACCACATCTCATTATTAAATTTTGATTTTTTTTTAATTTTTATTTTGTATACTTTATTGATCCCCAGAGGGGAAATTGAGGGCATCCACCTGGATGGATGAAGCAGCCACGGTACGGTGCTATCCCTTAACCATTCACACACACATTCACACCTAGGGCCACTTTAGAGTCTCCAGTTAACCTAACCTGCATGTTTTTGGCCTGTGGGAGGAAATCGGAGAAATCCCAGAATAAACCCACGCAGACACGGGGAGAACATGCAAACTCCACACAGATCACTGTTGGTCAGGTGCTGGGATCAAAGCAGGGATCCCATGGCCAAGGGTGAGTTGCTGTGCTGGCACAGTGCTAACCACTGCGCCACCACACCGCCTAAATTGAGGTCAGGAATGTGGCCCGAGGTGACAGGATAATACCAGAAGAGCTCTTTCATGAAATATTCACAGAGCGGCGGACAGGGGCTTCCCTTCTGACTGCAGTGCTGTTGCACAGCAGCAGAGTTCACAGGAAGGCTCTTTGCTCCCCCGTGTCTAAACCGTCAGGTGAAATGGTGAAGTGAAATGACGGCTAAAGGTTCCAATGCAGCAAGACAGGATTTTACACCATGAAAGTGTCATATCCGGCTCTAGGGAGCCGGGCAATCAGAGCCAGGGACAAGCCAGTGAGTCGAGATGGTTTATTTTGGGTAAGGGATAAGGGATGAGGAGAGCACAGATACTCATGCAGAGGTACACTCACAGGTTGCACAGCGCAGAGGTAAGCAGCTCGTACCGGACGTGGGGGTAGCAAGACGTACATCCTCACAGCGGGATACAAACACAGGAATGCTGCAAGGGGAGTTGAGGCTGACACCAGACGAAGGGGCTTCAGCCTAGCAGTGCTTATGTCGCAGCCCCGAGTCATCGAGGCTGCTCCTATTTATCCTCATTGGCAGCGCCCCAGCTGATGAAGACTAATTGGCCCCAGCCGTCCATAATGCTGCCAGCTGGGGGCCAGCTGAGACGCTGCTCAATGGGAGGCAGGGATGAGGGAAAACATGGGCTCAGTGCCGAGACGGCATCTCAACCCATGGTGACAGAGCCCCTCCCTCAAGGTCGGGCTCCTGAACGACCAGGAACATCCCAGCCCCCCCCCCCCCACCTAGGGTGGGAGGAAGGGAGGCGGACCGGAGGGGAAGAAGCCAAGGGAAGGACAACACCAATGGGGCAATGTAGGGTAGCGGGAAAGAAAAACCCAAATACAATACTGACAACAGAACAATTAACCCAGGTACAGATGGGGAGAAGAACTGGGTCAGCACGCCGGTTACATACTACCCAGAGAGTACCAACCATGCGTGACCCAGAGCAAGAAAAAAAAAAAAAAAAAAGAACCACCAAAAAGGTACAGGGCAAAAAATGCTGAGTATGGTCAAATAAAGGGAAAACACAATACACAGCACCAATATAAGTACATACACACAGTCACCAAGAAAAGTGAGGGTGACTGGAACAAATGGACAATTACAGAGCATGGTGTTACGGAAAACAAGGCACATGACTCTATAATGAACCAACAGGGCATAAAAAAGAAATACTGAGTGCAGGCAAAGAAAAACCCACACACATGAATATATAAATACCCACAGTCACCTAAAGAAATGAAAGTGACTGGAATGAATGGGCAACTGCAGAGTATGGTCTGAAAGGGAACAAAACATAACTCTACAATGCAAAAACGAGACTAAAAACATGGTACAAAAAATAAAATGCTGGGTACGAGGGAAGGAAAACGCACAGCACTATAAATACACATCCACCAACAGGACAGACATTACACCCAAGTGACCTTAATAACGATAAAAGAAAAAGTGACACCCGAGGTGTATGGCAGGCAGAGTCCAAAAATAGCCGAGATGGCTCCGGAGATCTCCCCGCCCATTGTCCAGCTGGCGAATCAGGGGAAGAAAAATGTTCGGACGGCGAACTCTGGACCCAGATCCCAGGAATCCAGTCCACCGGCAGCCGAACCAGGCTGCCCAGAGGGAAACACAGACCAGTGGGGGGAACCAGATCACCGAACCGAAAGTTTTGCGGGTCGGGTCGTCGACCCGCATCACTCAACCACCAGGACCGTTGAGACGGACGAAGGGTCAGAGCGGATCCCGGTGGAAGAGGCTCAGGGGAGAGCCGATGACGAGGGCGGCGGGCCTCAGGGAAACGGCCACCTCCTCACCGGACCTGGACAACACTGGGGCAGCACCCACGTCGGACCCCGATCGGGCCTCAGGCGAACCCACGTTGGACCCCGATTGGGTCTCGGGCGAACCCACGTTGGACACTGCACCAGAACCGACCTCCAACGTTGAACCCGGACCCTCCAGCACCACGAGGAACAGCAACTCCTCGCCGGTGACCCTGGAAGAAGGCTCAGAAGAGAAAACAGAACCGGGATCAGGATCACCGGCAGCGCCAGAACCCGGCGAGACGAGCTCAGACGCAGCGGGCGGCTGCACCCTGCTCGTCTCCCCTGGAGATAGGCTGAAGTGCTCAAAGATAAAAAGAGAGAAAAGAAAGGAGAGCACTCGCCTGATCTCGGGTTCTGACGCCGTCCAGGACTGCGAAGATCCAGGATCCGTCGTCAGGAGGTCGTTGTCAGGCTCCCATCTAGCCGCGTCGGGCCCCGCAGCCAGCACGATGGTCAGCGCAGCTTGAGATCCCTCCAGCTCAGGTAACCCCGCCGACGACCCACTCGGCGTGAAGCCAGAAGAATCTCGTCCCGCTGGACCGAACCGCTCCTCCGTGGAGACCCAGGGACGCTCAGTCGTCAGCGTAGACTCCACGCAGCAGTCAGTCCCCCTCCTCCGTCCGCAATGTAGCTGCGGAACCACAGGCCCTCTCCATATCCCACCACGTTGACCCGGAGCCGGGGACCGCTCGGCGGAGAGAGACACAGAGGATGCGGGATTAGGAAAACAGGTTACAGCAGGTGGGGAGAGTTCAGGGAGCTGCGAACCCTGAACTTCTCCTCCAGGGATGTGACAGAGCAAATCATTAAGCAGGTGTGAAAAAACAATGACTTGCCTGCCCCCTGGAGGTTGAGTATCGCCTGCTGTAGTGGAATCTGCTTCTTCCTCTCCCCGCCCGGCGATAACGGAGGACCCCCCGGGAATTCGTCTGAGGATCGCTCGCGTTGTCTCCAGCAGAGAGCTCACCAGGCCGGGATTCCAGGCACACACAGCGGTCAGGAAGCGCGTCGAGGAGGAGGGGGAAACAGCCGGGGTGAGCCAGCCCGAATGTCCAGGAATGACAGCGGGGGAACGAGGCTCAGGGGACGAGGCTGTAGGATCTCCACACTGACGAGGCGAAGGGATGACAGCTGCGTGGGAGGAACGGTCCTGACGATGACCCAGAACTGGATCCGGACGAGGTTCGTGCAGAGGTGACTCGGCGATGTGATGACGACTACTCCCAGGGGACGAAGCGAGGGGGAAACCCAGGATTCGCCGCTCCAGATCGGAGATCGAGACGAGGAAGGCGTCGAGCACGGGAAAGCTTCGTTGCCCTGAAGTCCTCACCATCAATCTCACTGCCGCCGCCACATGCCTGAAGGTGGTGACAGGAAACACAGTAGAGCTCGCGACAGCCACTCGACCCCGGACATAACTGCTGTCAGCTGCGGCTCCTAGAAGGGAATCCCGAGTGACGTGGCGCAGGTCGGGGGAAGTCCTCTGGTTGGCGCGAACTCCCGGACTGGAATGGCGGCAGGAACGGGACTCCGAAGCGGGGAAAGACGTCGCCCACTTCGACTCCCTGCCGGGATTTCCATCCACCCCGTGGAGCTTCTCTCGCTGTGTACCTGCAACGTCTATCCTGGCACTGTCCTCCAGATGGTACAGAGAGTGAGGGTGACAGTCCAGGAGTTCCTCAGCACGGCCCGGATGCCAGCGTCTCGCGTTGGAGGCGTCGTGCAGGGTGAAGAATGTCCCGTCGACAGCCTCCGAGATGGACCTTAGCTCGTCGCCCTGGCGCCGGAAGTGACTCCTGGGAAACGGCATGCTAGCAGCGCTGACACCCGGACAGAAAGGTACATTTCCACAGCGACTCACGGCCGCCGGCAACTCTTCTGGCTGCGACATACTGTCATATCCGGCTCTAGGGAGCCGGGCAATCAGAGCCAGGGACAAGCCAGTGAGTCGAGATGGTTTATTTTGGGTAAGGGATAAGGGATGAGGAGAGCACAGATACTCATGCAGAGGTACACTCACAGGTTGCACAGCGCAGAGGTAAGCAGCTCGTACCGGACGTGGGGGTAGCAAGACGTACATCCTCACAGCGGGATACAAACACAGGAATGCTGCAAGGGGAGTTGAGGCTGACACCAGACGAAGGGGCTTCAGCCTAGCAGTGCTTATGTCGCAGCCCCGAGTCATCGAGGCTGCTCCTATTTATCCTCATTGGCAGCGCCCCAGCTGATGAAGACTAATTGGCCCCAGCCGTCCATAATGCTGCCAGCTGGGGGCCAGCTGAGACGCTGCTCAATGGGAGGCAGGGATGAGGGAAAACATGGGCTCAGTGCCGAGACGGCATCTCAACCCATGGTGACAGAAAGCATGTAAAGGAAGTGGAACCAAGAGTTTAATGAAGCCACTTAATTATGTGAGCACGCAGCCTGCAGCAGCTGATGTGGACAGAAAAGCCCAGATTTGATCAGATGGACGTTTCCAGATTCACCACACAACCAGACGGGACAAAAAAGAGCCTCTACAGTGGAAACAGACACAAGAAAGACACTGGAACTACAGTCAGGCTTTAACACGTGCATGCATGTTGACGTGTTCAGGCTCACACATGTTAAAGTGATCAGCCCACCATGTTTGGTTCTCTACCACCACAGGAACCTTCTGCAGTTCCTCATTTTAGTCCCTGAAAATCCCAGAATCACGCCCCCAACACACACATCCCCATTCTCAGGTGGAACAAAGAGAGAACCGTCCCCCAATATCATCAGAACCCTGTTTTAACATCATGTTGCAGTGCTGACAACAATGGAACTGAAGCTCCAATTCTAAGAAGAATCCAGAACAAAGAGAAATTAAAAACTTTTTTTTTCCTATAAATTTGAAACTTTTTTTCTCCTGAATTTATAATTTTTCTTTTGTAAGTTCGCATCTTTTTCTTGTCAGTTTTAAAAGCTCATCTGGATTCTGGTTAAATTTTTATTCAGTGTAATTAAATTGTAATTTGTGACTTTGTGAATTTGTAAATAATGTTTAAATTTTTCAATAATAATAGAAGCCTCTCCAGCACCACAGGAATCTTTCCAGGACTGCTATAGTTCCTCATTTTAGTCCCTGAAAATCCCTCTCCAAGATCCACTTTAGTTCCTCCCTTCTGTGACGGTCCGAAGGGGAAAAAAGTTCATTGATGAGAGAAAAATCTCACATTTTTGAAAGAACGCAATGGATGCAAAGAGTGGAAAATTTATGAGCAGAAACGTCACCGTTTAGAGAATAAATGATCAAATCTCTGGAAAATTGGTGAGGATAAAGTCACAAAATTCTGGGGATAAAGTTGAAAATTAAAGGGAATAAAGTCACAAATTTAGGAGAAAAAAGGCTGCAGATTTGTCAAAGTAAAACTGTAAATTTACAAAAATAAAGTTAAAAAAATGACAAGAACAAAGTGATCAAGTTACAAAAAAAAAGAAGCAAAATTCAGAGACTTAGAATTCTGATTTTTGAGAATAAAATGGAAAATTATGGAAATAAAATCAATTTTTTTACATTTATGATAATAAAGGAGAAAAAAGATTCTGACATTCATTAAATTAAATCACCCTTTATTGTCATTCAACCATACAACCAATCATGTACAGTAGAACAAAATTGTGCTTTATCCTATCTACAGTGTAAATCACACACACCCCATAGTAGAATCAGAGGGCCGCTGCCATGCAAGGCGCCGCAACAGATTCCCTCCCCCATTTCATTATTGCTGAGCACCAAGCTGGATGGCAGGAAGTTCCGCTTTTATATGGTCTTCGGCATGACCCGGCCGGGATTTGAACCCCTTCCTCCCGGGTGTGGGGCGAATGCTCTACAAACTGAGCCACCACTCCGGTGAGTGGTGGCTCAGTTTAACCTCAGTTTCTGCTTTAACTTCATGAATGAGGTTAAAGCAGAAATTTACAAGAATAAAACTGTAAGTGTTTAAAAAGTTGTTCAGTTCTGAGAATAAAATTGGAAATCTATTTCCAAGTCAAAAACGTCATGACAGAATGAACCAGCCAGGACGGATGCTCAGCCGGTGCCTCACCACAGGAGCAGTCCACTATGGATCGCCTAGCGGCAACGGAGCAACAGCTCGCTGTGCTAACGCAGCCGGTATCCAACCTTATGACATTGTGGTCCACAGCCCATCCCACGGGTGCACCCCCTCAGCCTGCGCCGCGCACTACAGTGCGCCGTATCACCTCCATTCCCATGCCTTCCCCATACGCGGGGGGGTGGCAATGTAAGCTTTTTCTTCTCCAAGTGCAAATGTACCTGGAGCAGGTTGGGGAGGAGTATCCAGGGGATGTTGCTAGGATCCAGTTTTTCACCCTGTTGCTCAGGGATCGAGCCCTGGAGTGGGCTCAGTCCACTCTAAACAACCCTGAAGGGTGCAATTATACATTTGACCAATTTGTGGCCGCTTTCACTTGCGCGTTTGGCCGGACCGAGCATCGGGGCAACATAATGAACCACCTAATGACCCTCCGCCAGGGTACCCAGTCGGCGGCCGAGTACTCGGTGGAGTTCCAGGTTGTGGCATCCGAGTCGGGGTGGAATGATTCTGCATTGTGTGTGTTCCTTCACGGTTTGAACGACCAACTCCATGACGATCTGGAGGTTCATCCTGTCCCAGAGATGCTCGACGGCCTCATAGATCAGGCAGTAGGGCTGGCCAATCGGTAACGTGAGTGCGTGAAGGAGCGTGGCTCCACCCCTCACCTGTGCGCCGAACGCATATCCGCTGTGGTTACTGGCACTGGTGGCACCGGCTCTTCACCTGAACCAATGGAGCTCTCTCGGAGCCTAACCGATGATGAGCGCCAGTGAAGGCGGGGGGCTGGCGCATGCATGTACTGTGGTTTGTCTAACCACAGTCTGGATGAGTGCCGCCAGCGGCCAAAAGATGAGGCCCATCAGTAACAATGGGGGTCTGGCAGGCGGGACCAAATCTAGCCCCTCCCTCTGAAATTTTTCAATTCCGGCCCTCGTTCAGTTGCTGGGGGTTGAGAGGACGGTTATGGCACTGATTGATTCGGGGTCAGAGGGTAATTTTGTGTCTGCTGCTTTCGTTAAGCAGTGTAAATTAATCCCACACGTAAATTGCCCTATAATCAGAAAATCACCGCTGTATCTGGTGGCGAGGTCATGGTGGTTGCCTTGAGCATGGTGTCCATAACCATCTTTCTTTCCGGAAACGACTGGGAGGAACAATCATTCCTGGTTCTCCTCGTTTCATTGTCCCTGGTGGTTCTAGGTTATCTGTGGCTGCAGAAAAATAACCCAACGATCAATTGGGCCGACAGTACCATCTCTGCCTGGAGCCCATTTTCTATGGCCAACTGTATGCGTACAACCGAATGTTCCTCATCGCTGTCTGTTCCTCCCTCTCGGGTTGAGCCGCCAGACCTCAGCCTCGTCCCTTGGGCATATCACGATTTGGGCGAGGTCTTTAGCAAGTAAAGAGTGTTGTCGCTGCCGCCTCACCGCTCTTACGACTGTGCTATAGACTTCACCCCAGGGGCGAGGCTGCCATCCAGCCAGCTATATAGGATTTCTGGCCCAGGGAGGGAGGCGATGGAGCAATACATGAAGGAATCGCTGAACGCTGGCCTCATTCGGCCATCTTCGGCTCCACTCGGAGCCAGATTCTTCTTTGTCAGAAAGAAGGATGGCTCGCTGTGCCCATGCATCAACTACTGGGAGCTCAATGCTATTACCATCAAAGATAAGTACCCTCTGCCATTGATCAATTCAGCGGTCGAGCTCCTTCAGCGCTCACGAGTTTTCATCAAGTTAGACCTTAGGAACGCGTATAATTTGGTCTGCATTCGGGATGGCGATTAGTGGAAGACGGCCTATAAAACACACCAGGGCCAGTTTGAATACTTAGTGATGCCATCCGGGCTCACTAACACCCCCGCCATCTTCCAGCAGTTAATAAATAACGTCCTCCACGATATGCTCTATCAATTCTTGTTTTTCTATCTTGATGATATTCTCATTTTCTCCCGCTCGCCAGAGGAACATGAAGTCCACGTAAGAACCTTTTTTCAATGGCTCTTGGAGAACCAGCTTTACGTTAACACCAAGAAGTGTGAGATAGCCACACCATCCACCACCTTCTTGGGCTTCATCGTGGCTGAGGGGGAGCTGATTGCCAACCCGGTCAAGATAAAGGCAGTATTAGATTGGCAAACACCCCACTCCTGCAGGGAGCTCCAATGCTTCCTCAGGTTTGTGAAGTTCTTTTGCAGGTTCATCAGGAACAACAGTGGGATCACCCTGCCTTTGACACAGCTGACCTCAGTTAAAGTCACCTTTTGGTGGACTGAGGCAGCTGAACTGGCGTTTAACAAATTAAAGTGCCAGTTCACAGAAAAACCTATCTTGGATCAGGTCGACACACAGCTTCCATTTGTCCTCGAAGTGGACGCGTCTGATTCAGGGGTTGGCGCTGTACTGTCACAGCGCACGCCCCCCGATCAGAAATTTCGCCCATGCGCATATTTCTCTCGGCTGCTCACACCGAATGAGAGGAATTATGATGTAAGGGACAAAGAGCTGCTGGACATTAAGTTGGCATTAGAGGAGTGGAGACACTGGCTAGAGGGTGCCATTCACCCCATCGTCCTGTGGACCGACCACAAGAACCTCGAGTACTTGCGGTCGGCCCATCGACTGAATGCCAGGCAGGTTCGCTGGTCATTTTTTCCCAGCGATTTAACTAAACCATCACTTACTGGCCTGGCACCTGGAATACAAAACCGGATCCGCGCTCGAGCCAGATTGATTCTGGGAGCGTACCCCCCCTCCACCCCCCACACCATCATGCCACCTTCATGCGTCACTGGAGCCCTTACTTGGGATATCGAGTGGAGGGTCCACCAGGCCCAGTCCCAGGAGCCTGTGCAGTAGGGTGCCCCCGGAACCATCTGTATGTCCCAGCCACCCTCTGCAGTGATGTCATCCAATGGGGTAACACCAGTTGCTTTGCCTGCCACCCTGGAATTGCTCGGACCATCGACTTTGTCAAACGGGTGTTCTGGTGGCATATGCTGTGGCGGGACATCCAGGAGTATGTTAGAGCCTGCCGGATGTGCATCTGGGGTAAGACTGACTCCTCCCCCCATCCTATCCCTGTCCGGCCGTGGTCCCACGTTGCCATGGATTTTGTGACCGGGTTGCCATCCTCCCATGACAAAATGGTTATTTTGACTATCGTGGATCTCTTCTCCAAGGTGGTCCATGTGGTGGCCCTCCCTAAATTCCCGTCGGCCTTTGAGACAGCGGTCCTCCTCTCTGATCATGTCATCCGGATCCACGGCATCCTTATCGACATTGTGTCTGACCAGGGTCCACAATTTATGTCCCATGCACCCGGGCCACTGCTGACTGGAAGCAGGTTCTGGCCCCCAAGTACGTCGTGGGACAGCAAGTATGGTTGGCAGCTAGCCAGATTCCTCTCAAGGAGAAGTCAAAAAAACTGTCCCCCCGCTTCCTTGGGCCTTATCCCATCACCAGGGTGATTAACGAAGCATCAGTCCAGCTAAAGCTGCCCCTTCCCTACGGGTGAATCCAACCTTCTATGTCCATCACATCAAGCCCCTCTCAGCCAGTCCCCTTTGCCCCCCCCCCCAGCCTCCTCCTCCTCAACGCATTATTGACAGCCACCCCACCCACACGGTTCGGTGGATTCTGGATGTTCGCCACTGGGGCCGGGGCTTACAATACCTCATCAACTGGGAGGGCTACGGGCTGGAGGAACAATCCTGCACTCCCTCATCACTGGTTCTGGACAAATAGATTCTCCGGGCTTTTCACCGTGCTCACCCGGACAAGCCATCCGGACCGCCAGGAAGCATACCTAGAAGGGGGGGTCCTGTTATGGGCGGGGGGAGCGTGCCCTTCCCCTCCGGTCTCCCCTTCTCCAACTCATCACAGCACCTGAGTCAGAAGACACACCTGCGCCCGCTCATCAGCCAGCGTACTTAAGGAGGCCTCCTCCGCGCAGTCTACGCTGGCTCGTGTGGGTATACTGCCTGTGTTCAGGCAAGTCATTTACAAGTTTAAATGTTAACACGTCGTGAACATTTATTCTCTCTTCCTCAGATTGTTGCCACTGTGTAGGTGTGTCTCTGGGACTGCATGCGCTCTCCTGCCCCACCACACTGTCCTTCAGCGACCTCATCCACCTGGTAAGGCACCATCAGCTCAACTTCCCCTCCTAACCCAACTGGTTCATCTATTCCCCACTGGGTCCTGCCGGTCCTCTCTGGATTCTCCAAGTAAGTGGCAATTTTGCTCACCCATTTCCCCTGACTCCACTCCTCAGCTCACGGCTCTCGTCTTCTCTCCACAGGTCCTTTCCTCTGGCGAGTGACTGTTTCTGTAGTTGTGCGCTTTGGATTTTGCTATTAATGAAATTGTCAAACGTGCCCCTCTGTGTGGTTCTTTCCTGTGTTTGGCATCGTGCACGTGAGCTGTCAAAACTTAATATGTCATGACAAGGTCAGCTTGTTTTCTGGTATGTTCTCTGTACATCAGGTTGTCACAGGTTTGGACTCTTTGGTTCTTTTCTCAGACATATTTTGAAACCAAACCAGTTTTTTCCAGTTGTAAAACCACTGACTGCTGCATGGAAGAAAGGTCAAGTGTGGGGAAATGTCTTCAATAGATTCTGTCCACATTTAAAACAGATTCTTGACTCCCACATGTCAAAGACCTTTTTATTTGATCATTCCATAGACTTATTAAAAATTCTGCCAATCAGTTCTTTGAATTAATCCAAATGCAGCTTTTCTGTCTGCTTTTGTTAAAATGCATTAAGTCCATTTATTTCCAAATGTCTGCAGCATTTTTCAGTCAGTAGTCAAGATTTATTTAAAAATGTGTCTTAATTCATCTGCGAGTAAAGCTAGTGTCTCGCTGGACTATGACAGCCTGAGACTGGCTGGAGGACAGCGTTTGTGACGGAGTTTCCAAAATACCTCCAAACATTTGCAGGGTTGGTGATTTACCATCTTGAGTCGCAGGGCCTCCCTCTCTTGTTGCAGGAATTTTCATCAGGTTCAAACCTTGGTGCAGAGTCATGGTGGGCGTCTCCAACCCATTTAGAACGCTGCTCAATAGAGTTTCTGTCAATCAGAAAGGGTGACAAGGTTATACTGCAAAAAATAAAGTCTTGGTGATATAAAATACCTTAAATCAAAGTGCTTGTTTTCAACTGGTGAGATATTTTTTCTTGTCATGCAGTTTCTGTGAGAATGTAGACTGGGCCCCATGTCCTCACCCTGAGGTGCTGCTTTGGGTTTGGTTTTCCTGGACATGGTTCCAGCCCACTTCTTCACCTTGAGTCTGTATTTTGGATGTTTCTGTTCTTATTATTAGGTCTGCATTTGTGTTCTGTAGGATTTGTTCCCATGCTCAGTTCTCAGTGTAGTTTTACTGTGGAGAAAGGAAGCAGGCAAGGCAACGAGCTGGACGACACAGAAACTTTATTCCATCTCCAACATACAGGACAGTAAAAGAGCCCCCAAGGTCTCTGTGCATTCCTGTTTTATATCTTTAATACCATGCATTGAGACCCGGGACTTCCGACCATCATACATTGTGTTTAGAACAAAGCCTGTGTTTCACATTAATGTGACATAACGCCGGCGCCGCTCTCACACCCTTCTCCTTCCAGTGGCTCTGACATTTACTCCTCTCACCGGGGGGGGCGCATCGTCCTTACTGTCCCGTCTGATTCCCCCTGATGACACCTCCTCTTTCGGTCCATTGTTCCCCCCTTCCCCAGTTGCCTTCTTCTCTGGGTGGAGAAGTCCCACTCCATGCCTCCACACAGCCCACCCAATACCCAGGAAGGGCACTAACCCCCCGTCCTTTGGGCTTGAGCCAGCGCCCATAGCAGCTGTAGTGGGGGGTGAATGATCCAGTTAAACAGCACCTGCTGGCAGGGTGTATAGCAGGGCACATCAGTCTCTGGAGGAACAAAGGGGGGGGGGGGCACATTAGCTTCACGAGCACAGATCCCTGCCGAGGGATCGCCAACTTGCAAAGCCACCAACGATGAGCGTCCGTGCCGGGGAGCTTGGGCCAACACCACCTGCTCATCAGCCAACACAAAAACGGGCCTCAGCCTGTTGATCCAGATGGTCTCCCTATGTTCCCCCAAGTCTAACACAAAATGCTTTACTCCAGGTTCCAAAACCCTGAACGGTCCGTTGTACAGTAGGCACAGCGGGATCTGATGCGTATCATGAATGACAAAAGCAAAACTGGTATTCTGCAAGCTTTTCGGAATGAAGGTGTGGGGAAAACAATGGTGGTCTGGGCCTGGTATACTAACAGCCTCCGTACTATACAAAAATTGTGTGGGCGGATCAGCCTCAGGTGAGGGGTTTTCTGGTAAAAACTCTCAGGGGATCCATAGTGGCTGAGACAAAACAAGTTCTGCCGTGGAAGCTGCCAAATCCTCCTTAGGTGCAGAGCGCAACCCTAAAAGAACCCAGGGCAGGCAGTCGACCCAATTTTCATCCATGAGCGAAGCTGTGAGTGCTGCTTTAAGCGACCTATAAAAATGCTTGCAAAACCTGTTAGCCTAGGGGTTGTATGCGGTAGTGCGGTGAATTTTGACCCCCAGACTCTGGGCCATCGTGGACCAGAGCAGAGCTCGAAGGGGGCTATCGTGGGCTTGTGCACTTTGGCCCACTGGCATGTGATGCCAGTGGGCCACCACTGGCATCACCAACTGGCACTGGCACCACCAACACCATCCGCCCCGCTCTGCTCCAGGACAAACTGTCCCTGCTTGGCGTGCCTGACTCCCTCTGCAGGTGGATCACCGACTTCCTGACGGACCAGAGGCAGCATGTGCGGCTGGGGAAGACTGTCTCTGACTCTGTCAGCATCAGCACCGGATCACCCCAGGGCTGCGTACTTTCCCCCCTACTCTTCTCCCTTTATACCAACTCCTGCACCTCCAGCCACCAGTCTGTTAAGCTGATCAAGTTTGCGGACGACACCACCCTCATCGGGCTCATCTCCAACGGCAACGAGTCCGTCTACAGGAGAGAGGTGGCCCAGCTGGCGTCCTGGTGCAGCCACAACAACCTGCAGCTGAACGCTCTGAAGACAGTGGAGATGATCGTGGACTTCAGGAAAGTCACAGCCCCTCTGCCCCCCCTCACCCTCACAGGCTCTTCCATCACCACTGCAGATTCCTTCCGCTTCTTGGGCACCACCATCACCCGGGACCTCAAATGGGAGCCGACCATCAGCTCCCTCATCAAAAAGGCCCAGCAGAGGATGTTCTTCCTGCGGCAGCTGAGGAAGCTCAAGCTACCCACCAAGATGTTGGTGCAGTTCTACACGGCCATCATTGAGTCCATCCTCACCACCTCCATAACCGTGTGGTACGCAGGAGCCACTGCCAGGGACAGACTAAGGCTGCAGCGCGTTGTGCGCACTGCTGAGAAGGTGATCGGCTGCAAGCTCCCATCTCTCCAGGACCTGTACATCTCCAGGACCCGGAGGCGTGCAGGCCGGATCATAGCTGATCATTCACACCCTGGTCACGTACTGTTTGCCCCCCTCCCCTCAGGTAGAAGACTTCGGTCCATTCAGACTAAAACCTCCCAGCACATGAACAGCTTCTTCCCCTCTGCCATCAGACTGCTGAACACTAAGTGACTTATTGACTCTCGTGCACTATGTATAGCAGCTCAACCAGACTCATGTCAATAATCACTGTTCTGTTGCATTACCGACTGCACTATGTGGTACTCCACAATATCTGCTGCTCGCTAATATATTTAAAAACTGCTTTGACTAGTATTACTCATTATTATTCTACACTTATTGCATGTATAGTTTTTTATTTCCTTTATCTTATCATGTTTAATGTTGCAGCATTGCACCGAGAAAAATTCCTAGTTTGTGTACTACATGAACAATGGCAATAAATCTGATTCTTATTCTGATGCATACTGCAGCCCATTTTTTCCACGTCCCTGCATAAGTGCAACCAGACAAATTTCGCCCCCACAGTTTAACCGAGGTGCGCACACCAGGATACGACAGGGAGTGGACTGACTCTGACTGGTGGAGACATCGCAGAGCAAGGGAGGGCACCCTTCCTGTACCATCCTTCGTTGGCCTCCGTTGGTCTATGATGACCATGGAAGAGAATCCTAAACGTCTACTCTGCCGGAACAGCACCATCTGTGGCTGAACAGGCCGATGCGCACCGGTGTTCTACCTTCCAGCGTTGGGCGTTGGTAGGATTCAAGCCTGGGCAGGAAGATATGGAGGACAAGATGTTACCCATTCAGCATGTCCCCCCTCCCCACGTCACTGATGAATCCAAAGGAACAGCAGGGCTGCAATAGTTTGGCACCAGCGCCTTTGCAGGAGCTGCCAGAACAATGTTGAGCACAACTGAGAACTGCCTTAGGGGCTTCGACTCCGGATTTTTCCTCAGGGTTGACTCCAGAAGCCTTTCCAATGACCGGGTGTGCCGCAAGGCAGCGGAGGTTTGAAATCAGGGTTTACCTTTCCCTAGATGGGCTACCTTCCCAGGTTGATGAGCCACCATCTACCCAAAGCATCTGGTTTTAAGGCGCCAGAGATCCGCCCTCGTCCCTTCTCCTATTAGTAAAAGCAGTTCCGCCGGGCTTAGAGACTAAACCACACAGGCAGGCTAGGAGTTGGACTTAGTTGTCAGAGGCTTTTTGAGACGCACGCCGTAAGGAGCATTTTATGAGCACTGGGAGCTTAACCCCAGTGCCACTCCTGGCTATGACAACCTTGGAACCTGCACCATCCTGCTTTCCAGTATTAACCCAGTGGGCGCGGACTTGAGCATGCAAATGTCCATGTTCTCGGATTGTTCCGTGGCCATGGCAGGGAAATCTATTTCCACGTAGACTGGGGAGACTAAAGCGCACAACAGGCAATTGGCCACGACGTTGAACTTGCTAGCAATGTGTTGAATGTAAGTCGTGAACTCTGAGATTGCCGCCAAATGCGGTTACTGCCTGGTTGACTAAGGTTCCGAGACCTTGGAACCGTGGTGAGTGCTATTCGCGCTGACAGGGAAGGGTGGGCTAACAAATCAATGTCAGTGAGCGCTGTTTTGCCATTTGCGAAAGCCTGGACTCGCTCGGGGGTCCAGTCGATTTTTTCTGCGGGCTTCTTTTTCTTAAGCGTGGCATACGGCTGCAGCAGCTGGGCTGCCCAGGGGAGGAGATGGTTTTAAAAGTTGACCATTCCCAAAAATTCTTGTAGGACCCTCACTGTCTGTGGACGTGGAAAATCCAACACGGCGCGTACCTTATAGGGTAAGTGAGTTGTGCCCTCCGGGGAAATGTGGTGGACCAAAAAAATCAATCACACGCACATCAAGCTGGCATTTTGCCAGGTTAATTATAAGCCCATGGGCTTCCAACCTCTGGAAAACCATTTTGAGATGGGCGAGGTGCTCTCTTGGACACGCTAGCCACTAGAATGTCACCTAAGTTGACAAAAACAAAAGATAGGTCAAGGAGCACCGTGTCTTTCATTCTGTGAAAGGTTTGTGCTGCACCCTTTAACCCAAATGGCCAAAAGGAGTTATTTCCGCTGTTGTGGGAACATCCTCCGCACACACTTGGTGATAAAGGCAGACCAGATCCACTTTTGAAAAAAACACGCGCCCTGGCCAGGTGTACGGAAAAATCCTGGATTCAGTTCAATTCAATTCAATTCAACTTTATTTACATAGCACCATTTCACAACAACAGTCATCTCATAGCACTATCAACTGTAGGGGGGAACCCCCACAGTTGCAGAAAGACCCCAGCAATCAGGCGATCCCCTGTGAGCAAGCACTTGGCGACGGTGGAGAGGAAAAACTCCCTTTTAACAGGAAGAAACCTCCAGCAGAACCAGGCTCAGGGAGGGGCAGTCATCTGCTGCGACTGGCTGGGGGGTGAGGGGATAGAGAAGCAGAAAAGAACAGACATGTAGAGAGCAAACAGCATGATGGGGACTCAATCTATGGGAGTGAACAAACAAATGTTAATTACCAGCAAAAAAAAAAAATATTTCATAGAGAGTGAGGAAAGGAGTGAGGCCGAGTGCATTACTGGAGGTCCCCCGGCTGACTAAACCTATTAGCAGCATAACTAAGGGAGGGTTCAGAAACACATGATCCCTCCCTAATTGTAGGCTATATCAAAAAGGTAGGTTTTAGCCCTAATCTTAAAAACAGAGATCGAGTCTGACTCCCGAATGCAGATTGGCAGCTGATTCCACAGGAGAGGAGCTTGATAACTGAAGGCTCTGCCTCCCATTGTACTTTTGGAGATTCTAGGTATTACAAGTAATCCTGCATTTTGGGAGCATAGTGCTCTGTTAGGATAATACGGTATTATCAGATCTTTTAAATAAAAAGGAGCCTGATTGTTTAGAGCTTTGTAAGTAAGAAGAAGGATTTTAAACTTAATTCTAAACTCTATGGGAAGCCAATGAAGGGAGGCCAGAACCGGAGAGATATGATCTCTCTTTGTAGTACCTGTTAAAACTCTTGCTGCAGCATTTTGGATCAGCTGAAGACTTTTTAAAGATGTTTTAGGACAGCCTGATAATAAAGAATTCAATAATCTAATCTCGAGCTAACAAAAGCGTGGATCAGCTTCTCAGCATCACTCTGAGACAAGATGGTCCTAATCTTGGCAATATTACGCAAATGATAGAAGGCAGTCTTAGAAACAAATTTAATATGTGAATTGAAGGACATATCTTGATCAAAAATAACTCCAAGGTTCCTCACAGAGCTATTAAGAGAAAGAGTAACCGCATCCAAACTGAAAGTTTGATTTGGAAAGGAATTACTAAGGTTTTTTGGACCAACAAGAATGACTTCAGTCTTATCTGAATTTAATAGCAGGAAATTACAGGTCATCCAAGCTTTGATTTCCTTAAGACAGGCTTCTAACTTGGCTAATTGATTACTATCATCTGGCTTCATTGACAGGTATAATTGTGTGTCATCTGCATAACAGTGAAAATGTATACAGTGCTTTCTAATAATGTTGCCTAACGGAAGCATATATAAACTAAAAAGAGTAGGGCCTAGCACAGATCCCTGTGGAACTCAATGACTAAGCTTTGAGTTGAAAGAAAACTCATTATTTACATGAACAAACTGGAACCTATCAGATAAATAAGATCTAAACCACTGCAATGAAGTTCCATTAAGTCCAACATAGTGTTCTAATCTATCAAGTAGAATATTATGATCGATAGTATCAAAAGCTGCACTAAGGTCTAAAAGGACAAGTACAGAAACTAGTCCATTATCAGATGCAATGAGGAGGTCGTTAGAGACCTTCGCTAAGGCTGTTTCAGTACTATGATGGATTCTAAACCCAGATTGAAACTCTTCAAGTAAACCATTTCCCTGCAGGTGGTCAAATAATTGCGTAGTAACAACTCTTTCTAAGATTTTTGAAATGAAAGGGAGATTAGAGATTGGTCTATAGTTAGCTAAAGCTCCTGGATCTAGCGTTGGCTTTTTGAGTAAGGGTTCAATTACAGCCGTTTTAAAAGCCTGCGGTACATGGCCTAAAGTTAATGAAGAATTGATTATATGAAGAATAAAGCTACCAATAAGTGGGAAGACTTCTTTAAATAACCTGGTAGGAATAGGGTCTAAAAGACAAGTTGAAGGTTTGGATGAGGAAACAATTTTGTCTAACTCACAAAGGTCGATTGGAGTAAACTCATCAAGACAGACATCAATAGAAGGAGTTGTAGTAGTTACAGTATTTAAGTTAACTGTGGGAAGAATCTGATTGATTTTATCTCTGATGGATGAAATTTTATTATTGAAAAAGTTCACAAAGTCCTTACTAGTAAGCTCTAAGGGAATGCTAGGATTGACAGAGTCCTGACTCTTTGTCAACCTGGCTACAGTACTGAAAAGAAACCTGGGATTATTCTTGTTCTCTTCTATTAATGCAGAGTAATAACTCGTTCTAGCTTTTCTAAGAGATTTTTTTATAAATTAAAAGATGATTTCTCCAAGCTAAATAGATTTCATCCAAATTAGTAGAGCGCCATTTTCTTTCTAATTGACGAGTCTTCTGTTTTAAGCTACGAGTTTCTGTGTTGAACCAAGGAGTTAGAAATCTCTGATTAGACTTTTTCTTTTTTAAGGGGGCCACCAAGTCTAGAGCCTGATGCAGAGAAGCTGAAACACTATCCTCCATGTTATCAATTACAGAAGGAGCAAGCTGTCTATAGCTTATTTTCGTTGTGTTGACACATGGCATAGAGGAAACAATCTGCATAAATTTGGAAACAGCATTATCTGAGAGGCATCTACTGTAATAATATTTTTCTTTAGGAGCCAAATAGTCAGAAATAGTAAAATCAAAGGTTAACAGACAATGGTCTGACAGTACAGGGTTATGAGGAGACACTACAAGATTTTCTATTTCTATGCCATATGTCAGAGCAAGGTCCAATGTATGGTGGAGGTAATGAATAGAATTTCCTACTTTCTGAGAAAACCCAATCAAGTCTAATATTGAATTAAAAGCCACATTAAGGCAGTCACTATCTACATCCACATGTATATTAAAGTCCCCTACTATAATTATTCTATCAGATTTCAGCACTAAATCAGCTAAGAAATCAGCAAATTCGGATAAAAATTCTGAGTAGGTTGATGGGGGACGATAAACTATGGCAAATAAAATTGGGTTTAACCTAAAATTGCTAAAGTGCCCAATACTGAGGACCAGGCCCTCAAAGGAATTATAACATGATTTTTGCTTTACATTAACTAGTAATTTGGAATGGTAAATTGTTGCTACTCCTCCTCCACGACCAGAACTTCTGGGATTTTGACAGTTTAAATAACCAGAGGAAGTTGATTCATTTAAACCAACATAATTCTCTTGCCCTAACCAAGTCTCTGTAAGGGAAATTAAATCAATCTGATGATCAATTAACAGATCATGGACTAACAGAGACTTGGGAGTTAGAGACCTAATATTTAATAAACCACATTTAATTTTTAAATTATGAGGAGGAACAGAGGCCAAATCATTCAGTTTAGAGGCTTTATGTTTAATTTCAGTTTTACCAATATTTTGCTTTATCACTTTGGGATGCTTATACATTATATTTTTATTTACTTTGGAGTGAGCAGACAACGATTCTCTGATGGGGAAGACAGGGGCTAAGCTGAGGGGTGGCGGATGAAGAGGAGCTGCAGAGAGGCGTGTAAGACTGCAACTCTGCTACCTGGTCCCAACTCTGAGTAGTCAGGGTTTTGGAAATTTTGATAAAAAAGATTCCAGATTGTTAGATAAATGAGAAGCACCATCCAAAGTGGGATGAATGCTGTCTTGTCTCATAAGACCAGGTTTTCCCCAAAAAGAGCTCCAATTGTCAATGTAGCCCAGGTCATTTTTAGGACACCACACAGACAGCCAGCGGTTCAAGGATGACGAGCGGCTAAACATGTCATCACTGGTCAGATTGGGGAGGGGCCCAGAGAATACTACAGTGGCAGACATCGTTTTTGCAAAGTTACACACCGATTCTACATTAAGTTTCGTGACTTCCGACTGCCGGAGATGGATGTCATTAATGCCGGCGTGAATAACAATTGTGGAGTATTTACAGTTACTTTTAGCCAGCATTTTCAAATTTGACTCGATGTCGCCTGCTCTGGCCCCAGGAATGCATTTGACTATGGCCGCTGGAGTCTCTAGGTTCACGTTTCTGACTACAGAGTCGCCAATGATCAGAGTTTTTTCCTCAGCGGGTGTGTCGCTGAGCAGGGAAAAACGATTAGAAAAGTGAACAGGTTGGTGGTGAACCGGGGCTTTGCGACTAGGCTTCCTTCTCACCGTCACCCACCCAGTCTCCTCGCTGCTGAGGAGAGCCGAGGGACCGCTGACAGTGGGGCCTAAGCTAGCTAGCTCCGCTGCAGCTAATGGGCGTCCGTCAAGATTAACTGGCGCAGACGGTGTTTCAATGCAGCGGAGCCGGGATTCCAAATCAGACAACCTCGCCTCGAGCGCCTCAAAAAGACAACATTTATTACATTTACCGTTATCACTAAAAGAGGCAGAGGTGTAGCTAAACATCTGACAGAGAGAGCACACCAGAGGAGGAGAGGAAGGAGAGCTAGTAGCCATAGCTAGTGGCTGGAGAGCAACCACACAGGCAGACAGCAAAACAGGAAGTGACGATACGTTACCACAAGGAAGTGACGATCCCAGATCCACCAAAGGTGGATCTGATACCTCTGATACTAAAGTATCAGAGGCAGAACCACCAGACTGATTAACAGCTTCCTTCCACAAGCTGTCAGGATGCTGAACAGTTGATCTGGAATCTCTCATACATACTACTGCACCTACGGACATTATGTACAGTATATTATTTGTATATTATAGTTCTAGTTAGTTTTCAAGTATGTCTCAGGGATGTGTGAATGGCTGTGTTGGGGTGGGGGGTGAGGGTATGTGTGAGTGTGTCTTAAATCATGTTCTTTTTACTTATATGGATGCCGAGAGAAACACAATTTCATATTGCCTGCACTGCAGTTGTATGCACAGCAATATGACAATAAAGGTTTATTTGATTTGATTTGATTTGATTTGATTTGAGAACCAAATGCGATAGAGACTTTGCTGCTGTTGCTCCAAGACTTTGGAACTCTTTACCTTTTGAACTTAGATCTGCACCTTCCATTGATCTTTTTAAGAAGCAGCTAAAGACCCACCTTTTTAGCCTGGCTTTGCATTAATTATGTGTTGATTGTATTTTTTTGTTTTTTTACTGTTTACTTTGTTCTTTTACTGTTTTATGTGCTTTCATTTTTATTTGCTTTGTTATTGTCTTTTATTATCTTTTTTGTTTTGTGGGACACATATGTATCACTTTAAGCTTCACATCTCAGAGTAGAACAAAGAACTGGGTCTCCTTGGAGATAACAGGGGGATTTGAAAATTTAGTCTTTGGTATGCAAGAGATGGCCTTGGGGGATTTCCTGGTCTGCCAGAGACTATGAGGAGGATGTTATAGGATTTAAGGAAAGATGCATTTGTGGAAGTTGTGTTCAATGACGAGACTTGAGTGTATTCCTCAGGTTCGGCTTTATTGCAGAACACAATCATCCAACATTCTCAAAAAGCAAGAAGAGGTAGAATCATGTTACATCACACTCTTATACCTCCGGGGGATTAAGAACTCAAGTCACATGGTGCTTCTGCAAACATTTAATCACAATGCAAGTCTCTGAAGATTCACCATTGTCTCTTATTCTCTGGTGTTCCGGGAATCCCCCCAGGGCCTCCTCTCTGAGACAAGGGTCCGACTTCACACCTCCTCGACATCTCCTGTCGGCCCCCGTCGATCCAGACTCTTTGTTCCTCCAGACGTGAAGCCCCAATCCACATAAGCCATACATTTGTGGGAGATATGAACCAGACATATGTGCCACACTCTTGTGTGAAATATGAACCAAACATATGTGCCACACATTGTTACTTGTGATTAAATTCAATTCAATTCAATTCAATCAACTTTATTTATATAGCGCCATTTCACAACAACAGTCATCTCATAGCACTATCAACTGTAGGGGGGAACCCCCACAGTTGCAGAAAGACCCCAGCAATCAGGCGATCCCCTGTGAGCAAGCACTTGGCGACGGTGGAGAGGAAAAGCTCCCTTTTAACAGGAAGAAACCTCCAGCAGAACCAGGCTCAGGGAGGGGCAGTCATCTGCTGCGACTGGCTGGGGGGTGAGGGGATAGAGAAGAAGAAAAGAACAGACATGTAGAGAGCAAACAGCACGATGGGGACTCAATCTATGGGAGAGAACAAACAAATGTTAATGACCAGCAAAAAAAAAAATATTTCATAGAGAGTGAGGAAAGGAGTGAGGCCCAGTGCATTACTGGAGGTCCCCCGGCTGACTAAACCTATTAGCAGCATAACTAAGGGAGGGTTCAGAAACACATGATCCCTCCCTAATTGTAGGCTATATCAAAAAGGTAGGTTTTAGCCCTATTCTTAAAAACAGAGATCGAGTCTGACTCCCGAATGCAGATTGGCAGCTGATTTCACAGGAGAGGAGCTTGATAACTGAAGGCTCTTCCTCCCATTGTACTTTTGGAGATTCTAGGTATTACAAGTAATCCTGCATTTTGGGAGCGTAGTGCTCTGTTAGGATAATACGGTAGTATCAGATCTTTTAAATAAAAAGGAGCCTGATTGTTTAGAGCTTTGTAAGTAAGAAGAAGGATTTTAAACTTAATTCTAAACTCTATGGGAAGCCAATGAAGGGAGGCCAGAACCGGAGAGATATGATCTCTCTTTCTAGTACCTGTTAAAACTCTTGCTGCAGCATTTTGGATCAGCTGAAGACTTTTTAAAGATGTTTTAGGACAGCCTGATAATAAAGAATTACAATAATCTAATCTCGAGCTAACAAAAGCGTGGATCAGCTTCTCAGCATCACTCTGAGACAAGATGCTCAACCTGGAATCAGCCTGCTGTCTTTATTGTTTGCTATCTGTCTACAATACCCAGCTGTATTATCAGGACAGAATAATACGGCTTCAAAGCTCACAGTCACAAATGCAATGTGACTGTGAGCTTTGAAGGTCCTGGTTATATAAAGGACGAATGTCTGTGTTTTTCCTCTTTCTGCTTTGCTGATGTTGGAAGATGTGAATAAACCTGACTCGTGAGATAAACTCTGCCTCGTCATTTTCACATTTCCACACTGGTGACCCTAAGACGTATCAGGAATGAAAGAAATTCCCCCGGCCAGCTGAGTCAGGAGCTCCCAGCCAAGCATATGCCGCTACGGTCCAGCTACCGGACTTTTGGCAGGACAACCCGCTCTCCTGGTTCCACTTGGTCAAAGCACAGTTCGCCCTCCAGGGGATAACGGTAGATGACACAAAGTTCTACCATGTGATTGCAAAGCTCGACAACCGCACGGCTTGGCATGTGGAGAGCCTATTGGAGCGGCCACTGGCCAATGACAAATACGGCTGGTTGAAGGCTGCACTTATCCAGCGCTTCACTCTCTCAGTCGAGGAGAGAGCGGAGAGGCTCCTGGCTCTGAACGACTTGGGAGATGGCACGCCCATTGATCTGATGGAGAACATGCTGAGGTTGAGGGGCTCAGACGACGACGACTTCATTTTCACTCAAATTTTCCTCAGGACCCTACCGTCGGCCACGAGAGCGACCCTGGCCAGTTCGCCGTTGTTGGCCCAGCGGGACTTCAGCGCGCTGGCCCAGGAGGCGCACCGGATTCTCAACACCAGCAAACAGCGCGCGGCCACCGCGGCAGCGACGGAGTTCGGCGCGACGGCCGGAGATGGCGGGGGGCCAGAGACGGCGGTAGCAGAACCACTGATGACGGCGGCGGCAGGGGCCAAGGATCGCGGAGGAGACACCCTCTGTTTCTACCATCGCCGTTTTGCAGAGAAGGCACACAAATGTATACCACCGTGCCAGTTCAAGCGCTCGGGAAATGCCAAGACCGGGGGTCGGTAGCAGCTGCGGCCCTCGGGGAGGAGAACAAGCTGCTCTACTTGAAGGATGCGCACTCGGGAAGGCATTTCCTCGTGGACACAGGCTCCCAGTTGAGTTTCATCACACCTTCCTCCGCTGACCGGCTGGCGGTTTCCAGAGGTCCCGGGGTGTCAGCAGCGAACGGCTCAGAGATTAAGACCTTTGGTGAGAGGACTCTGCTTCTGTCCCTTCACAGCCGTACATTTGAGTGGACTTTTGTCATAGCTGCAGTGAATTTCAAACTGTTGGGGGCTGATATTCTGTGCTCACATTGTTTGTTGGGTGATCTTGCTAACAGGCGCCTGGTTAATGCACTTTCTTTTTATTCTATTCCCTGTACAGTCTGAGTGGCCCCGCCAACAGCACAAGCCAATGTCACAGCTGCAAGCGGTAAGTTCCACACACTGCTCACTCAGTTCCCAGCACTCACGGTTCCCACATTTTCAGCAGCCATCGCTAAACACGGGGTGGAACATTTTATTACTGCCACCGGACCGCCCCTTTTTGCAAAAGCTTGGTGCTTGGATTCAGCTAAACTGACAATAGCGCGCGAGGAGTTTGCCAACCTGGAAAGGTTGGGCATCATCAGGCGTTCGAACAGCCCATGGGCTTCCCCACTTCACATGGTCCTGAAAGCTGACGGCTCGTGGCGACCTTGCGGAGATTTCCGCAGGTTGAACAATGCCACAGCGCACGACCGCTACCCAATCCCACATATCCAAGATTTTTCCGTTCATTTGGCGGGGGCGCTCGTTTTTTCTAAGATAGATTTGGTCTGCGGTTACCACCAAGTCCCAGTGCGCGCTGAGGACATACCTAAAACAGCGGTAATAACTCCGTTTGGTCTATTCGAGTTTTTGCGCATGCCATTTGGGCTTAAAGGCGCTGCGCAGACATTCCAATGCATGATGGACGCGGTGTCGCACGATCTCCCCTTCGTATTCGTCTACCTGGACGACATCTTAGTAGCCAGCGCGTCCGAAGACGAACACGAAAACCACCTCACGACAGTTTTCCGGAGATTGGGAGAGCACGGTTTAATAATCAACCCAGCGAAGTGTCAGTTCGGGGTGACGCAGATTGATATTTTATGGCATCGCGTCTCTCCAGAAGGAGCGGTTCCGCTGCCTGACAAAGTGCACACGGTAGCAAATTTTCCCCAGCCACAAACGGTCAACGCGTTACTGGAGTTTTTGGGAATGGTGAATTTTTATAACCGTTTCCTCCCCCGCGCAGCGCAGCTCATGCAACCATTGTATGCCGCACTCAAAAAACAAAAACCCACAAATAAGATCGAATGGTCTCCGGAGCGAGAGCGAGCATTTTCGGAGGTCAAAACAGCCCTGTCAAATGTTGCGTTGTTAGCACATCACAGACCCAACAGCCTGCATAGCGCTCACTAGTGATGCGTCAGATGTGGCCATAGGGGCGGTCGTGGAGCAGCATGTAGCCGGGGCTTGGCAGCCGCTCGCCTTTTTCAACAGGACTTTGCGTGATAGTGAACGAAAATACAGCACATTCGACAGGGAGTTGTTAGCTCTCCACTTGGCCATGCGCCACTTCCAGTTCTGGCTGGAGGGACGCCGTTTCACTGCGTTCGTTGACCACAAGCCGCTGACATTCGCAATGGCCAAGGTTTCAGAACCGTGGTCGGGCCGGCAACAAAGACCACTGGCCGCCATCTCAGAGTTTACTACCGATATTCAGCACGTGGCGGGTAAACTGAATGTAGTGGCAGACTGTCTCTCGCGCACCGTGGCAGCCCCAGTCCTCGTAGGTATAGATTATCCAGCCATGGCCGCGGATCAGGTTAGCAACGCGGACGTGCGCGCGCTCCAGTCTGGACCAACAGGGTTAAGGCTGGAGAACAGGGTGCTGCAAGACGGTATGCCCCCCCTAATCTGCGATGTCTCCACTGGGCGACCGCGTCCTGTGGTACCGGCCGCGTGGCGCCGCCGCGTTTTTGACTCGATTGATTCTCTGGCACACCCGGGAGTGTGCGTGTCGGTCAAAATGGTGGTAGAGAAATTTGTATGGCCGAGCCTGCGCAAAAAAGTTAAGGAGTGGGCAGCAGCCTGCCTGGCTTGTCAACAAGCCAAGGTACACAGACACACGAGAGCTTCCTTGGAGCCGTTTCACATCCCGGCTAGGAGGTTTGATCATGTTCACGTGGACCTCGTAGGCCCCCTCCCGCCATCACAGGGGTGCACACACCTTCTGACAATGGTGGACCGCACCACGCGCTGGCCGGAAGTGGTCCCACTGCGTCAACTACAGCCGAGGAGGTGGCGCACGCATTTTTAACAGCATGGGTAGCGCGCTTTAGAGTCCCGTCGGACATTACGTCCGACAGAGGTCCTCAATTTGGTTCCGAACTTTGGTCAGCAATGGCCCCCAGCCTGGGGGTAACAATCCACCGCACAACCACGTACTATCGGCAGGCTAATGGGTTGTGCGAACATTTTCATAGGTCATTGAAAGTGGCTCTCAGAGCGTCGCTGACGGATACAAATTGGGTAGACAGGCTACTGTGGGTTTTATTGGGGTTGCATTCTGCACCTAAAGAGGACTTAGAAGCCTCCCTGGCTGAGTTAGTTTTTGCGTAGCCACTTCGGCTGCCCGGGGAGTTTCTCCCAGATAATCCTGCGCCAGATAGCTCCCCATCTCAGCGGTTGCAGCGTGGCGCGGAATTGGGCACGCTGCCTGGCCCCGTTCACCACAGTTTTCCTCTTGTTTTTGTGCCTAAGGCTTTGAAAAACGCGGAGTTTGTTTTTGTCAGACACAATGCCCATCACCCACCGCTGCGACCACCTTATGATGGACCATTTAGAGTGCTGGAAACAGGGGACAAGCATTTTTTGGTAGATTTGGGGGGCAGGAAGGAAAAGATTGGCATAAAAAGGCTCAAACCCGCCTTTGTGGTGGCGGACGAGGATGTGCTGTTGGCCAGGGCTCCTCGGCGCGGCAGACCCCCTCGGGGACATTCCCCAGAACACCCACAGGGAGTGACAAACAGTTCTCACCCACAGACAGCAGCTCCCCAGCAGGATGGCGCCACAGAAGTGGCGAAGCCCGCTTACAGCATATACGGGAGGAGACTGAGGCCCAAGCAGCATGTGGGTTAATGTGTAATGATTTTATCATGACATGCAGACTGTTATTCTGTTGTTCCATCTTAGATGTTTTTTTTTTTTTGGGGGGGGGGGTCATGTGTGACACATATGTATCACTTTAAGCTTCACATCTCAGAGTATAACAAAGAACTGGGTCTCCTTGGAGATAACAGGAGGATGTGAAAATTTAGTCTTTGGTATGCAAGAGACGGCCTTGGGGGATTTCCTGGTCTGCCAGAGACTATGAGGAGGATGAATGAATGAATGAATAAGGTTTATTGTCAATACTACCATACGTGCAATACATACAGGAGAATTGAAATTTGACTTGACATTGGGCGCGCTCCTTGTAAGCGCATCCCATAGCCGGGGCAGCCCGAAGGTGCCAGTCGAACAGTGGAGGGTAAAGAGGGGGGAGGGGGGAGGGTAGGGAAAACACAATAGGCAGAGAGAAAAAAAAGCATTGTCGATCAAAATAAAACTCATTTTATGACCAAAATTGTGATTACAAGAAAAAAACTCAAATGCACAATTAGCAGACAATAGAGATCACACAATGACAAAGCAGTACAGAGAGAGTGTGAATGTGTGTGTGTCAATGTATTTCAGTCATGTAATGTTGTATGCAGTGCAGTGTGGGTGTGTCAATTGCTAGTGAACAGCAGAGGGCGCCTCCTGGCAGTGGATGTATGTTAATCATGTGATCTATAGCAGTCCAGATTCTCTCTCTCTTGCTTGCAGAAGACACATGGTACACTGTCCTTGAAGAGTCCAGTCTGCTGAAACAACAGCAATTGTTTGTCTTGTCTTGTTTGGGTTAAAGCCAGCCGCTACTCCTGCCTTATCTTCATCGAGGAGGAATGTAAGCAGGGGCACCAAAAAAACAAGGTCAAATCTGCACAGTGCACACAGAGAATAGAATGTTCCTCTCTCATGCGTTTCTGCGCTTCATAATTTCCATACAGGCTTAAAAAAAAAAAACAATCCTGGAGAGCACTAGCGACTCACAGATGTATTCCACCACTGAATCAGTTACCATTCAGTTCACCATGCCGCTGTTCGTGCCCTCCCCAACTGGTCGAATTTGGTGAAGGAGCTTGCCTGGGTCAGCGTTGAACAGCTCCTTTACCATCCATATAATTTTGATTACCAGGAACTCCAGGGCCAAACAGAAAATCCTGTGATCACTCCAATCTTCAGTCGAATCACGCAGGTTCCAATTCCTGGGCTCCCCCCTGGCCCGGTTCTTGTTGAAAGTGGTGACAATCACATTTAAGCCGCCTCCAGATCCATAATTTCCGATTAGATTAAGATTCAGCAGAAGAAGAGCGACTAAACACAGACAAAAAACGCAACATTGCAAGCTGGGATCAGAAGGGAAAGGATTAGGAGGGAGAGGAGGAAGAAAGGCGTCTGCTCTCTCTGAATGCCGGAAGTAAATCCTATGTTATAGGATTTAAGGAAAGATGCATTGTTACTTGTGATTAAATGCAATGTGACTGCGAGCTTTGAAGGTCCTGGATATATAAAGGACGAATGTCTGTGTTTTTCCTCTTTCTGCTTTGCTGATGTTGGAAGATGTGAATAAACATGACTCGTGAGATAAACTCTGCCTCGTCATTTTCACATTTCCACAGTTTCTTTTCATGTTAAGCACTTTGTGACTTTGTGAAAAGTGCTCTATAAATAAACTTGTTTTTATTATTATTAAAATTAATTTTTGGTTTCCATTACTTGTAAGCTATAATCATCAAAATTAAAAGGAATAAAGGTTTAAAATACATCACTGTGTGTAAAGAATCTATATAATACTTGAGTTTCACTTTTTGAATTGAATTCCTGAAATAAATTTAGTTATTGATGACATTCTGATTAATGGAGATGCACCTGTACGTTGTTAACAAATCTTGTTCCATGTGCCCCTTATTTAAAAGTTGAGCCTCTGTCCCTCAAATGGTCTCTGCACGTCCCTGATGTGTGCCCATGGAAGTATAGAAGACATCTGATTGGTTAAAGCAACAGAATAAGTTTAACAGTGAATTTAACTTATAGAGCACACTGAAGGCCCCAGGCAGATTTGCTTGACCCTGGCAACACAGATTGCTGAAATATGATTGGATAAAAACACTGTAACATGCATTACCCTACTGGAAGGAGAGCAACCCAGAGAAAAGCTACAAAATGAAGAGAATAGACTATTGGGAATGACATGATTTACGACCCAAGAGACAGACGCTGACACGAGTGATTACAGACAATTATCTTTTATTGTTAAAGTGTGAGTGTAGTGCGTGAGTGGATGTATATGTGCTCGTCTGGTCACTAGAGCTGAGCCCATCTTGTGATGACCTGGCAACCCTGGAAACACACAAGCACAAAGGTTACTGCTGTACAGTAGCAATACCGGCGTTATGCTGCAGGTGCTTACTTGCAGGTCCCACAATGTAAGTCCGGCTGGTTCTTGGTGTCCGTGTGATGTGGTGCTCGAGGTGACCAGCGTTGCGGGGGTGAGGAGGAACTCTGAGGAGGAGGAGGCTGTGCCTCGTCAGCTGAGGAGGATTGTCCGCCGCCTGGGAGGTCCACCTGTGCACAGGGGATAGAACTTGCAGATGATGAGTGCTGGGTTTGCTTACGTGACTTGGCTTGGCTTGGCATTGGCTTCTTGACTTGTGGTCGAGATCTTGGCGCATTGCTTGGCAAGGAAGAAAGACGACTCCGTGCTGAGGAGTCCGTGCGTCGGGCTTTTAAAGCCCGCTGATTGCCACCTGCTGGAGTGAGCGCAGCTGATGATGATGATGATGATGATGACGGCCTGGCGGCCATCATGACAGTACTCCCCCCTCTAGAGGTGCCTACAGGCACCTGCCCAATCCTACCTGGATGCACCCGATGGAAATCGCGGATCAACTGCTTGTCGAGGATCAACGCAGGGCATATCCAGGAGTGATGCTCAGGGCCAAACCCCTCCCAGTCCACCAAATACTGGAGGCCCCGGCCCCTCCTGCGGATGTCCAGGATTGCTGTCACCTCCCAGGCCGGATGGCCATTGATCATCCTCGGGGGGACAGGAGCCGCGGGAGGCGGGCACAGCGGGTCGGCGATGTAGGGCTTGACCTTGGAGACGTGGAAAGTGGGACAGATGCGCATGTGAGGGGGGAGAACAAGACGCACAGACACAGGGTTGACAATGCGGGCAATGACAAAAGGACCGATGAAGCGCTTGGTCAGTTTACGCTTCTCGGCAGGCACACTGATGTTTCTCGTGGACAACCATACCTTCTGACCCACCTTGTAATCCGGGGCGGGCCTCCTGTGACGGTTGGCCACCTCAATGTTGCGTTCTGTGGTTCTCAGAAGGACTCTGCGGGTGATGGACCAAATCCGCCGACAACGTCTGATGTGAGCCTGTACAGACGGAACCACCACCTCTCCCTCCTCCTCAGGGAACACAGGTGGATCGTACCCCAATGAAGCCTTAAAGGGGGACATCCCCGTGGCTGAGGACACCGTGGTGTTATGAGCGTACTCGATCCACGGGAGATACGTGCTCCAAGAAGAAGAGCAGGAGGAGATGACGCAGCACAGCGCAGCCTCCAGCTCCTGATTCGCCCGCTCGCACTGGCCATTGCTCTGCAGGTGGTATCCAGAGGAGAAACTGGCCGGGGCCCCCAGTACCATGCAGAACGCCTTCCAAACTTGAGACACGAACTGTGGCCCTCGATCTGAAATGATGTCAGCGGGGATCCCGTGAGGACGAACCACGTGAAGGACGAGAAGGTCCGCCGTCTCCCGCGCTGATGGCAACCCCCAGAGAGGCACAAAGTGAGCAGCTTTAGAAAAGCGGTCCACTATTGTCAAAACAGTCGTGAAGTGGCCAGAGGGGGGCAAACCCACGAAGTCCATGGCCACATGGGACCAGGGGCGGGAAGGGACGGGCAAAGGGTGCAGAAGACCCGCCGGGGCCGATGATGACGTCTTCCCAGTGGCACACTGAGCACAGGCCCGGACATAGTTGTTAACATCCTTCCGTAGCCCTGGCCACCAAAAGGTCCTCTGGAGGAGGTCAATGGTCCGACTCACACCCGGATGGCATGCCAGTTTGGACGCGTGACCCCAGTCTATTACCTGGCCCCTAACAGAACGAGGAACAAATAGACGACCTGTGGCCCCCCACCCGGATCGAGCTCCACCTCCTGTGCTCTTCTGACCTTGTCGCAGATTCCCCAGGACAACGCACCCACCACACAGGCAGATGGCAGGATAGTCTCCTCCTGCTCGTCAGAGGATGGCACGTCAAACTGCCTGGAAAGGGCGTCAGGCTTACCATTCTTGCTTCCCGGCCGGTAGGTGATTGTAAAATTAAAGCGACCGAAGAAGAGTGACCAGTGGACCTGGCATGCGTTCAGCCGCTTGGATGTCCTGAGGTATTCAAGGTTGCGATGGTCAGTCCACACGAAAAACGGCTGGGCAGCCCCCTCCAGCCAGTGCCTCCACTCCTCCAGAGCGAGTTTGACGGCCAGCAGCTCCCTGTCACCAATGCTGTAGTTCCTCTCAGGAGGTGTTAAGCGATGAGAGAAGTAAGCACAGGGTTGGATCTTTCCATCCATCGGGGAGCGCTGAGGGAGAATGGCCCCAACCCCCGAATCCGAGGCGTTCACCTCCACCAGGCATTGTAGCTCCTGGTCCACCTGGATCAACACACGAGCCGAGGCGAACTCCTCCTTCAGTCTCTCAAATGCCGCAGCAGCCTCCCCACTCCAGCGAAAGGGGACCTTCGGGGATGTGAGCGCAGTCAGGGGTCTGGCGATGTTCCCAAAGTTAGGCACAAAACGCCGGTAAAAATTGACGAAACCCAAAAACCCCTGCAGCTGTTTCCTAGATGTAGGTGTGGGCCAATCCACCACCGCCTTGACCTTGTCCGGATCGGGGAGCACCTGGTTATGGGTGATGATAAATCCCAGGAAAGAGGTGCGGTCCGTGTGGAATTCACATTTCTCCGCCTTGACGAACAACTGATTCTCCAGGAGGCGCTGCAGAACCCGCCGTACATACACCTGGTGCTCCTTCAGTGTGTGCGAGAAGATGAGGATATCATCGAGGTACACAAAGATGAAGGAGTTCAAAAAGCCCCGGAGGACGTCATTTATTAGGCGCTGGAACACCGCCGGAGCGTTGGTTAACCCAAACGGCATCAATAAATATTCAAAGTGGCCACTTGGGGTCCGGAAAGCAGTCTTCCATTCGTCACCTTCTCGAATACGCACCAGGTGATAGGCGTTCCGTAGATCTAACTTGGTGAACCATGACACCCACTGGAGGGAATCGAAAGCAGTGTTCATCAAGGGGAGCGTATATTTGTCTTTGATTGTGATATCATTGAGACCCCAGAAATGGATGCAGGGGCGCAGCGAGCCATCCTTCTTCCCCACGAAGAAGAACCCTGCACCTACGGCCGAGGACGAGGGACGGATGATACCGGAAGCCAAAGACTCCTTGATATACGTATCCATGGCCTTGCGTTCCGGAGCTGATAGGCTATACAGTCGGCTCGCCGGAAGACGGGCCCCAGCCTTGAGATTGATTGCGCAGTCATACGGGCAATGGGGGGGGGGGGGGACATCGCCCGTGACTTACTAAACACCGGACCCAGGTCATGGTAGACGTCAGGCACCTTGGACAGGTCCGGAGGAGGCGTCGAGGGAGGCACCATCGGGACCGAGGGGGCGCACGCCGCTGACTGGAGACAGGCACTCAGGCAGAACGAGCTCCACGCCGTGATACTCCCAACTTGCCAGTCGAAAGTGGGGTTATGCAGCCGAAGCTAGGGGTACCCCAGGATGATGGGTGAAGAGGAGATGGGCAAAACCAGGAACCGTATTTCCTCCCTGTGATTCCCAGAGACTATTACAGACACAGGGGCCGTCTGGTGGGAAACTGATGTCAAAGATGCTTTGGATCGGGTGACAAGATGAAAAGGGGGGCATAAGGGCTGACAGCTGAGGCCCATCAGGGTTGCCAGGTCTCTGGAGATGAAATTCTGCTCAGCTCCAGAGTCAACAAAGGCATGTGTGGTGTGTTCCTTGTGTTTGTGGAGGAGTCTAATGGGGATGTGGCAACTAGTGAGGGGTTTTTCCTGATCTTTGTCCTTGAATCCCCCTACTGTGATCCGCGGCCCTCCCCTTTTAACGGGCAGTCCACTACTCCATGTGACCCATTCCAACAGTAGAAACACAACCCCTGCTCCCTGCGGCGCTGTCTTTCAGCCACTGTAATACCCGATTGCCCCACAATCATATCCTCCTGCTCCGGAAGTTCCTCAGATGAGGACAGAGTGAGGAGGGAGGTCCTAACGGAGCGAGGGCGAGATTTACTCGAACGGGTCGCAGTTCACCGTTTGGCCGCTCACTCCCTTAGCCTGCTATCTAAGCTGATGGTGAGGGAGATTAACTCCCCTAACCTGTCTGGTTTATCCTTTGCTGCTAGCTTGTCCTTTAACTCAGGGGTAAGACTGCGGAGGAAGATTCCACAGAGCGCTGGCTCCCCCCACCCAACCTCAGCAGCTAATACCCGGAAGTCAACGGAGTAATCAGCGGCAGACCTACTGCCCTGCCAAAGTCCTAGCAGCCGTTCGGTTAACACCGCGCCCCGGTCAACATGATCGAACACCTCCATGAACTCTGCCACGAACTACTGGTAAGTCAAAAATGGATAGCTTGGTTTGGCCATGATGGTATAAGTCCAATCTAAGGCTCTGCCTCCCAGCAAGTTGATAATATATCCAATTTTGTTCAAATCAGTGGCAAAGTCCCCCAGGACGGGGAGAAACACAGACTCGCACTGCAGCAAAAACCCTCGTGCCTCCCCGAGTTTACCATTAAAACGAGCGGGGGTTGGCACGGGAGTTAGGCGATGTGCGGATGGTGGGTTGGTTTGGCTAGTAGCAGTAGCTGCAGGTGCAGAAGGTGCCCCACTGGCCGGGGGAAACGTCTGGTGTCCTTCCAGGTGATCCAGCCGGCTGTTAACTTGAGTCAATTGGTTTAAGATTACCGTCTGTTGGTGGGAAATCATGTCAACTCGTGCGCTGAGAGTGTTTAAACGGCGCGACAGCGCACTGTCTGTCAGGTCATCCTGATGGAGTCGTACTGACATGATTTACGATCCAAGAGACAGATGCTGACACGAGTGATTACAAACAATTATCTTTTATTGTTAAAGTGTGAGTGTAGTGCGTGAGTGGATGTATATGTGCTCGTCTGGTCACTAGAGCTGAGCCCGTCTTGTGGTGACCTGGCAACCCTGGAAACACACAAGCACAAAGGTTACTGCTGTACAGTAGCAATGCCGGCATATATGCTGCAGGTGCTTACTTGCAGGTCCCACAATGTAAGTCCGGCTGGCTCTTGGTGTCCGTGTGACTTGGTGCTCGAGGTGCCCGGCGTTGCGGGGGTGAGGAGGAACTCCGAGGAGGAGGAGGCTGTGTCTCGTCAGCTGAGGATGATTGTCCGCTGCCTCGGAGGTCCACCTGTGCACAGGGGATAGAACTTGCAGATGATGAGTGCTGGGTTTGCTTACGTGACTTGGCTTGGCTTGGCGTCGGCTTCTTGACTTGTGGTCGAGATCTTAGCGCATTGCTTGGCAAGGAAGACAGACGACTCCGTGCTTAGGAGTCCGTGCGTCGGGCTTTTAAAGCCCGCTGATTGCCACCTGCTGGAGTGAGCGCAGCTGATGATGATGATGCTAATGACGGCCTGGTGGCCATCATGACAGGGAATGATTTAATACATCCTCATGGAACAAATATTTCGTATGTTTGTAATTCTGATAGTGTTTAGGCCAGCAGAGAAGGCTTTGCTGGCCCTGAGGGTCCACCACTGCTGTAACTGCAAAGAATGCTGTTCCAATGTATGCCCTCTATAGCTAAACTGAGTCATCCTTTCACCCGAAACTCCAGGTTTGCAAAACTAAAGGTGCGTTCAGACCAAACGCAAATGGGCAATTTTTTTGCACGGTGTGATTAAATTATAACTCAATGTAAACACATGAATAGACATGAATTCACCGTCTGAGTGAGTTGCAGAAAGGCGAAGTTGCCTTTATAACTTCAGCAGCAGTGTTCAACCTGCTGTGGGAATCCCCAAAATAATGTCATGCTTTAGGTTTACATTATCCAGTGGGGAACTGACCTGAAAAAGTTGTCCTTGTCTCCAAAATTTTACAAGATAATGAGTGTTTCTGTTGCTAGCTTGCTAGCCTTGTTAGCACATCTGTGGCAGGAATCCATGGATAAATAACTCCAATATCCCTATTTAGCTGAAGAGCTCCCAGTCCTCCTGTGTCCAGATGAGGCAGTCTCCTTTTCAAACTAGTTTACTCTCTAACGGTGATACTTTTTCTCCAGTGATGGCAGAATCTCAAAGCTTATTCCCTTGGACGTGAACACCCGATTTTGCGTGTGCTCACCTCTTTCCATTGACTTTGTATGGATTTGTACCACGCGTTTGCGTTTGGTCTGAATGCACCTTAAGGTGTGGCACATAGTTTCTGTCAGAGAAGAAACAAAACCAAAACTAACAGGATAAGAATTCCCTGTTTAAATCTGCAAACAGCTGTTCTGGACTTCATAAAAAAAAATACACAAACATTGAATTTTTGGTTTAAGTAAATTTAAATCTGCCCATACTAAAGGTGGTGGAATCTGCTTCTACATAAACGAAGGTTGGTGTACTGATGTCACAGTGTTGAAGAAGTCTTGCAGCCCTAACCTAGAGTCACTGTTCATAAACTGTAAACCCTTTTATTCACCGCGAGAGTTCTCTTCGTTTATTCTAGTCGGAATTTATATCCCGCCTGCTGCTTGTACAACGGAGGCACTGCAGCACCTCGCTGACCAGATAGCAGACGTGGAGGAAAAACAACCAGACTCTCTGCTTATCATTCTGGGTGATTTCAATAGAGCTAATCTCACAAATGAGCTTCCTAAATACAGACAGCATATTAAATGTCCCACCAGGGACACAAATACACTTGACCACTGTTACACAGTTTTAAGAAATGCCTACCATGCCGTCCCCCGTGCAGCTCTGGGTTTTTCTGACCACTGTCTGCTCCATCTTATTCCAACATACAGACAGAAACTAAAAACTTCCAAGTCTGTTGTAAGGACTGTGAAGAAATGAACTGAGGAATCAAAGCTGGAGTTACAAGCCTGCTTTGACTGCACAGACTGGAGTGTTTTTGAAGATGCAGCCATTAACCTAAATGAACTCACTGACACTGTGACATCATACATCAGTTTTTGTGAGGACATGTGTGTGCAGACCCAGACCTTCTGCACATACAACAACAATAAACCCTGGTTCACTCCTAAACTGAAGCAGCTACGTCAGACCAAGGAGGAGGCCTACAGGACTGGTGACTGGACTCTGTACAAGCTTGCCAGAAACATGCTGACGAAGGAGATCAGGCTTGCTAAGAGGAGCAACAGTGAGAAGTTACAAAAAAAACTTCTCCGCCAACAACTCTGCTTCTGTCTGGAGAGGCCTGCAGAATATCACCAACTACAGGAGACCATCCCCCCACCCTGTGGAAAACCTTCAGCTGGCTAACGACCTAAACAGCTTTTACTGTAGGTTTGAAAATAACCTACAGTTCTCACCTCCCACCCACACAAAAGGATTATCTGCAGCCCCAGGAACTCCATCCCTCCTCCACTCTGACCTCCCACCAGCACTAACAATCTGTGAAGAGGAGGTGCGTCGGGTATTTCAGAGACAAAAGATCAAGAAGGCTGCAGGACCTGATGGTGTGTCTCCGTCGTGCCTGAGAGTCTGCTCCAACGAGTTGGCCCCCATCTTCACCCGGATCTTTAATAGATCACTGGAGCTGTGTGATGTGCCTTCCTGCTTCAAACGCTCCATCATCATTCCAGTTCCCTAGAAACCCTCTGTTATAGGATTAAACGACTACAGACCTGTTGCCTTGACCTCTGTGGTCATGAAATCCTTGGAGAGATTGGTGCTGAACCACCTGAAGGTCGTCACAGGCCCCCTGATGGACCCACTGCAGTTTGCCTACCGGTCAAACAGGTCAGTGGATGATACAGTGAATATGGGACTACACTACATCCTGCAACACCTCGACTCCCCAGGGACATACGAGAGGATCCTGTTTGTCGACTTTAGCTCAGCGTTCAACACCATCATCCCAGGCATTCTTCATCAGAAACTCCTCCAGCTCACGGTGCCCCCCTCCACCTGCCAGTGGATCTCCAGCTTTCTGACTGGCAGGTGGCAACAGGTGAAGCTAGGGAGATTTACATCCAGCTCCCGAAAAATTAGTACTGGTGCCCCCCAAGGATGTGTCCTTTCCCCACTGCTCTTCTCCCTCTACTCCAGCGACTGCACCTCAGAGGACCCTTCGGTGAAGCTCCTGAAGTTTGCGGACGACACCACAGTCATCGGTTTGATCCGGGATGGTGATGAGTCTGCATACAGGCAGGAGGTGGAGCAGCTGATCCTCTGGTACGGCCAGAACCATCTTGAACTTAACCCAGCCAAAACGGTGGAGATGACTGTGGATTTCAGGCGACACCCCCCTTCATTCCCCCCACTCAACTTCCTCAACAGCACAGTGTCCACTGTGGACTCATTCAAGTTTCTGGGTACCACAATCTCCCGGAACCTGAAGTGGTCCTCCCATATAGACACTGTCCGGAAAAAAGCCCAGCAGAGGTTGTTTTTTCTGCGTCAGCTCAAGAAGTTTGATTTGCCTCAGGAGATGCTGGTTGTCTTCTACACCGCCATCATCCAATCTGTCCTCTGCTTTTCCATCACTGTCTGGTTTGGACCTGCCACTAAACAGGACAAGACCAGACTGCAGCGGATCATTAAGTCTGCGGAGAGGATCGTTGGTACCGACCTACCCTCCATTGAGAACTTATATCAGTCCATAACCAGGAAACGGGCAGGAAACATCTGTGCTGACCCATCACACCCTGGCCACAAACTGTTTGAACTTCTATCTTCTGGTCGTCATTACAGATCACTGAAGGTCAAAACCACCCGTCACAGGAACAGTTTCTTTCCTCAAGCCATCACTCTGATGAACTCCTAACATTCACCTAGTCCTACCTGTTGCTGTACTCATGACTTTTCATCCATTCTTACATTGCACATAACTCTCACACTGCTTTTTACTTCATTCAAATTATATCACTGGATCTGAGTTCACATTGAAATACTGTATGACTGTATATTTTTTTTTCCATATATTTCTGCAAAGTGTGGATAGTCTGAGTAAATAACTGCATATATTCTTGTATATATTTGCATCCTTTTATAGAAACGTGGACAGACTGTAATTTACTGAACGTACTTTGTTGTCATTGAATCCTTATTTAAATCTTATTTAAATCCTCCACCTGAACAACGAGAGCAAGTTTTAGCCAAAGTCATATTCCTTGTATGTGTTGTGCATACTTGGCCAATAAAGCTGATTCTGATTCTGATTCTGATTTACAACCGTCTCTAATTCCAGGCACCAGTTCCTTTGTTTTAATTTTCCCAAAACAGACAGTGACTGTATACATTAAAAACTGATCATATACACAGGACAATGACATCCTCTGTTGTCCCATCCATCCATCTTCTTCTGCTTAATCCTTTTCGGATCGCGGGGGGCTGGGGCCTATCCCAGCATCTTTGGTCACAGGCAGGGTCCACCCTGGAAAGATCACCAGTCCATTGCAGGGCCAGCACAGAGAGACAGACAACCATTCACTCTCACAGTCAGACCTAAGGACAATTTAGAATCCCCAGTTGATGCCAGTTAACCTCACCTGCATGTCTTTGGCATGTGGGAGGAAACCGGAGTACCCGGAGTAAACCCATGCAGACACGGGGAGAACATGCAAACTCCACACAGAAGGGTCACCGATGATCTGGGGGTGGGATCAAACCCACGATGGTCAAGGGTGGAATCGATCCCATGATCTTCTTGCTGTGCTGCCACTGTGCTAACCACTGTGCCACAGTGCTGCCCCTCCTCTGTTGTTGTCAGTAAAAAAAAAATAAAATAAGTGTTTTAAGTCAGCTCTTCTTGAATTTGTGAAATGGTAGCAAGAAGTGGGGAGAATGAAGTCAGAGACTGACAGACGGATCGGAGCAGCATCTGCAGTGATGCGGACGTTGTACCGGTCTGTTGTGGTGAAGAGGGAGCTGAGTTCTAAGGCAAAGCTGTCGATTTACCAGTAAATCTACGTTCCTACCCTCACCTATGTTCATGAACTTTGGATAATGACAGAAAGAACGAGATCGTGGATACAAGCGGCTGAAATTAGCTTTGTCTGTAGGATTGCTGGACTCACCCTCAGAGATAGGGTGAGGAGCTCAGTCATCCAGGAGAGGCTCAGAGTAGAACCGCTGCTCCTCCACATTGGAAGGAGTAAGTTGAGGTGGTATGGGCATCTGATCAGGATGCCTCCTGGACGCCTCCCACTTGAGGTGTTTTTGGCACGTCCCACTGGGAGGAGACCCCGGGGAAGACCCAGGACTCACTGGAGAGACTATGTCTCCCAGCTGGTCTGGGAACGCCTTGGTATCCTCTCTGAAGAGCTGGAGCAGGTGGCTGGGGAGAGGGAAGTTTGGGCTTGTTTGTTTGAACTGCTGCCTCCACAACCCGGACCTGCGGAAAAGTTGTAGAAGATGGATGGATGGATTGATGGATGGAGGCAAGAAGTGATTAGAACTGTAATTTCATGGATTCTCTACAGTTGCACATTTAAAAACCAACACTAGACCAAGTTTAGGCAGTGAAATCTAAAATCATTTCCATCTTTACGTCAGTCATAAATCTTTTAGTATTTACTTTTACACAATTTGGTGGAACACACCAACATACAGTAAAATACTAACTTTACTATAAATGTTGAATTTTCTGTAGAAATTGTTGGGTTTAACAAAAGATTCATCACTGATGTTTTTCTTCCCTTGTTATCTGGGCATACGAGGTGTTATGTCCGTGGGTTTCTACTTTAGATTACCACTCGGAGGAACAAACACAAAGACACACATGGCTGCAGGTCATTAGCTTGCTCGTTTACTCAGGCATACGCACACATACACGTGTCAGTTCAGTTCAGTGAGCACACTCTTATACTATTGGCAATGCCACAGGGTACAGCGCCCACCAATGGGGTGGCATATGCAAATGCAACTCATACAACTCATACAACTCATACAACTCCCATACATCACATCTCCTCCCCACTAAATGTTGTACCCACCCCCAAGATACACAAACAACTTTTATTATCTTAAAAACACACACTAGCCTTGAGGCTGGGAGTAGACGATCCCAAACCCCTGAGTAAGTCAAGGGTTTATTCTGCCCTTTTGGTGAGACGTGACTCTCTCATCTAACACATAAAAAAGGTCTCTTATTCAAAAATGTCCAATATATGTCTCTTGAAAGTATCTTAAACAAAGTTTATGGAACATAACGCTCTGGTGGTCTAGTAATACGAGAAGGATATCTCTTACCAGTCTCTGGAGGTGATGTGGTGTTTCCCTCTGAGGTTACCTGGGGTAATGGTGAGGGGTCACTCACAGGAACAGGAGTAGCTGGTTCTGGAACAGTCTTTTCCAGCACAGGCAGGTCTGCTGAGATGCATGACGATGCAGCTCCGTCATCGTCTGTAGAAGTATCCAATTCAGCAACCCTGGCCAGTATCTGGTCCGCGTGTCGCCTCCAGTGCTGCAATGCGCCGATGTCGACGGTGTAGGATACAGGGCCAGTCTCAGCTGAAACAACCCCTGGTATCCACTTCTTCTCTCCTCTCCCGTAATCCCGAACAAGAACTGGGTCTCCCACCTTGAACGTTCTGGCTTTTGCATGCATTCCTCGATAAGCACACTGTGCCTCTTGTGCTTTCTCTACCTCTGATGTCACGCTAGGCTTCAGCAGGTCCAATCGAGATCGCAGCTTGCAATGCATGAAAAGCATAGACGGGGACTCCTTCGTTGTAGAGTGTGGAGTGTTACGGTACGTGAGTAGAAAGGCGTCCAGTCGGTGTTGTATGGAAGTGGTTCCAGTGGAACGCTTCAGTGACTGCTTGAATGTCTGTACAAAACGTTCTGCAAGACCATTTGTTGATGGATGGAATGGTGCAGAGCGAATGTGCTTTACTCCATTGCCTTTCATAAAAGTGTCAAACTCGTGTGAGGTAAACTGAGGACCATTATCGCTGACTAACACCTCAGGGAGCCCATAGCGACTAAATAACCCTCGGAGCACCTGGATGGTATTAGCCATTGTAATGGAACTCATAAGGTGTACCTCAGGCCATTTTGAATGGGCGTCCACAACCACCATAAACATTTGACCTTGGAACGGCCCAGCAAAGTCAACATGAATTCTCTGCCATGGGGATCCAGGCCAGGTCCATGGGTGGAGTGGTACTGGTCCCGGTGCTTTCTGTGTGAATTGACAGGACTGGCATGTTTTTGAGACCTGTTCAATTTGAGCGTCAATTCCGGGCCACCACATGTAACTGCAGGCGACAGCTTTCATTTTGACAACACCTGGGTGTCCAGTATGCAGTTCCGACAGCAGTCGTGATCTCAATTTTGAGGGAATGACGACGCGCACACCCCACATAAGGCAACCTTGCTGGAGTGTCAACTCATCCCTCTGGCTGATGAATGGCGCCAATGTGCTGGCCACATCCTGGACCCTCGGAAAGCGACCTGTGGAGACCATCTTCAGGACTTGAGCAAGGACAGGATCACCCCTGCTCTCTCGGCAGATTTCTCGACAGTTCACAGGTAAGGCTTCTCGGTGTTTAATGTGAAAACTGTCCACAGTACTGATTCTCTCTCTTGATAATCAAATCAAATCAAATCAAATCAAACTTTATTGTCATATTGCTGTACATACAACTGTAGTGCAGGCAAGATGAAATTGCATTTCTCTCGGCATCCATATAAGAAGCAGCATGATTAAGACACACACCCACATAGCTCCACCTCCCACCCACCCCACCCCCCACCCCCCGTCCATTCACACATCCCTGAGACATACTTGGGGAAAAAGAATAACTAACTATAATATACAAAATGTCCATAGGTGCAGTAGTGTGTATGTGAGATTCCGGGTCAGCTGTTCAGCATCCTGACAGCTTGTGGGAGGAAGCTGTTGATCAGTCTGGTGGTTCTGCCTCTGGTGCTCCGGAATCGTTTACCAGATGGAAGAAGTTCAAAGTGTTTATGCAGAGGGTGAGAATGGTCCTTGACAATGTTCAGTGCCCTGCTCCTACAACGGTTCTGAAAAATTTCTTGGACAGAGGGGAGGGAGACTCCAATTACCCTCTCCGCCCCCTTGACTATCCTCTGCAGGGCTTTTTTGTCTGACATACTGCAGCTGGAGTACCATGTAGCAATGCAGTACATCAGAACACTCTCCACCACACCTCTGTAGAAGGTCCTGAGGATGCAGATGGAGAGAGAGGCCTGTTTGAGTTTCCTCAAGAAGTGTAGTCTCTGCTGAGCCCGCTTCCAGATCTCCAAGGAATTCTTGCTCCAGGTCAGGTCCTGCGAGATCTGCACTCCGAGGAACTTGATGTTCTCTACTCTCTCCACTAAACGGCCGCCAATGCTGAGGGGGACGGGCTCAGGCTGTGACCGCCAGAAGTCGATAATCATCTCCTTCATTTTGTCCACGTTGAGCACCAGATTGTTCTCCCTGCACCAGCCCTTCAGGTCTCTCACATCTTCCCTGTACATTGATTCCTCATCCCTCTGAATAAGTCCCACAACCGTGGTGTCATCTGCAAACATAATAATCTGGTTCCCCTCGTGTTTGGATACACAGTCATGTGTTAGAAGTGTAAACAACAGTGGACTGAGTACACAGCCTTGAGGGGTTCCGGTACTCAGCGTGACAGAGTTGGAGATGTTGTTTCCAACCCTGACAGACTGAGGTCTCTCAGTCAGGAAATCCAGGATCCAGAGACATGTGGCGGTGTTCAGACCGAGAAGGAGTAATTTCTCTATCAGTCTCTGGGGAATAATGGTGTTGAATGCTGAACTGAAATCAATGTACAGGAGTCTGGCGTAGGTGTCTTTCTGGTCCAGGTGGGTGATGACAGAGTGTAGGGTGGTGACTATAGCATCCTCCGTGGAGCGGTTTGAACGATATGCAAACTGGAGCGGGTTGTGTGATGCAGGAAGGCAGGCTGTGATGTGTGGTTTGACAAGCCGTTCAAAACACTTGCTCACAATTGGTGTCAGTGCAACAGGACGATAGTCATTCAAACAGGACACCACTGGTTTCTTTGCCACCAGTACAATGATAGAGGTCTTGAAGCATCTGGGAACAATGGCCTGACTCAGGGAGATGTTATAAATGTCAGTCAGGACATCCACCAACTCGCTCGCGCAGTCTTGGAGCACACGTCCCGGAATGTTGTCTGGACCTGCAGCTTTGCGTGGGTTGACTTTGGATAGGGTCCTCCGTGTGTCCGCTGTGTTTATGGTAAAAGCTGGTCCGACCGATGGTGGGAGTGGGCCGGCCCTCCCTCTGATTGTCGAGTTTGATGCTTCAAAACGTGCAAAGAAGTCGTTAAGCCTGTCTGGAAGTGAAGCGTCGTCATCATCGACCCCCTGCCTAGACTTAAAGCCCGTCAGTGTCCGAACTCCCTGCCACATCTGCTTGGTGTTCCTAGTGTCACAGAGGTGTCCCTGGATTTTCTCCGCATAGGCGCGCTTTGCCGCCTTAATTCCCTTTGAAAGCGCAGACCTGGCTGAGCGGAGGGCAATCCTGTCCTTCGCTCTGAAGGCTGCATCTCTGGCTGTAAGCAGCGAGCGCACCTCTGCAGTCATCCAGGGCTTATGATTACCCCGTATAGTGATGGTCTTCACTGTAGTGACATCCTCTGTGCACTTCGCGATGTAGCTGGTGACCGTATCAGCATACTCCTCCACATCTGTCCTGTCTTCCTGGGATGCTGCTATTTTGAAGATCTTCCAGTCTGTGTGCTGAAAACAGTCTTGCAGTGCAGAGGTTGCACTCTCTGGCAAAATCCTGATTTGTTTCACTGCTGGCCTGCTGCGCTTCAATAAAGGTTTGTAGGCAGGCACCAGCATCACGGACATGTGATCAGAATGGCCGAGATGGGGGCGGGGTATCGCTTTATATGCATCTGTGTTTGTGTACACTAAGTCCAACATATTCTCTCCTCTGGTCTTAAAGTCTACACATTGTTTAAACTTGGGGAGCACAGTCTTTAAGCTGGTGTGGTTAAAATCCCCCGCAACCACCACAAAACTGTCCGGGTGTGACGTTTGGATTTCACTGATCGCATTGTGCAGTACCCCGAGTGCCTTCTTAGCATTAGCTTTAGCATTAGCGCTCGGCGCTATGTAAACACCAACTACAAATACGTTGCTGAATTCCCTCGGCAGATAAAATGTCCGACAATTAACAATAAGGAACTCCGCCAACGGAGAGCAGTGTTTAGACACTAACGTGTCATTAACGCACCAGTTCTTGTTAACATAGATGCATAGCCCACCCCCCCGGCTCTTACCGGAGCTCGCCGTTTCCCTGTCGGCACGGAACATCGCCATATCTTCCAGCTGAATGGCCTCGTCAGGAATGTTGTCGTGGAGCCATGTCTCGGTGAAAACAAACACACAGCAGTCCCTCCATTCTCTCCGGGTTTCTCTCAGCAAACGCAGCTCATCCACCTTGTTTTCGAGGGCGCGGACGTTTGACAGAAGAAGCGACGGTACCGCTGGTCTGGAGGGGTTAGCCTTTAGCCTAGCATGGATCCCGGCCCTTTTTCCTCGCTTTTGCTTGCGTTTGCTCCGCTTCCGCTTCCTCCTCTCCCGGGTAGTTTCCAGCGGGGACTCCGCCAAAATTCCATGCTGGCATAGAATGTCCAAATCACAACCGATCGCCGCGATTCTTGCAGCGTGCAGTACCTTGATGTTTAGTAAGGTCTCACGGTTGTAAGTTTTACAGAATGTACGTCTGGGATGATTAAAACTCTCACACTCGCTGATGCCAAAAGGGGCCGCGCCGCCATCTTTTTTTTTTTTTTTGTAATGGAAGGCGTGAAAGCCCATCCGCATTTCCATGACGAGCTGCCTCTCGGTACTGTATGGTGTAATTATGGGCAGCTAACAGGAGAGCCCACCGCTGCATTCTAGCAGCAGCCATAGATGGTGTGGCTTTGCACGGACTCAGAATAGTGGTCAATGGGCGATGATCTGTAAGGAGTGTAAACTGCCTGCCATACAGATAATGATGGAATTTACGAACTCCAAATATAATGCCAAGAGCTTCACGCTCAATGTGGGCATAATTACGTTCTGCCTTATTCAGGGTCCTTGATGCAAAAGCTATGGGCCTCTCTTGTCCATTCGGGAGAATATGTGAGATGACACTACCTACACCATAAGGTGATGCATCACACGCCAGCCGAATGGGAAGTTGTGGATCATAATGGGTTAACACGCTTTGAGAGAGTAACTGCTCTTTTGCCTCTTTGAAAGATGCAGCATATTCAGATGTCCATTGCCATTGTTTTCCTTTGCACAGCAGAGTATTCAGTGGGCTTAGGATAGCTGACAAGTTGGGGATAAATCTGCTGTAATAATTAATTAGCTCCAAGAAAGAACGTAACTGACTCACGTCTGTAGGCGCAGGAGCCTCCACAATTGCCCTGACTTTCTCTGGTGCCTTGTGTAGACCCTGAGCATCAATGACGTAACCCAGATATTCCAGTGAATCCTTGAAAAATTCACATTTTTCCTTCCGTACTCGCAAACCGAATTCTTCCAAGCGCCCTAGGACTGCCTCCAGATTTTTCAGATGCTGCACATGATCCTGTCCACTGACCAATATATCGTCCAGGTAACAGTGAACGTTCGGCAGACCCTGGAGGACTTGGTCCATGGCACGCTGGAATATCGCTGGTGCTGAGGTAATTCCAAATGCCAGCCTGTTGTAACAAAACAGACCCTTGGATGTGGTTATTGTGAGTTATTTTATGGAATTTCCCTCTATCACCATTTGCAAATAGGCATGAGATAAGTCCAGTTTACTAAAATGTTGCCCCCCCGAAAGTGATGCGAATAGATCTTCAATGCGTGGTATTGGGTATTTCTCCACACACAGGGCAGGATTAACTGTGACTTTAAAATCCCCACATATCCTAACATCTCCGTTCTTTTTCACAACGGGCACAATGGGTGTTGCCCATTCACTGAATTTGACAGGGGATATAATGTCCTGCTCACACAATTGGTCAATTTCAGCCTCCACTTTTGGCCTAAGGGCATAGGGAACGACTCTCGCTTGACAGAACCGTGGCACATGATCCGGCTTCAGCGCTATGGCTACTTCCATGCCTTTCAGAGTGCCTAATTCTTTTTTAAAGACCTCTGCATGTCTTTGTAGGACGCCCTCTAGCGTCTCCTCCCGGACCGTCTTTATTTCTCGCCAGTCAATTCGAATCCTTCGCAGCCACTCCCGACCAAAAAGTGGGGGTGAACTTCCCCGAACCACATACAGTGGTAGTCTAGCCCACTGCTTGTTCATCCTCACTGAAACGGTGATGACACCCTCTGCTGGAATCACCTCGCCCGTGTATGTTTTCAGCATTATATGGGTTTGGCGCAAGGGCAAGTCCTTAAAGTGTGCATCATACAGTTTTCTTGAAATCAGAGAAACGGCAGCACCGGTATCTAATTCCATAATAATCCTTTTACCTTCAATTTTTGGTTTAACACACATGTATGACAAATTACTGTGCTGAGACACCATATGCAGGCTCACTTCAGTGTCTGTAGTGCTACCATCACTAGATGTTTCTTTTACATCCAATTGGTGCACCCTTTTTTTCTTTTTAGCTTTATACTCCACTGGTTTCTCTTTATTTACAGTCTCTTTGTTCCTGCACATTTTCGAGATATGTCCTCTCTTACCACATTTATGGCATTTTTGCTCCTTATAAAAACAATCGCTCTCTTTGTGGTTCATTTTTCCACAGCGCAAACATTTCGTGTGTTGTTTGTCGTGTGGTGACAGTGCATGCACTTTCAGCGCGTTGCTCAGCTGATGTGTCTCGCGAGCTACTGTCTCCATTGACACGGCTAGTTCCATTGCTTTGGAAAAAGTAAGCTTCTCCTCCGTCAGCATTTTTTTCTGGATAGCTTCTATATTCAGTCCACAAACGAGCCTATCCCTCAATGCATCCTGCAGGTGCATACCAAACTCGCAGTGTTCAGAAAGCTTTTTAATGACTGCTATGTATTGCGTCACAGTTTCTCCCTCTTGTTGGTTCCGTTTATGAAAGCGAAATCTTTCAGCAATCACAATTGGCTTTGGGGAAAAGTGGTCTTTCAAAACTTCCGTGAGTTGAGCATATGTCTTAGCCCCTGGCTTATCTGGAGCTACGAGACTACGTAAAAGTCCATATGTTGACGCATCAATTACACTTAAGAAAACAGCAAGCTTTTTCTCCTCTGCAATACCATTTGCCGTTACAAAATGCTCAAACCTCTCAACGTAAGTTGTCCACTGCTCCACCGACTCGTCGAATGGGTTAATGTGTCCAATAAATCCAGCCATGGCGTGCAGTTAGCTAGTGTTTAGCAATCTTGTCACCCGGCGTCCTGTCACCCGGCGTCCTGTCACCTGGCGCACTGTCACCTGGCGTCCTGTCACCTGGCGTGCCGCGCCCAGCCAAACTCCCACCAGGACAAACGTTCCTCTTCCTCCGTCACTCGCAGTCAATACCGCGGCGAGACTTGGAAACCTAAAGTTATCCTCGTCGCCAATGATGTTATGTCCGTGGGTTTCTACTTTAGATTACCACTCGGAGGAACAAACACAAAGACACACACGGCTGCAGGTCATTAGCTTGCTCGTTTACTCAGGCATACGCACACATACACGTGTCAGTTCAGTTCAATGAGCACACTCTTATACTATTGGCAATGCCACAGGGTACAGCGCCCACCAATGGGGTGGCATATGCAAATGCAACTCATACAACTCATACAACTCATACAACTCCCATACATCACACGAGGGACATGAGGCTGCGGGCGTTGGAGCTGTTGGTGCCGGGAACGGTGGAGCTAGTTAGCTTTGGGGGATTAACAGCCCGTTCTGCGCCGATGGACGGGCTGGCTGAGGAGCTAACATCGCACCAAAATTGGGCAGTGAGCGGCAAGCTGGACATCGAGGTGGGACCGGGGCAAAGTGTGGAAGAGTCCCCGAGAGGGAGTGAAGCCAGAGTCAACCCCACTTGTGGAAGCTACACAGTGGGCGAATGAGGCAAGGCAGGCTGATGGCCCCAGGGAGGAGCAGCAGCCGCATGACACGGTGACAGCGCAGTGGAGCACCAACACCGGGAGCACTGTATGCAGCGGTGAGGAGCCCAGGTCAGTGAGTGGGCCAGGTGAGGGTGATGGTGCGTGCCTCAGAGGTGAGTAGCAACTGAATATGGAGGCTACACAGCAGGACACATAGAACGAGGGAGTCGAGAACTGCGTTGAGGTGCCTGGGCTGGAGAATGATGCCGGTGAGGATGATGCTGTGAACCCCGAAGGTGAGCGGTAACAGCCAGACACGGTGGCAGCGCGGCGGAGCGCTCTGGACGAGGGTTCTGGGTGCTACAACGAAGCGCCTGAAGCAGCGAGCAAGGCTGACAAGCGGGTTTCGGCGGTCCCTGGAGCATGACCACAGCGGGCCGGAGTGTTTGGGGCCAAGAGGAAAAAGAGTAGAGAAGGACCTAAAGATGCAGTTTTAGGGTGTGTTAAAAGCCACCGCCATGGGAAGGGTCCAGACCGGGCTGGTGGGGCGGCCCGACCAAGGAGGGAGGTCCAGTCATGGCATGGAGAATGCTGGAGGTTGACCCAGTTTTCTCTGCGTGTCGGCGATGAGGTCCGGGCCAGGAACACGACTCGGGAGAGTGAAATTCATGTGAAGCCGCAGCTTATGGCGGGCAGGGACATATTCACCAGGGAGGGGGACTCCGACCCTAGAGGTGGACAGAGGCCAGGCACGCCGTGGGGGTGCCCGGGGCCTCCGAGGCAGTTTTGTGAATGGTGGCTGTCCAGAGACATCAGGGTCACCTGAGAAAAAAAATATCCTTGTGTAAATACCTGTGTGTCTATGTGAGAAAGTGTGTAGTTTGTATATATGTGATGCTGGTGTGCATGTGGGTGAATGTGAATAATATGGAATTATTTAGTGTTTTCAAGAGACGAGTGTAGCATCATCTCACTTTGGCTCAGCAACAATTATTTTTCTGCTTAAAGACATTTTTGTTTCATCCAGGAATAATGCAAAGAAATGGATTTTCTTCCCCCAGGCCACAGCTGAAATCCCCTTCTTTTGTTAAAACCAGCCTAAGGAATTTCCCCCAATATCCAGCTTCACTTTTATTGCCCCCATAAAACCTACACAGATCCACGACTCAGTTAATTTCCTTAAACTGTGGACATGCTGGATTTAAACAACTTTAAAGTACATTATTACAAACTCAATTCTAAACCTTCATCCTTTTCAGAACTATGAAAATGCAGATGGACTCTGATGTGTTTGATGTGGAAAATCAATAATATGTGTGAAATGCATTAATCTGTGATTTTATATATATATATGCATGTTGATGTTAAATGAATGTTTATTCCTGCATGTTGATTTAGAAGCACTGCTTATAAGATACACTAAGGTTAGTTTAGTTATACATAAGTGTGTAACAGTACATTCCAATGCATTTAAAACTGTGTATTCCTGTGGACTGATATCATGTGTCACCAGTCTTCATAGAACCCCAGCTTCTTCATCCTATTGGTCTCTCACAGACAAGGCCTGTTATTGGACTAAAGGTTCATCGAGCCCGCCCACGAAGGACGCTCATTGGCTGAGATTCCGGTTGGGCCGGAATCCCGCGAAGCTCAACAGAGCTTATAAAAAGGAGAGAGAGACTCGGTTTTTGCCTTTTTCGTCAGACACCACTCTCTTTCTGCTCCGGATTCTCTTTTCGCCTGCTCCCTTCTTTCTGATCTCCTCCATTGTCTACACACAGCAAGGGAGAACAAAGGACCACATGGCGCTTTTCTGAACACAGCAGATAATTTGTTTATGTAACTTTGTATTTTCTTCTTCTCTTAAATGCCTAGGAATTCCTTTTTCTTTGAGCTCAATTCTTAATCGGAGTCAAACTCCAATTCTTACTTTATCACTTTTTGTTAAACTTTCTGTAAACCGCCGTTTGTTTAATTTTAAGGTAAACTTTAATCTTGACTTTATTTTTATAATATTTTTCTTGACCAAGCACCTCCCAAAACTATTTTTATCTAAAGTCCGAAAGTTTCTTTTCTAATTTGAAATCGGATTAGATATCTCTTAATTATTACTGAAGACCTCTTGAAGAAAGACGCAGCTCCCACATAACGTGCAGCTGTAGGATCAACACACAGCTGTCCCACATCACTCTGAAGAGACGTCTGCACCATCTGGCTAAGACCCGTTTCAACTGTGGGTCATGCAGCCCAGAATCCAGCCTCCTTCGACCGCTTGAATCTAAAGGTCGAGCTGTGAACCCTTGAAGTATCTGCTGGCAGATATTTCCCTCACATCCACAAAGTCTTGGGCTGAAAAAGGACGACAGAACTGCCATCACTGAGGATCACGTGAGCTAAAAAAACTTTAATTCATCTGCTGAATTAAACTTGAGGTTCGGTACTAATTTATATATCTAATCAGATGCAAATTAAGAAGCCCTTAACATAACTCTCCTTTTCATTAAAATTCAGTTTTTATTTTCTTAAGATTAATTTAGGACTTTTTCATAATTAGCAAACTTTCTCCATAAATTTGCATTGTTTTTGATAATCTGTTAACTCAAACTGATAGAAATTCGTTTCTCAGTTTAACCCTGGTTCCGAAAATATTGACATTGTTAATCTATCATTTACAAGATTGATTTTATGATTAATGAAATTATTTCGATGTCTATTAATCATTTTGTTTAATAAATATTTAAAAATGAGAAGTTGTTGGGAATTTATTTCATTCTGAGTCTGTTTCAAGCCCAGGTATCGAATTCACGGAAAATTTTTGAGACTGATTATTGATTAATTTATTGAGTGATCAAACAGGTATAAAGTGAAATTAAAGATCAAATTGCTTCTTAAAGATAGAAGCTGGTGCCCCTTACGAGTGTTATTAGCTTTTCTGATGTATATGAAATGAGATTTGAGCTCAGATTCCAATACATCAATATAAATTAAATAATTCATACCTGATCATATTTATTATTTATTAATATTCCCATATTTTACGTTACATATATTGGTACCCTGCGTGAAGGCTTGGTTGAACTTGAAACGACTCAGAAGGAAATTAATACATAAGCTTGTGTGTGATTTTGGTCAATTTTAACTCACAAAGGTGGTTCATTGTCTGCAGCCAGTCTATTGTCTGTCTCTGTGTCACGAGGGGGAGGGGGTGAATTCGCCCCCCTGATTACTCCTGATTGCTGTGTGTGTCTGCTGACCAAGGTGGGGGTGAAGACCCCCACTGCACCCTAGTCAGTTTAGTTTTTGTTGTTTAATGCATGCTTAAGTGATTACACGCTGAATAATTAAAATAGGCCTGGAAACAAAATAGCGAAGAAATCCTATTTGTTTTCCCCGTTATTTCAACACCCCACAGGCGAAGCAAACCCTTGGGATTTAATTGAATTAACCATTGTATAAACTTGTTGAATAAAGTTTAGGGAGACTTCGGGAAGTTTTCCCGCCTTTGGAAAGCAAGGCGTGGTTTTATGGACTGAAGCTTGAGCTCTGCATCCACGTGGCACGTGCACGCTCAGTCGCGCACGCGACCGTCAAGCTGTGCATGACGCGCATGTGTAGATCGGCTCAGCAACGCCATCTTAAGTCTAGGTAGAGTTCCCTGTAGCCGCCATTTTGAGTAGAGATCCTTGACTCCTTGCGACGTCATTGGGTTTCCTCTTCTGGAAGTGCAGACGAAAACTGCCTCCATCTTGTGGTGAAACATAGGGACTACAATTTTATTTAAACTTATAATCTTTAAAGACGATTCATAACCAAATTAAGTCTTCAAAGTAACTTCAAAGCCGTTCATATTATTCGGAATAAACTAAATTTAACACTAATCCAAACTTTTATGCCAAGAATAAAAGGAAAAGGACCTGTTGGCTTCTGAAAGTTTTTTCTCAGGGGTGGAATCCCACTCATTACATAGATACCTATAGCAGGAACATATACAAACACTCCTATTGTATTTAATCACTTATATAACCACATATTATGATCTTTTAAGCTAAAAGCAAACATGTTTACACACTTTTAAGCAAAAAGTTACAAACTTTGAAGCTATATGTGTGCTTATTTTGCTGTTTTTAAATGTGATATGGTGTGATTCCCTTCTCACAGAAACCCAGTTTTAGCTTAAGGATTCTAATGCTGATGTTTACTCAAGAGTAACATTAAAGTAGGATTAGTCCTGTGCATTTTAACAAATTTACAGACTTATTGAATATTTATAAGTTTTCCTCTTTCTCAAATTTAGGAAACCACATTAAGCAATTAACACTTAAGCAAAGCTCTAGGTGTTATTTAAACTCATTGTGTCATTTCTGATTCATGCTTTCTCTACAGGAAAAGAAAAACACTTTACCAACCAGCATAATTTTCAAATTTTTCCCAGGATTTAAGAAAAAGTCAAAAAGGTGCAAACATTGATTATTCTGTAAATAAGAAATTTATAGATCACAATCAAGACAGATCACTATTGGCTTCAATCCTAAGAAATCCTTGGACACCAAATATTCAAACAATTCACTTGTTTCTAATTTGTAAATATTTTAAACATTTAATGCTTCAAAGGAAAATAGACAAATTCCAATACTAGACTTTGAAAATCAAAGGAAAGAAGTCAATCCACACAATTGAAATTTCAGTTTTGTTTTGCGAAACAAATTCAAACCAATTTCAATTCAACTTTATTTAACAACATAGTTTCAACGAACGAATTAATTGAAGCATTTCTACATTTCTAAATAATTTCAAAATTCTATTTCCCATCCTGCAAGCCTACAAGTTGAAACAAATTCTAAAGGAACTTCCAACCATCATGGTTGCAAAATAAAACACTCAAGGTTAAACCTTGTTGAACAAATTTAAGAAGAATCAACCAGTTGAATTTTATTTTTAAAAGCTAAATAACAACAACGGTCAAACATGAATCATCAGACAACCGACCAATTTACCAAACTGGATGACCTTCAAACAACATTGGAAGCATGGACTTCTAATTTAATTTCTAGCTTCACAACACGGGTCAAGGAAACACAGCCCGAGGAATTGGAGCAACTCACTGAAGAACTTTTGAATGAACACACTGAAAAACCACCAGAAGGCAAGGACCTCACCAGTGTGTTAGGTAAGTTTGCGCTAACATTAGTCGCAAGATTAAAGGTAGCCGAGAACGAGCTAGCAAATCAACAAACAACAATCCTATCTCTCCAAGAAGAGAACGAGACACTGAAAGGAAATTTGGAACAATCTCAAGAGGAGAATGACAAAACTCAAAACCAACTGGATGAAGCATTACAAGATTTGGACCGTGCAGAGTCAGAAAAGGAACGGTTGAAGCATAACAATGACACGCTTCATCAAGACAACAATGAACTTGAAGATGCCCTTCAAGACACAAAGAAGGAACTCAGAAGAGTTGAAGGTCAACTTGAAAATGTGAAGAAGGACTACAAGGAATGTCAACTGCTCCTAAAGGAAAGACATGAACACCGGGACACCCACCGCGCTCCCTCGCCCGATTCCCGTTTCGAATACGGACGACCGCGTGGACAGCGTGCGTGCGCCCCTTCAGATCGCGACCTTGACAAGATCGCGCGAAATATCACCAAATTTGATCCAGGACCTACGGGTTCACCTGATGCCAAAGTCTATTTACAGGACATTGATTACTACCTGCGTAAGTATCCTGATGCTACAACAGACGATCGCATCTATCTGATTAAACTAGCATCTAACAGGTCAGTATCAAAATTCATAGACAGACAGCCGACAAACATCAAAGCAGATTACACGCTGCTCCGCGAAGCCATCGAAAAGGAGTTCTCTGACTGCCTACAGGCAGGGCTAACCGCAGCCCTAGCCGTGAAGCAAGGACGCTCAGAGCCAACACAAGCCTACTACCAGAGACTCCTACTTGCATATTTTGGATCTCAGAATACACCAGGGATGGAAGAAGACCACAATTTCAAGACCCTCTTCATCCAAAACCTCCATCCCACTGTGAGTCATTACCTAGGAGTTACAGCTAACCCAAGGTCAAACTCAATAAGTCAGCTGAGAGAGTTTGCACACTATGCGTTCCAAAAACGGCAACAAAGTCGCAACAAGCACGCCGAGCCTGCCACAGTGCTAGCTATTAGCGATGCATCTAACACCTTGAAGTTGGAAGGAGCTCCTCGCTGTACTCCACCTCCTACACCGCGAGTACACCAACAGCCGAAGCATTTTCCCAAGCGACCTCAGCAAGGTCAAAACCAAACTAGGTCCTCTGGATACCACTTTGGACCAACTTTGCGAAAACCCGACTACCGTCGTAGACCATATCCGAGGGATAGGTCACGAGAACACGATACGGACTACCATGATGACAGATACCGATACGAAGACACGCGTAACCGCGACAAATGGTCTCCATCCCATCACAGAAGCTCAGAAGCAGAGACCTATCACAATCCTTGGAAGGAAGAAGAAACTCCTACATTCAGTCGAGAAGCTATTGAAATTGTCCAACACCTAGCAGAGATTCAAAGCAACAAAGAGAATAAAACTGCTAACATTCTAGCCATATCAGCTGTGCCAACTCAAAACAAGCGTTCCAAACGAAGGAAATGCAAGAAGAAAATCACTCATGCAAATGAGGAAGGACTAAAGGACTCAACGCAGTCCAGTGCTGTTATGGCAGCCCAACCACAGGTCACAGACCACTCCTCTAATGACATTTCGCAACTCTGTGTCGAACCACCGGTTCCACAATTCCTATGCGATTTAAACGAGAGGGGGGTGGCACGGAAATTCTACCTCCCACTGACCCTTGAAGACATGGTGTGTCAGGACGCTGTTTTAGACACCGCTGCTGACGTCACTCTCATGTCACACACCCTTTTTGACAAACTACGTGTAGCCGCTAACCGCACTAACAAACACTTGAAACTGGAACCCTGTTCATTAGCTGTGCGACCATATGCGCTCACTAAAACAACCCTGTTGGGCGTATCACTACTAAACATGTCCATTGGACCCATGACCTTGACACATCCGGTCTACGTGTCCAAACTTGACGCCATTCCATTACTTGTTGGCAAAGACCTACTGAACCGTTTTGAGCCACTGATTGATTTCAAGAACCTCAAACTATGGGCTCAAACGCAACACCCTCACCCATTTGACCCAACAAGGACAACTGAATCACAGTGCTTTGTTCTGAACACTTTGGACACCCCAAGTCTCACACAACTAGCACTGTTGGAACAACTGCAACCGAGTGAAAGCGACCGCCAAGACCAAGGTGAGTACTGTCCACGAGAAGTCAAAAGTCACCTTCAAATACAAGGTCAAGCCAAACACTCAAATGATCTTGAAAACTCAATGGCCGAGCAGAAAACCCCAAACGGCCCTCTTAAAACCCTCGATACCCATGATTCAATGGTGGTATCACATTTTGAAACCCACCCACCCACCCATGAGGCCTGCATGGTCACAAGAGCCCCACCAACCAGCTCTCTAGACCCTCTAAAACCTCAACTTTTTGCAACAACGAACCCAACTTTTGCAAACGCAAGGCGCACAGTCACTCAACCGTGCAACCAAATGATCCATAAAACCGTCAAACACCGGTTGGATAAAACGGTACATGCACTACCCGCATCTAAACCCTATGACATACCAAAACTGATACCACTTCATGCGACACAATCTTCTCTGCAGCTATGCAATGACACTCCTGTTCATGCTTCCGATGAACCATAATCACCACCGCTCAGAGTTCCTCGAAACCAGAGGGGGGTGATGACTGCCAATGCCTATAACATTCCAGCTGCAGAGCACAAAAGCGTCAAAACGACATACAAAGCTCCCAAGGCTGTATTTCAAAACCATTCGGACCGACTCGCTAAACAACAGAAAGCGTACAACAATCAAAAACTCTCGCATGACAAACTGCGAAGGGGGGACAAGATCTTCCACCCCACATTCGTACCACAGACACCTGAAATAAATTCACAGGAAAGGAAAATCACTCCTAAATTCCTACCCGAGTGGATGAATCCACACATTGTCAACAACAAACTTTGGCCACTCAAGAGCCAAATCCAGGACCCCATTTTCAAATGGGCTCACCAAAATCAGTGTAACCTTTACCAAAACCCCATGGGACTTGTCGGGTACAACACTGTCAAAGTAAGTCCATAAATAAGATTAAAATCAAACCTACGTCTGAGAAATAACTGTAGCTAACTACTAGCCTCAGGTACACTCAGTCAAATTTCTCCAATTAGTTAACTGCATCAAAACCTCCAGAAAGGAAAGGGTATATTAAAACCAAATTAGCCCTTAAACTAAGCTCAAAGACCTCTGTAAAATCTAATAAACTTCAATCAACTTACTATTATCAAATAGTACACGCAAGACATTCAACACCATTAGCTTGAGCTAATAATCTTAAAACTCCCATCAAAGGTGAGAAAAACAAGCACAAGGTTTAGAGTTCAATCTCTTAAGCTCTATTCTGTAATTTCCCAGTTTTGGGATCAATAAAGTACATCCATCTAAAAGAAATCATTCCACCTCTAAGAGGAATTTTCATTTGCCAACCAGGTATCTAAAGAAAGATCAACAAGAAGATTAAGATCCAAAACCACTCACTTTTGTTTGCTGAGATGATGGCCCTCCTTTTTATCAGTTTAGCCATCTGCCTAGCAATCACACCCACTGTTACCCAGTCAGAATTGGGCCAAGCCAAAACGAAAGGTCAAAGATCCTCGGATGGATTCTTAATAACAGCCTCATCGTTAGAGCCTCTAGCTAACCTTAGCATGCCCACTGTTAACTCGGTCAACACCGTTAAACCAAAACGCCAGGTTGTCAAACCACAAATCGTTACCAAAATCTTACAAGACACTGTGTTGGTTTTGAATGCTTGCTCCGAAGCTTCAGTCAAACTCAACAAGGTCTTGAACTCTTTGCTCTTTGTGTTAAAGGTTGACTATGCTCACACACAGCCAATGTCTATGTTACTCTCAGAAGTAGCTAGAAACATTAGCTTTTCAGTTAACGCTTTAGCAATGAATATGCTCTCTCATCATATCCTTTTTGCAGTAAATCCAAATTTACTTCTCATTGCCATCCAAAGAATGATAACGACATCCTATGCCCACTCAGTTTTTCTGAACAAAAGCCTCAAACACCCTATGATTTGGACATCTGTGGAACCATGGTTTAGTCTAACTAAACAAATTCAATTTGAACCTCCTTGAGTCACCTCAAAATTGATTATGAATCTACCTCAAATATGAAAGAATTTTATTTTTGCTTTTGACTAAGATTTTTGGATACATGCTTGTGTATATACAAATAACCCTTTATACTTTATTTAGATTTTATGTACATTTAAACTGTTTTTGAAACCTTGAATAGATATTTTTCAGCAAACCCAAAACATTTATATCAAGTATGTCAAAACCCACATACTTCTAGTTCATTTTTTTTTTGTACCCAGAATTTTTAAGTCTTTACAGGCTTATACAGAACTTTAGTATATCCTAGACACTTATACAATGTTTATATTTGGTCATGCCAAAATTATTTTTGAAATTTCCAGAAGTTTTTCAAAAAAACCCAAATTTAAGAACCTACACTTTGGAATAGATACTGTTTACAAGCTTAAGACTTACCGACATCAGAACTTTAGTTCAGCATTTGGATCAAGCCTCGCCAAATTGGGATTTGATGCCTAGGATTGCTATCAACGCTGAATCAACGTCACCATTGATACCGGGGGGGGGGGGGACTGTAGCATCATCTCACTTTGGCTCAGCAACAATTATTTTTCTGCTTAAAGACATTTTTGTTTCATCCAGGAATAATGCAAAGAAATGGATTTTCTTCCCCCAGGCCACAGCTGAAATCCCCTTCTTTTGTTAAAACCAGCCTAAGGAATTTCCCCCAATGTCCAGCTTCACTTTTATTGCCCCCATAAAACCTACACAGATCCACGACTCAGTTAATTTCCTTAAACTGTGGACATGCTGGATTTAAACAACTTTAAAGTACATTATTACAAACTCAATTCTAAACCTTCATCCTTTTCAGAACTATGAAAATGCAGATGGACTCTGATGTGTTTGATGTGGAAAATCAATAATATGTGTGAAATGCATTAATCTGTGATTTTATATATACAGTATATATGCATGTTGATGTTAAATGAATGTTTATTCCTGCATGTTGATTTAGAAGCACTGCTTATAAGATACACTAAGGTTAGTTTAGTTATACATAAGTTTGTAACAGTACATTCCAATGCATTTAAAACTGTGTATTCCTGTGGACTGATATCATGTGTCACCAGTCTTCATAGAACCCCAGCTTCTTCATCCTATTGGTCTCTCACAGACGAGGCCTGTTATTGGACTAAAGGTTCATCGAGCCCGCCCACGAAGGACGCTCATTGGCTGAGATTCCGGTCGGGCCGGAATCCCGCGAAGCTCAACAGAGCTTATAAAAAGGAGAGAGAGACTCGGTTTCAGCCTTTTTTGCCTTTTTCGTCAGACACCACTCTCTTTCTGCTCCGGATTCTCTTTTCGCCTGCTCCCTTCTTTCTGATCTCCTCCATTGTCTACACACAGCAAGGGAGAACAAAGGACCACATGGCGCTTTTCTGAACACAGCAGATAATTTGTTTATGTAACTTTGTATTTTCTTCTTCTCTTAAATGCCTAGGAATTCCTTTTTCTTTGAGCTCAATTCTTAATCGGAGTCAAACTCCAATTCTTAATTTATCACTTTTTGTTAAACTTTCTGTAAACCGCCGTTTGTTTAATTTTAAGGTAAACTTTAATCTTGACTTTATTTTTATAATATTTTTCTTGACCAAGCACCTCCCAAAACTATTTTTATCTAAAGTCCGAAAGTTTCTTTTCTAATTTGAAATCGGATTAGATATCTCTTAATTATTACCGAAGACCTCTTGAAGAAAGACGCAGCTCCCACATAACGTGCAGCTGTAGGATCAACACACAGCTGTCCCACATCACTCTGAAGAGACGTCGGCACCATCTGGCTAAGACCCGTTTCAACTGTGGGTCATGCAGCCCAGAATCCAGCCTCCTTCGACCGTTTGAATCTAAAGGTCGAGCTGTGAACCCTTGAAGTATCTGCTGGCAGATATTTCCCTCACATCCACAAAGTCTTGGGCTGAAAAAGGACGACAGAACTGCCATCACTGAGGATCACGTGAGCTAAAAAAACTTTAATTCATCTGCTGAATTAAACTTGAGGTTCGGTACTAATTTATATATCTAATCAGATGCAAATTAAGAAGCCCTTAACATAACTCTCCTTTTCATTAAAATTCAGTTTTTATTTTCTTAAGATTAATTTAGGACTTTTTCATAATTAGCAAACTTTCTCCATAAATTTGCGTTGTTTTTGATAATCTGTTAACTCAAACTGATAGAAATCCGTTTCTCAGTTTAACCCTGGTTCCGAAAATATTGACATTGTTAATCTATCATTTACAAGATTGATTTTATGATTAATGAAATTATTTCGATGTCTATTAATCATTTTGTTTAATAAATATTTAAAAATGAGAAGTTGTTGGGAATTTATTTCATTCTGAGTCTGTTTCAAGCCCAGGTATCGAATTCACGGAAAATTTTTGAGACTGATTATTGATTAATTTATTGAGTGATCAAACAGGTATAAAGTGAAATTAAAGATCAAATTGCTTCTTAAAGATAGAAGCTGGTGCCCCTTACGAGTGTTATTAGCTTTTCTGATGTATATGAAATGAGATTTGAGCTCAGATTCCAATACATCAATATAAATTAAATAATTCATACCTGATCATATTTATTATTTATTAATATTCCCATATTTTACGTTACACGAGGTTCAGTTCAGCTGTTTTGTGTGAATGTGAGGATGTTCATGACAGTATTTTATTCTCCTTGTTCTCAGTGCCTGATTCGGGCTTCTAAATTTGGGAGGTTACAGCGATGTGTGTGGTTTTGCATTTTTCTAAAGGGGAGGAATGTTATGTGTAGCATCATCTCACTTTGGTTCAGCAATAATTATTCTTCTGCCTAAAGACATTTTGTTTCACCCAGGAGTAAGACAGTCAAAAAATGGATTTTCTTCCACCAGGCCTCTGGTTTATTTCCCCCATAAACATGCAACAGACCTGGGCTACACAGATCCACAACTCAGTTAATTTCCTTAAACTCTGGGACTTGCTGGATTTAACCAGTGAACTTTAAAGTACATTATTACAAACTCAATTCTAAGCCTTCTCTTCTTGTCAGGACTATGAAAAGCAAATGGACTCTGATGTTTTTAATGTGGAAAATCAATAATATGTGTGAAATGCATTAATCTGTGATTTTATATATATATGAATGTTAAAAATGTTTAAATGAATGTTTATTCCTGCATGTTGATTTAGACGCACTGCTTATAAGATATACTAAAGTTAACTTAGTTTAATACATAAGGAAAATAGCACATTCCAGTATGTATCAGAAATTTGCCTCTAAAACCATGTGACTCCAGCAGCCAATCTCTGCATGACAACAACTCTTCATCCCAAAAAGACAATAGACTGTTTGTTCATTGGACTGAAAGTTCATCGGGCCGCCCACGGACACTCATTGGCTGAGATTCCGGTCAACCCGGAAGCCCGCGGAAGCTCAACAGAACTTATAAAGGAGAGAGACCCCCTGCTTCGACCTCTTTTTGCTCTTTTCGGCTCATTCTTTTCACCGATCTTTTTTCTCTTTCGACGTTCATCTCTCTATTGTCTATTGTCTACACAAAGCAAGGAAGAACAAAAGACCGTCTTAACAGACTTCTACCACGTGTTGTTTTTCTGAACACAGAGCAGATAACTCGTAATTTGTTTATGTAACTTTGTATTTTAATGTCTTTTTCTTTTTCTCTTAAATGCCTAGGAATTCCTATTTCTTTGAGCTCAATCCTTAATCGGAGTTAAACTCCAATTTTTATTTATCTCTTTTTCTTTGTTAAACTTTCTGTAAAATCACCGTTTGTTTAATTTTAATGTAAACTTTAATCTTGACTTTATTTTTATAATATTTTTCTTGACCAATCACACACCAGAAGCTATTAATTTTATCTAAAGTCCGAAGCTTTTAATTTGAGATCAGATTAGATATCTTCAATTAATTATTATCGAAGGCCTCTTAGAAGACGCAGCTCTCCACATCACGTGCAGCTGAGGAATCAACGCGCAGCTGTTCATCACATGCTGAAGAAACGTCGGCACTATCTGGTGCCGAAGTTTCAACTGTGGGTCATAACAGCTCAAAATCCAGCCCCTTCGACCGCTTGAATTTAAAGGTCGAAATGTGGATGCTGAAATATCTGCGGGCAGATATTTCACCTAACGTCTACGAAATCTTGGGCTGAGGATGACGCTGAACGAGGAATCACGTGAGCTGTATCTTTCATTCATGTGCTGAATTAAACATCTGAGGTTTGGTAATAATTTGTGTATCTAATCAGATGCAAATTAAGAAGCCATTAACATAACTCTTCTTTTCATTAAAATTCCGTAATTATTTTCTTAAGATTAATCCAGGACTTTTCATATAATTAGTAAACTTTCTCCATAAATTTGCATTGTTTCCAGAATCTGTTAACTCCAACTGATAGAAATTGGTTTCTCAGTTTAACCCTGGTTCCAAAAAATTAACATTGTTAATCTATCATTTACAAGATTTATTCTATGATTAATGAAATTACTGCAATGTCTGTTAATCATTTCGTCTAATAAATATGTGAAAATGAGAGAAGTTGTTGAGAATTTAATTCATTCTGAGTCTGTTCAAGCACAGGTATTGAATTGACGGAAAATTTTTGAGACTGATTATTAATTAATTTATTGAGTGATTAAACAGGTATAAAGTGAAATTAAAATTAAAATTGCTTCTTAAAGATAGCAGCTGGTGCCCCACGAGTGTTAACTTTTCTGATGTATTTGAAACGAGACTTGATCTCAGATTCCAATACATCAATATAAATTAAATAATTCATACCTGATCATATTCATATTTATTAATATTCCATATTTTACGCTACAGATTTATTGGTACCCCGCATGAGAGCATGGTTGAACTTGACAAACTCAGAATGAAAGAAATTAATACATAAGCTGTGTGTGATTTTGGTCGATTTTTAACTCACAAAGGTCGTTCATTGTCTGCAGCCAGTCTGGTCTTTGTCTCTGTGTCACGAGGGGGAGGGGGTGAATTCGCCCCCCTGATTACTGCTGTGTGTGTGTGCGTGAGCTGACCAAGAGAAGTTTGGGTTGAAAGAGACCCCACTCTAGTCAGTTTTTGGTTTTTTGTTTGTTCATTGCATGCTTAAGAAGCGTGATTACATGCTGAATAATTAAAATAGGCCTGGGAACAAAATAGCGAAGAAATCCTATTATTTTTCCCTGTTATTTCAACACTCCGCAGACGAAGCAAACCCTTGGGGGATTTAATTGAATTAACCATTGTATAAACGTGTTGAATAAAGTTTAGGGAGACCAAAGTTTTCCCGCCGTTTGAAAGCAAGGCGTGGTTTTATGGACTGAAGCTTGAGCTGCATTCACATGGCACGTGCACACACAGTCGCTCACGCGACCGTCAAGCTGTGCACAAAACTGCGCATGTGTAGATCGACTAAGCAACGCCATCTTAAGTCTAGGTAAAGTTCCCTGTAGCCGCCATTTTGAGTAGAGATCCTTGACTCCTTGAGTGACATCATTGGGTTTCCTCTTCCGGAAGTGCAGACGAAAACTGCCTCCATCTTGTGGTGAAACATAGGGACTGCAATTTTTATTTAAACTTCTAATTTTAAAGATGATTTATAACCAAATTAAGTCATCAAAGTAACTTCAAAGCAGTTCATATTATTCGGAATAAACTAAATTTAACACTAATCCAAACTTTTACGCCAGGAATAAAAGGAAAAGGACCTGTTGGCTTCTGAAAGTTTTTCTCAGTGGTGAAACCCCCACTCACTGCATATATACCTATAGCAGGAACATACATAAACACTCCTATTGTAGTTAATCACTTATGTAACCATGTATTATAATCTTTTTAGCTAAAAGCAAACATATTTACACACTTTTAAGCAAAAAGTTGCAAACTTTGAAGCTATATGTGTGCTTATTTATGTTAAAGGTGAGTCAGGCTGTTATATTTGTGTATTTATAATATTTATAATATTTATAATTGTGTATTTATAATTTTTCTGCATTGATGTATGTGGTTATTGTGTATATTTTTATCTTGATTCTTTTTTCTAAAGCCCATCCAGGGACAAGAGTTGCAAATTAGCTAATAGCTATACACTCTATGTGCAACACATCAGATTGATTGTTTTTGATTAATTGTCTATGTTTATTGCACTGTCCCTGTCAAATAAACTAATCTACTACATTAATTTGCTATTTTTAAATGTGATATGGTGTGATTCCCTTCCCATAGAAACCCAGTTTTAGCTTAAGGATTCTAATGCTGATTCTAATGTTTACTCAAGAGTAACATTAAAGTAGGATTAAATTTGTGCATTTTGACAAATTTACAGACTTGGTGAATATTTATAATTTTTCCTCTTTCTCAAATTTAGGAAATCACATTAAGCAATTAACACTTAAGCGAAGCTCTAGGTGTTATTTAAACTTATTGTGTCATTTCTGGATTCATGTTTTCTCCACAGGAAAAGAAAAACATTTAACCAACCAGCATAATTTTCAAATTTTTCCCAGGATTTAAAAGAAAAGTCAAAAAAAGGTGCAAACATTGATTATTCTGTAAATAAGAAATTTATAGATGACAATCAAAACAGATCACTATTGGCTTCAATCCTAAGAAATCCTTGGACACCAAATATCCAAACAATTCATTTGTTTCTAATTTGTAAATATTTTAAACATTTAATGCTTCAAATGAAAATAGGCTTTAACACATAAAACCAAAGGAAAGCCTTAACTTTAAAAGAAAGTGGAAACTTATCTTAAATCTTTAAAGCATTTAAGCTCTTTTGTTTTTATATTTCTTTTGTAAATAAAATCCTCACTTTCAAAGTGACATTCCGCGAAATTCCAAAGCTAGTTATTGATGACAAATTCCAATACTAGACTTTGAAAATCAAAGTAAATAAGTCAATCCACACAATTGAAATTCCTGTTTTATTTTGTGAAACAAATTCAATCCAATTTCAATTCAACTTTATTTATCAACATATAGCTTCAACGAACGAATTAATTGAAGTATCTCTACATTTCTAAATAATTTCAAAATTCTGTTTCCCATCCTGCAAGCCTACAAGTTGAAACAAATTCTAAAGGAACTTTCAACTATCACGGTTGTAAAATAAAACACTCAAGGTTAAACCTTGTTGAACAAATTTAAGAATAATCAACCAGTTGAATTTAATTTTTTTAAAGCTAAATGACATAACGTTCGGCTCAGGAGACGCACACACACAGGCTCAGAGTAGTTCAAACTGTTTATTAACAACAGGGATGTTTGGGTGCGTGTCTGCAGAATGTTAATGTGTTGGTGGGGGCGTCTGCTTCGGACCCAGAGGCAGGAGACCGTTCAGCCGGCAACCCTATGGGAGAAATCAGACACAGGGTGATGAGCACACACCAACACGGGAGGAGAATAGGCGAGGGAGAGAAGCTTACTTGTTTGGGCAGATGACTGGCGCTTCAAGGATGGAAGCCCGGGAGACAGCCACCTGCAGGGCTCGGTGCAGCAGCGAGGAGAGACGAGGGACGGGATTGTCCGCCGCCGAGGAATCCACCTGTGCACAGGGGAGCAGACTGGAGAGATGAGGTAAGTGAACTTCTTACCGGTAAAGAGGATGCTGAAGAGAATGTGGTAGAAGTCCATGCAAAGGAAACGAAGTCTACGGCTTCAGGCCGACGCTCAGGGCGAGGCGGCTTTTATCCTTCGCCGCTGACGAGTAGCAGGTGCGTGAGCAGGTGGCGCCGCTGATGAATGGCGCGGCGTGACAGTACTCCCCCCTCTAGCAGCGCCTCCTGGCGATGGCTTATCCGGGTGCGCTCGGTGGAAGTCCGCGATGAGCGATGGGTCCAACACAAACGACGGGGGCACCCACTGTCGATGCTCGGGCCCATAGCCCTCCCAGTCCACCAAGTATTGCAACCCACGACCCCGGCGCCGGGAGTCCAGGATGGAGGAAGCGGACCAGGCCGGATGGCCACCAATCATCCGGGGCGCGGGTTGCGCTGCAGGAGGAGGGCAAAGGGGGTCAGAAACCGCCAGTTTCACCTTCGACACGTGGAAAGTAGGATGAATGCGGAGGGAGGGGGGAATAGCCACGCGCACAGCCACCGGGTTGATGATCCGGGTGATGGGGTAGGGACCCATGAAGCGCTGTGCCAGCTTTCTCCTCTCGCCTTTTAGAGTGACGTCCTGGGTGGAAATGTAAACAAGCTGCCCAACTCTGTACGCCGGGGCAGGTCTCCTACGCCGGTCCGCCACAGTCCTGTTGCGCTCCGCTGTGCGTAATAGCGCATGGCGCGCGGCAGCCCAGGTGGAGCGGAACTGCCTGAGATGGGCCCTAACTGACGGGACAGTTACCTCACTCTCCTGCTCCGGAAACAGCGGGGGGTCGTAACCCAGGGACGCTTTGAAGGGGGACATCCCTGTAGCAGAAGAGCGAGCGGTGTTGTGGGCATATTCAACCCAGGCAAGATGGTTGCTCCAGGACGCGGGTTTGGATCCGGACACACAGCGGAGCGCAGCCTCCAGCTCCTGGTTGGTCCTCTCACACTGCCCGTTGGATTGGGGGTGATGGCCGGAGGAGAGGCTCACCTTGGCTCCGATGGCGTTGCAGAATGACCTCCAAACCTCAGATGAAAACTGGGGGCCCCGGTCCGAGACCACGTCCACCGGAATCCCATGCAGCCTGACCACGTGTTGGACGAGGAGGTCCGCCGTCTCCAGGGCAGTAGGGAGGCCTCGCAGGGGGATGAAGTGCACGGCCTTGGAGAAGCGGTCCACGATGGTCAGGATGGTGTCATAGGAGTTGGAGATGGGGAGTCCGGTGACGAAATCCAGAGCGATGTGCGACCAGGGCCTGCCAGGGACGGGCAGGGGCTGGAGCAGACCCGCTGGAGGGGCATTTCCCGATTTGCAGGTGGCACAGATTGGGCAAGCCCGGGCGTAGCGGGCTGCATCCCTCCGCAGGCCTGGCCACCAAAAGGACCGTTGGAGGAGATCTATCATCCGGGAGGTGCCAGGGTGACAGGTGAGCTTGGAGGTGTGGAGCCAGTGGATGACCTCTCCTCGGACCGCGGATGGCACGAACAGCCTCCCCTCCGGTCCGCCGCCAGGGTCAGGTTCCACCTGCTGTGCCTTCCGGATCTTGCTCTCAATGTCCCACGAGATGGCTCCCACGACGCACGACCTGGGCAGGATGGAGTGGGGCGCCTCCTCCGACTCCACGGGGGAAAGTTTAGTCCAGCCCGTCACCATCGGCTCCGACTCCTCGGGGCGCGATGCTGGCGGCGCCGCCAGGGGGCGAGCTTGGAACAGGTGCGGCGAGGCTCCACGAGGGCGAGAAGAAGAAGACCTCCGCCCCGAGGAGCGCTCGCGCAGCCTGTTATCCAAACTTATCGCTAAGGACGTCAGCTCCGCTAGCGTCCCAGGGATATCCCGACCAGCCAGTTCATCCCTCAGATCACTATTGAGGCTGCGGAGGAACAGGCCACAGAGGGAGCGTTCCTCCCAGCCCAATTCCTCCGCCGCTACCCGGAAGTCGACCGCGTAGTCCGCTGCCGACCGGCTTCCCTGCTGGAGAGCGAGAAGCCGATCGACCTGGACCGTTTCGGTTTGTGAGTGGTCAAAGACCTCCAGAAAGCGCCTCACGAATTGGTCATAGGTGAGGGTGGCATAACTGGGCCTCGCCATTACGGCGTAGGTCCAAGTTAACGCACGCCCCTCCAGAAGATTCCCTATGTAACCAATTCGGCTGTGATCCGAGGGAAAATCTCCGGGCACACGGTGGAACACGGACTCACACTGCATAATAAACCCCCGCGCTCCGCCGAGCTTACCGCTAAAGCGGGCGGGGGTCGGAATCGGCGTGAGCCGAACCGGTGCCACTGGAGCCGGCTGGACGGCCGCTGGAACAGCAGGAGCCGCGCCACCCTGGCGAGTCGGGAGGAACGGCTGTTGGGGGTCCAAGCGGTTCAATCGGTTAGTCAGTTCTAATAATTGGTTAAGAACCACCTGTTGCTGATAAACAATCTGATCCACCCGAGCCTCGAGGATGGTAAACCGGTGTGCGAGCCCGCCGTCCGCCGAGCCGCTCTGCTGAAGCCGTACTGACATAACGTTCGGCTCAGGAGACGCACACACACAGGCTCAGAGTAGTTCAAACTGTTTATTAACAACAGGGATGTTTGGGTGCGTGTCTGCAGAATGTTAATGTGTTGGTGGGGGCGTCTGCTTCGGACCCAGAGGCAGGAGACCGTTCAGCCGGCAACCCTATGGGAGAAATCAGACACAGGGTGATGAGCACACACCAACACGGGAGGAGAATAGGCGAGGGAGAGAAGCTTACTTGTTTGGGCAGATGACTGGCGCTTCAAGGATGGAAGCCCGGGAGACAGCCACCTGCAGGGCTCGGTGCAGCAGCGAGGAGAGACGAGGGACGGGATTGTCCGCCGCCGAGGAATCCACCTGTGCACAGGGGAGCAGACTGGAGAGATGAGGTAAGTGAACTTCTTACCGGTAAAGAGGATGCTGAAGAGAATGTGGTAGAAGTCCATGCAAAGGAAACGAAGTCTACGGCTTCAGGCCGACGCTCAGGGCGAGGCGGCTTTTATCCTTCGCCGCTGACGAGTAGCAGGTGCGTGAGCAGGTGGCGCCGCTGATGAATGGCGCGGCGTGACACTAAATAACAACAACGGTCAAACATGATGAGTCAACGGACAACCGACCGATTTACCAAACTAAATGACCTTCAAACAACATTGGAAGCCTGGACTTCTAATTTAATTTCTAGCTTCACAACACGGGTCAAGGAAACAAAGCCCGAAGAATTGGAGCAACTCACTGAAGAACTTTTGAATGAACGCACTGAAAAAACACCAGAAGGCAAAGACCTCACCAGTGTGTTACGCAAGTTTGCGCTAGCATTAGTCGCAAGATTAAAGGTAGCCAAGAACGAGCTAGCAAATCAATAAACAACGATCTTATCTCTCCAAGAAGAGAATGAAACACTGAATGAAAATCTGGAACAATCTCAAGAGGAGAATGACAAAACTCAAAACCAACTGGCTGAAGCGGTACAAGATTTGGATCGTGCAGAGTCAGAAAAGGAACGGTTGATGCATAACAATGACATGCTTCACCAAGACAACAACGAACTTGGAGATGCCATTCAAGACACAAAGAAGGAACTCAGAAGAATTGAAGGTCAACTTGAAAATGTGAAGAAGGACTACAAGGAATGTCAACTGCTCCTAAAGGAAAGACATGAACACCGGGACATCCACCGCGCTCCCTCGCCCGATTCCTATTTCGAATACGGACGACCGCGTGGACAGCGTGCGTGTGCTCCTTCAGACCGCAACCTTGACAAGATCACGCAAAATATCACCAAATTTGATCCAGGACCTACGGGTTCACCTGATGCCAAAGTCTATTTACAGGACATTGATTACTACCTGCGTAAGTATCCTGATGCTACAATTGATGATTGCATCTATCTGATTAAGCTAACATCTAACAAGTCAGTATCAAAATTCATAGACAGACAGCCGACAAACATCAAAGCAGACTACATGCTGCTCCGCGAAGCCATCGAAAAGGAGTTCTCCGATGACTGCCTACAAGCAGGGCTAACCACAGCCCTAGCCATGAAGCAAGGACGCTCAGAGCCGACACAAGCCTACTACCAGAGACTCCTACTTGCATATTTTGGATCTCAAAAGACACCAGGGATGGAAGAAGACCATAATTTCAAGACCCTATTCATCCAAAACCTCTATCCCACTGTGAGCCATTACCTAGGAGTTACAGCTAACCCAAGGTCAAACTCAATAAGTCAGCTGAGAGAGTTTGCACGCTATGCGTTCCAAAAACAGCAACAAAGCCGCAACAAGCATGCTGAGCCTGCCACAGTGCTAGCTATTAGCAATGCATCTAACACCATGGAGTTGGAAGGAGCTCCTCGCTCCACTCCACCTCCTACACTGCGAGTACATAAACAGCCGAAGCATTTTTCCAAGCGACCTCATCAAGGTAAAAACCAAACTAGGTCCTCTGGATATCACTTTGGACCAACTTTGCGAAAACCCGACTACCGTCGTAGACCATATCCATGGGATAGGTCACGAGAACACGACACGGACTACCATGATGACAGATACCGATATGAAGACACATGTAACCGCGACAAATGGTCTCCATCCCATCACAGAAGCTCAGAAGCAGAGACCTATCACAAACCTTGGAAGGAAGAAGAAACTCCCACATTCAGTAGAGAAGATATTGAAATTGTCCAACACCTCCTAGCAGAGATTCAAAGCTACAAAGAGAATAAAACTGCTAACATTCTAGCTATATCAGCTGTGCCAACTCAAAACAAGTGTTCCAAACGAAGGAAACGCAAGAAGAAAATCCCTCATGCAAGCGAGGAAGGACCAAAGGACTCAACGCAGTCCAGTGCTGTTATGGCAGCCCAACCACAGGTCACAGACCACCCCTCTAACAACGTTTCACAACTCTGTGTCGAACCACCGGTTCCACAATTTCTATGCGATTTAAATGAGAGGGGGGTGGCACGGAAATTCTACTATCCACTGACCCTTGAAGACATGGTGTGTCAGGACTCTGTTTTAGACACCGCTGCTGACATCATGCTCATGTCACACACCCTTTTTGACAAACTACGTGTAGCCGCTAACCACGCTAACAAACATTTGAAACTGGAACCCTGTTCATTAGCTGTGCAACCATATGCGCTCACTAAAACAACCCTGTTGGGCGTATCACTACTAAACATGTCCATTGGACCCATGACCTTAACACATCCGGTCTACGTGTCCAAACTTGACGCCATTCCATTGCTCGTTGGCAAAGACCTACTGAACCGTTTTGAGCCACTGATTGATTTCAAGAACCTCAAACTATCGGCTCAAACGCAACACCCTCACCCATTTGACCCAACAAGAACAACTGAATCACAGTGCTTTGTTCTGAACACTTTGGACACCCCAAGTCTCACACAACTAGCACTGTTGGAACAACTGCAACCGAGTGAAAGCGACCGCCAAGACCAAGCTGAGTACTGTCCACAAGAAGTCAAAAGTCACTTTCAAACACAAGGTCACACCAAGGAATCAAATGACCTTGACCTTGCTTCTTAAAGATAGCAGCTGGTGCCCCACGAGTGTTATTAACTTTTCTGATGTATTTGAAACGAGACTTGATCTCAGATTCCAATACATCAATATAAATTAAATAATTCATACCTGATCATATTCATATTTATTGATATTCCATATTTTACGCTACTTATGTATGAGAAAGTGTGTGTCTGGGAATCCTTGCCCACCCACAGGGTGACGTCAGGTGGGCATGACCCACTCTGTATATAAACCCAAGTTCACCTCATAAAGTTGGTAGTTGCTGCATGAAGAATCACTTCTTGCATAGTCAATTTACAGACATAACAGCCACACACACACACACACACACACACACACATGCACACGCACACACACAGAGTGTGAGCATATCAAAATTCAGAATAAACAAAGAGCTTTAACAGTTCTTTCCTAATTGTATAAAATATACTGTATACAGGTGCATCTAAAAAATTAGAATATGATCTCTATATAATTTAAAAAACAATTCCTAATTTTAAAATTAAAAAAAGACATGATCTGTTTAACTTTATGTGTCAGGAATATAAAATATAGAAAAGGTGAGCTTTTTCATTTAAACTGAAAACTAATGGAAGCATCACAAGCTGTTTGTTTCTTGCAAGAGGCCACGTATAGAAATCGTACAGCAAGCATTACTTTGAATCACACCTGTCACATTGCTGATGACTCCACTGACCGGAGACATTATGACACCCCTTACTCGGTGAAGGCAAGGTTAATCTCACCGGGGAATTTCTGCTTTTGTCTTAAAGGGTATGGAAACGTCTCTCTGGGCAGCTTACCGCTTTCTAAGTGTGCAACGGTGCATAGTGCGTCTCACCCCTGTACCGCTTCCTGCTGGACCAATGAAGGGGGCAAAAGCTGTCCTGGAGATCTTCATTGTCAGTCTAGAAGTCTGGAAGGAAATATCACCCTGCAGGAGCTCTGTAGTGCCGCCTTTTGTGATTCTTACAAGCATGGCACGCATATGGTGACAGGGGGATGGTGGCTGTGTGGCCATGGTGCCCACTCACACCTGCCCATGAATTGGGGAGGGGTGTGTGCCCCCGTAGTTGTAACTGACCACACCATCATATTGTCGGCAGCACAGGTGGGCAGGGTGAAGAGAGATGTCTCCTTTGCACCACATGGTGCCATCTGGGCCACAGATGTGCCGGAGGAGTTTAAGTTAGAAACTACAGGGCAGAAGGTCCTTCATGCACTGTTTCCCTGGGTGGGCGTGGCTAAAAACACCCCGTGGAGTGAAACAATTATAGGTTACAGTCATTTGTGAATTTTTCTCTATCTGCCTTTTCTGGTATAGATGAGGAATTAACAGCTCTTAGACTTATGCTGACCCAAAACAGAATGGTTCTTGATCAAATAACTGCCGCCCAAGGGGGCGTGTGTGCAGTTGCAGGTGATTATTGTTGTACTTTTATCCCTGAAAATCATGCAGGTGGTCATTGTTACATGTGGGAATTGTACTTTGGGGCTTGCCGTAGCCCAGCGGGGGTGGGGGGTGAGTGATGTCAGGCAGGCTACGGCTGGGGTATATATATATATATATATATATATATCGATTGAAGGTTCAATAAGGTGCGTTCAGTGATCAGCAAAACCAACTGTCCATTCTCCATTATTAAGACATGACATTTGGCAACGAGAACATTGGGCGCCTGCATCAGAGAACCACCTCCATTTCTACAGCACCAGGGCAAACCGACAATACCGTGGGCATGCTGGAAAGCTATGTTTGGGGGTGTATGTGGCGGCGGTCGGACTCAGTTCTATCTGAGAGGAGAAATGGAGGAGTCTGCTTGTGCATTACCTTGGCGCCAAAGGGTAATGTATCTTCTTCAGACATTGTGGCGGTGGTTCGCTGGAAGATGGACTGTCCCTGATGAACAGTACATTGGGTGACGATTCTGCAGTCACCGAAAAGAGGTTTGAGTTTTTCGACCGTCGACAGCGGGTGGGTGAGTCCACAAAGTCATTTGTTATGGAGGTACGTAGCTTAGCGAAGAAGTGCGTGGTTGGGCCTATCAAGCAGAAGCTTGTGCGGGACAAGCTAGCCCACAGCACCAGTAATATATGGCTTAGGAACATGCTACAACTAACCAGGGAAACCTTGTCATTGGAACGGGTGCTGGACTTAGTCAAACAGATAGAACAGATGACTCTGCGAGAGCTAAAAACCACAGCTAGCGAGGAGTCGGCAACGTGTTGTTTCCCACTGAAAATGGAGGTTAGCATGCTAGCTAGGCCTGGAAACCACACTAAGAAAAAGAAGAGGCAGACGGAGGCACATAACAGAGCCCATAAGTTATTTCCTGGCTTGGGGCTGGTGGAGCCTGGCGACCCTGAACAGGTGTGTGTAGCACGCATGAGGAAAGGACCGTTGAAGTGGTATGTGCTCCAGCTTGACGGGGCTGACGTACCACTCATGATGGATTCAGAGGCAAGGAGATCCATCGTGTTCTTGGCTATGATACAAAGGTTGTTCCCAACAAAACCTATAAAAGGGGGGAAGTGAAGATGTTCAGGTACTGTCTTGCGCAGATTGAGATGGGGTGGCACGGTGGAATTCTTGTTGACATTCGGGTCGAAGATGGTATCCAGAGTCACCTTTCAGGTGACGGACCTGCTGGGTATTGACCTGCTGGGGGAACTGGATTTGTCTATAAGGGTCCCGGACAGCTCAACGGTGTTGACAGTATGCCCAGAGTGGCACCTCCGCTGGCCAGCATTATTCATGGGCCTGGGCTGTATTGGAGCTTTTCACCACCTTGCCCTCTCATCGATGAGAAAGTGACGCTGAAGATTCAGCCGGGACGAGGTCTCGGTGGAGTTTTCAAAGCTACTGGAGTCCGGCATCATTGAGAAGGGGGATGTTTCACCATGGATCTCCAACCTGGTGGTTGCCAGGAGAAAGGGGGAAGGAATTAGACCCTGCATCGATCTCAGGGTGGTGAACAAGGTGGTTATCCCCGACAAATATCCCCTCCCAACTATTGAGGTGCTCACAGCAATGTTCAGTGAGTCTCAGGTGTTCTTGAAGCTGGACCCTACCCCAGGACAGCCTACAAGTACCGCTCAACCCAGACAGCAGAAACCTGATGGGGATTGTGACTCGCCTGTTTTTTTTTTATATACCCAAATTCCATTTAGCCTGAGCTCCACACCAAGCTGTGTCCAAAAAGTCATGTCAACCATGCTGGCTCGTCTCAACTGTGTGGTGGCATACTTGGATGACATCGTGGTGCATGGGGTGTCACAGGAGGAAGACAACGCGAGGCTGGAGAATGTCCTGGAGACACTTCAAGGGCACGGGGTCACTCTGAACGGTGAGAAACGTATCTTTGCAGCGGACGCCATGGAGTTCATGGGATTCCAGTTGACTGGTAGAGGACTGCAGCTGCTGCTCTCAAACATAGAGATAGGGCTACACATCCCAGACCCTTCGTCACCCACTCAGATCTCGTCATTCCTGGGCATGGTCAATTTCTGTGGGCAGTTTATTCCTCGCTATTTGGAGACGATCGAGCCTCTCCAAGCTTAGTTGAAGCAGGATGCACCGTGGGAGTTGACCCAAGCCTGCTCAGCAGCGGTTGCTAAGTTAAAACAGAAGTTCCCCTCACCGCCATTACTGTCTCATTTTGACCCCAATCTGGTGATTATTGTAACATGTTACGTGTCCAGCTTGGTGCTGGGAGCAGTCATGTACCATGTGCAGGATGGCAGAGAGCATCCAGTGGCATTCGCGTCAAGATCCCTCTCAGCGGCGGAGAAAAAATATGCAGCAGATGAGAGGGAAGTGCTGGCCTGCATCTGGGCCTAAGAGAGATGGCACATCTACCTCTACAGACGCCACTTCACCTTGAGGACAGACCACCGGGCACTCACGACTTTGCTGGAGACGTCAGAGTTTGGTCACAGCCCTCTGAGGAGACACAGGTTTTCTTAGAGGCTAAGGGCCTATAGCTTTACAACCAAGTTCACCCCGGGCAAGGATAACATCATGGCAGACTTCCTGTATCATGCTACAGTGAATTCCTCCTTACTGGACGACTGTGGTGAGGACTCAGCTTAGGTGGACCTGATCCACGTGCTACATGGAATGCTCCAGAAGATTATGTCTCCCCAGGAGCTCAGGGAGGCATTGGAAAGGGATCCGGTGATGGCAAAATATGTGCTCAATGATTAGAGAGGGCTGTCCAGCTGGGGTGCTGGGCGAGTTTGAACCCTACCACCGAGTAAAGGACGAGCTTCTGGGGCGAGGTGTGCATGGCCAGGGGACATTGCACTCTGATCCCGTCATCCCTGAGACAGCACGTTCTGGCGATGCTGCACGAGGGCCACCTGGAGGTAGTTTAGGTAAAAAAGTGCAATAGGAACTCTGTCTGGTGGCCGGGTATTCATAAGGATATTGAGGCAGTGGTGAAACACTGCATGCCATGCCTGGAGAGCAGCAAAACTGGCAGACTCCCCCGCCACTACGACCAGTGCCATACCTGGTTGGACCCTGGAAGCATGTCGAGCCGGACATCTGTAGCTAACTGCATGCGGCTCCTTCAAACCGCACATTTCTTCTCGTGGCCTATGATATGTTCTCAAAGTGGCCAGAGGCGCTCCCAACAAACTCGACTATGACGGAAGTGGTCACGGGGTTCCTGGCATCCCTGTTTGCTAGGGGGGGAACCCCGAGCACATTTACCACAGACAATGTCCCGCAGTTCATTTCTGGGGTGTTTGAGAAGTTCCTGAGAACCAGAGGTGTAGAACTTGTTAACCCTTTGAGTGTGAGAATTTGTGTGCCCCTTGTGGCAGAGCATGACACTGCACCTGCCTTCTTGCTCTGACATGATCACCTCCATTAGAGATTTGTACTGATTGTACTCATTTTCCAGTTTCAAAAGGTGGCAGACGTTCGTTGGAGGACTCAGTGGATGACACGTAATACACCAGAGAAGAAGAACTCCTCATTTCCTTTTCCTGTTTGTAACAGTTTGCCCAGAAAGCTAATATGGCCACGATTGGTCACACTGTAACTTTTTCATCTTTGTAAGTGGAAAATAGCTGTGGGATACATACAAAATTTATGTGGGATATTCATAAGACTTTGTAGATGTGGTAGAGATTTTAAATTACCGACAGAATGCAAAATAAGGACCATGATTTCTGAAAATCCAGCTCCCACGCCAGCCAGCCAACCCCCCTTTGACAACAGTAAGTGACTTTCAATGACGTTTTTTTTTTTTTTTTTTTTTTAATGTATTGATTTGTTGTTCATATACTTTGAAGATAAGATGATGAGGTACCTCTGTACAAAAAAAAAAAAAAAAAACAGTGTCAAAAGACTGAATCATTCTTTGTGTAAATGTGTCCAAAGTCCATTTTTCACTGAGTTATGGAATTTAAAGAGGTGCTGCAACACTATGTAAATGTAGCATCATCTCACTTTGGCTCAGCAATAATTATTCTTCAGCCTAAAGACATTTTGTTTCACCCAGGAGTAAGACAGTTAAAAAATGGATTTTCTTCCTCCAGGCCACAGCTGAAATCCCATTCCTTTGTTAAAACCAGCCTAAGGAATTTCCCCAATGTCCGGCTCTGGTTTATTGCCCCATAAACATGCAACAGACCTGGCTACACAGATCCACAACTCAGTTAATTTCCTTAAACTCTGGGACATGCTGGATTTAACCAGTGAACTTTAAAGTACATTATTACAAACTCAATTCTAAACCTTCTTTTCAGGACTATGAAAAGCAAATGGACTCTCATGTTTTTAATGTGGAAAATCAATAATATGTGTGAAATGCATTAATCTGTGATTTTATATATACAGTATATGCATGTTAAAAATGTTTTAATGAATGTTTATTCCTGCATGTTGATTTAGAAGCACTGCTTATAAGATACAATAAGGTTAGTTTAGTTATACATAAGTGTGTACAGTATATTCCAATGTATTTAAAATTGTGTGTATTCATGTGGACCGATATCACATTTCATCAGTCTTCAGAGAGACCCCACCTTCTTCATCCCATTGGTCCCTTGTAGACTCTTTGTTCATTGGACTGAAAGTTCATCGGGCCACCCACGAAGGACACTATTGGCTGAGATTCCGGTAAGCCCGGAAGCTCAACAGAACTTATAAATAGGAGGGAGACCCCTGCTTCGATCTTTTTTCGGCTCGTCTCTTTTGCCCTTCTCTTTTTCGGCTCGTTTTTCACTGATCTCTTTTCTCTTCCGACATTCGTCTCTCGCTATTGTCCATTGTCTACACACAGCAAGGAAGAACAAAGGACCGTCTGAACAGACTTCTACCACGTGTCGCTTTTCTGAACACAGAGCAGATAACTCGTAATTTGTTTATGTAACTTTGTATTTTAATGTCTTTTTCTTTTTCTCTTAAATGCCTAGGAATTCCTATTTCTTTGAGCTCAATTCTTAATCGGAGTTGAACTCCAATTTTTACTAATCTCTTTTTCTTTGTTAAACTTTCTGTAAAATCACCGTTTGTTTAATTTTAATGTAAACTTTAATCTTGACTTTATTTTTATAATATTTTTCTTGACCAATCACACACCAGAAGCTATCATTTTTATCTAAAGTCCGAAACTCACCATGGCTGCACGGTGGCGCAGTGGTTTAGTACTGTGGCAGCACAGTTTTACCCTCGGCCGGGGGACCGCGGGGATCATGAGATCGCGGGTTCGATCCCAGCCCCCGACCAACAGTGAACTGTGTGGAGTTTGCATGTTCTCCCCGTGTTGCGCGGGTTTACTCCGGGATTTCTCCGGTTTCCTCCCGCACACCAAAAACATGTAGGTTTAGGGCGCTCGCACACGCAGCGACCAGCAGCCGGTGGCTTGTCACCAGACTGCAAACCAAGTCTACCTACGGGTACAAATAAGTAACAAAAAAAAAAAAAAAACTCTTTAATTGGAGATCGGATTAGATATCTTTAATTAATTATTATCGAAGGCCTCTTAGAAGATGCAGCTCTCCACATCACGTGCAGCTGAGGAATCAACTCGCAGCTGTTCATCACACGCTGAAGAAACGTCGGCACCATCTGGCTCCAAGCCCAGTTTCAACTCTGGGTCATACAGCCCAAAATCCAGCCCCTTTGACCGCTTGAATTTAAAGGTCAAAATGTGGATGCTGAAATATCTGCGGGCAGATATTTCCCCTAACGTCTACAAAATCTTGGGCTGAGGACGATGCTGAACGAGGAATCACGTGAGCTGCAAACTTTAATTCATCTGCTGAATTAAACGTCTGAGGTTCGGTAATAATTTGTGTATCTAATCAGATGCAAATTAAGAAGCCCTTAACATAACTCTTCTTTTCATAAAAATTCTGTTCTTATTTTCTTAAGATTAATCCAAGACTTTTCATATAATTAGTAAACTTTCTCCATAAATTTGAGTTGTTTCCATAATCTGTTAACTCAAACTGATAGAAATTGGTTTCTCAGTTTAACCCTTGTTCCGAAAATATTGACATTGTTAATCTATCATTTACAAGATTGGTTTTATGATTATTGAAATTACTGCAATGTCTGTTAATCATTTCGTTTAATAAATATGTGAAAATGATAGAAGTTGTTGAGAATTTATTTCATTCTGAGTCTGTTCAAGCACAGGTATTGAATTCACTGAAAATTTTTGAGACTGATTATTAATTAATTTATTGAGTGATTAAACAGGTATAAAGTGAAATTAAAGATTAAATTGCTTCTTAGAGATTGAAGGTGGTGCCCCACGAGTGTTATTAACTTTTCTGATGTATATGAAATGAGATTTGATCTCAGATTCTGATACATCAATATAAATTAAATAATTCATACCTGATCATATTTATTATTTATTAAAATTCCCTATTTTACACTACATAAATCAGATGCGTAAATTCATTCCTATCTGAAACGTTGGATCATATTTTACATCTATATAATTGACAGTAAGCAATTATCTCTTGCAACTTTCGAGTTATAGCCTTGGAAATCTGAACTATTTTACTGACAAAAAATATTTACCACTTTTGACCACTAGGTGTATGTTGCAATTCAGCAACAGTCACACTCAGAGGGTTAAGATGGCGTTCTACCACTCCCAGGCTAACGGAGGGGTCGAGCACTTCAACAAGACATTAAAGAATGGACTGAGGGCTCACTTGGTGGATGGTTTTGCATTTGCAGATGCTCTGAGTAACACTTTGCTACACTACAGGGCATCTGTCAACACCATGACGGGCTGTTCCCCCGCAGCTCACATGCTGGGACAAGAGTAACCTTTGCTGGCGACGTGGCTGAGACTGTCATATCCGGCTCTAGGGAGCCGGGCAATCAGAGCCAGGGACAAGCCAGTGAGTCGAGATGTTTTATTCTGGGTAAGGGATAAGGGATGAGGAGAGCACAGACACTCATACAGACGTACATTCTCAGGCTGCACAGCGCAGGGGTAGGTAGCTTGTACCGGACGTGGGGGTAACAAGACGTGCATACTCACAGCGGGATACAAACACCGGAATGCTGCAAGGGGAGTAGAGGCTGACACCAGACGAAGGGGCTTCAGCCTAGCAGTGCTTATGTCGCAGCCCCGAGTCATCGAGGCTGCTCCTATTTATCCTCATTGGCAGCGCCCCAGCTGATGAGGACTAATTGGCCCCAGTCGTCCATAATGCTGCCAGCTGGGGGCCAGCTGAGACGCCGCTCAATGGGAGGCAGGGATGAGGGAAAACATGGGCTCAGTGCCGAGACGGCATCTCAACCCATGGTGACAGAGCCCCTCCCTCAAGGTCGGGCTCCTGAACGACCAGGAACATCCCAGCCCCCCCCCCCCCCACCTAGGGTGGGAGGAAGGGAGGCGGACCGGAGGGGAAGAAGCCAAGGGAAGGACAACACCAATGGGGCAATGTAGGGTAGCGGGAAAGAAAAACCCAAATACAATACTGACAAAACTGAATAATTAACCCAGGTACAGATGGGGAGAAGAACTGGGTCAACACGCCGGTTACATACTACCCAGAGAGTACCAACCATGCGTGACCCAGAGCAAGAAAAAAAAGAACCACCAAAAAGGTACAGGGCAAAAAATGCTGAGTATGGTCAAATAAAGGGAAAACACAATACACAGCACCAATATAAGTACATACACACAGTCACCAAGAAAAGTGACTGGAACAAATGGACAATTACAGAGCATGGTGTTACGGAAAACAAGGCACATGACTCTATAATGAACCAACAGGGCATAAAAAAGAAATACTGAGTGCAGGCAAAGAAAAACCCACACACATGAATATATAAATACCCACAGTCACCTAAAGAAATGAAAGTGACTGGAATGAATGGGCAACTGCAGAGTATGGTCTGAAAGGGAACAAAACATAACTCTACAATGCAAAAACGAGACTAAAAACATGGTACAAAAAATAAAATGCTGGGTACGAGGGAAGGAAAACGCACAGCACTATAAATACACATCCACCAACAGGACAGACATTACACCCAAGTGACCTTAATAACGATAAAAGAAAAAGTGACACCCGAGGTGTATGGCAGGCAGAGTCCAAAAATAGCCGAGATGGCTCCGGAGATCTCCCCGCCCATTGTCCAGCTGGCGAATCAGGGGAAGAGAAATGTTCGGACGGCGAACTCTGGACCCAGATCCCAGGAATCCAGTCCAACGGCTGCCGAACCAGGCCGCCCAAAGGCAAACACAGACCAGTGGGGGGAAACCAGATCGCCGAACCGAAAGTTTTGCGGGTCGGGTCGTCGACCCGCATCACTCAACCACCAGGACCGTTGAGACGGACGAAGGGTCAGAGCGGATCCCGGTGGAAGAGGCTCAGGGGAGAGCCGATGACGAGGGCGGCGGGCCTCAGGGAAACGGCCACCTCCTCACCGGACCTGGACAACACTGGGGCAGCACCCACGTCGGACCCCGATCGGGCCTCAGGCGAACCCACGTTGGACCCCGATTGGGTCTCGGGCGAACCCACGTTGGACACTGCACCAGAACCGACCTCCAACGTTGAACCCGGACCCTCCAGCACCACGAGGAACAGCAACTCCTCGCCGGTGACCCTGGAAGAAGGCTCAGAAGAGAAAACAGAACCGGGATCAGGATCACCGGCAGCGCCAGAACCCGGCGAGACGAGCTCAGACGCAGCGGGCGGCTGCACCCTGCTCGTCTCCCCTGGAGATAGGCTGAAGTGCTCAAAGATAAAAAGAGAGAAAAGAAAGGAGAGCACTCGCCTGATCTCGGGTTCTGACGCCGTCCAGGACTGCGAAGATCCAGGATCCGTCGTCAGGAGGTCGTTGTCAGGCTCCCATCTAGCCGCGTCGGGCCCCGCAGCCAGCACGATGGTCAGCGCAGCTTGAGATTCCTCCAGCTCAGGTAACCCCGCCGACGACCCACTCGGCGTGAAGCCAGAAGAATCTCGTCCCGCTGGACCGAACCGCTCCTCCGTGGAGACCCAGGGACGCTCAGTCGTCAGCGTAGACTCCACGCAGCAGTCAGTCCCCCTCCTCCGTCCGCAATGTAGCTGCGGAACCACAGGCCCTCTCCATATCCCACCACGTTGACCCGGAGCCGGGGACCGCTCGGCAGAGAGAGACACAGAGGATGCGGGATTAGGAATACAGGTTACAGCAGGTGGGGAGAGTTCAGGGAGCTGCGAACCCTGAACTTCTCCTCCAGGGATGTGACAGAGCAAATCATTAAGCAGGTGTGAAAAAACAATGACTTGCCTGCCCCCTGGAGGTTGAGTATCGCCTGCTGTAGTGGAATCTGCTTCTTCCTCTCCCCGCCCGGCGATAACGGAGGACCCCCCGGGAATTCGTCTGAGGATCGCTCGCGTTGTCTCCAGCAGAGAGCTCACCAGGCCGGGATTCCAGGCACACACAGCGGTCAGGAAGCGCGTCGAGGAGGAGGGGGAAACAGCCGGGGTGAGCCAGCCCGAATGTCCAGGAATGACAGCGGGGGAACGAGGCTCAGGGGACGAGGCTGTAGAATCTCCACACTGATGAGGCGAAGGGATGACAGCTGCGTGGGAGGAACGGTCCTGACGATGACCCAGAACTGGATCCGGACGAGGTTCGTGCAGAGGTGACTCGGCGATGTGATGACGACTACTCCCAGGGAACGAAGCGAGGGGGAGACCCAGGATTCGCCGCTCCAGATCGGAGATCGAGACGAGGGAGGCGTCGAGCACGGGAAAGCTTCGTAGCCCTGAAGTCCTCACCATCAATCTCACTGCCGCCGCCACATGCCTGAAGGTGGTGACAGGAAACACAGTAGAGCTCGCGACAGCCACTCGACCCCGGACATAACTGCTGTCAGCTGCGGCTCCTTGAAGGGAATCCCGAGTGACGTGACGCAGGTCGGGGGAAGTCCTCTGGTTGGCGCGAACTCCCGGACTGGAATAGCGGCAGGAACGGGACTCCGAAGCGGGGAAAGACGTCGCCCACTTCGACTCCCCGCCGGGATTTCCATCCACCCCGTGGAGCTTCTCTTGCTGTGTACCTGCAGCGTCTATCCTGGCACTGTCCTCCAGATGGTACAGAGAGTGAGGGTGACAGTCCAGGAGTTCCTCAGCACGGCCCGGATGCCAGCGTCTCGCGTTGGAGGCGTCGTGCAGGGTGAAGAACGTCCCGTCGACAGCCTCCGAGATGGACCTCAGCTCGTCGCCCTGGCGCCGGAAGTGACTCCTGGGAAACGGCATGCTAGCAGCGCTGACACCCGGACAGAAAGGTACATTTCCACAGCGACTCACGGCCGCCGGCAACTCTTCGGGCTGCGACATACTGTCATATCCGGCTCTAGGGAGCCGGGCAATCAGAGCCAGGGACAAGCCAGTGAGTCGAGATGTTTTATTCTGGGTAAGGGATAAGGGATGAGGAGAGCACAGACACTCATACAGACGTACATTCTCAGGCTGCACAGCGCAGGGGTAGGTAGCTTGTACCGGACGTGGGGGTAACAAGACGTGCATACTCACAGCGGGATACAAACACCGGAATGCTGCAAGGGGAGTAGAGGCTGACACCAGACGAAGGGGCTTCAGCCTAGCAGTGCTTATGTCGCAGCCCCGAGTCATCGAGGCTGCTCCTATTTATCCTCATTGGCAGCGCCCCAGCTGATGAGGACTAATTGGCCCCAGTCGTCCATAATGCTGCCAGCTGGGGGCCAGCTGAGACGCCGCTCAATGGGAGGCAGGGATGAGGGAAAACATGGGCTCAGTGCCGAGACGGCATCTCAACCCATGGTGACAGAGACCAGCACCAACGGATTCTCGGGAGGACACGGGAGCAGTGCGCAACTGGGTCACCAGGCAGCAACATAGAATGGAGCGGAGGTTCAAAAGGAAACACAGGGCGAGGGAGCAGAGACTGAAGGAAGCAGACCGGGAATGGATCAAACACCCTTTCCGTGTCCACAAGCTTCATCCGCTGTGGATAGGTCCACGACAAATTGTGAGGTAGTGGGGCCAGACACGTTTGAGCTTGACAATGGGTCCTGGTGGCAGTCCACTAGACTGAGGAGGTCACTTCCAGAGCAGAGAACTGAACCCACAATGGGGTGTTTCGGTGAGAGCTGGGACTGGGGGGTCCAGACTGATGTCAACTCACAGGCTAGGCCGATGGTGCCAGGTGAAGTGTTCCCCCTGAGGGACGCCCTGCTAGAATTCGTCAGAGGCCTAGGTACCTGGAGCACTTTGTCATGAAGACTGTTTTGTTCAACGCTGGTTTGATCTAGTGGCAGAATAATCCACTCCAACTCAACGGGGTGTTCTGGTAATCTACCCAGACATCTGGTGATTTCATTTGTTTGCAGTTGTTCTTGGTAAAAAAAAAAAAAAAAAAAAAAAAAAGGATTTGATGATGATGTGTGGCAAACGGGTGGGGTTTGGTGCTTTGTTTGTGTGTGTGTGTGTGTGTGTGTGTGTGGGTGGGTGGGTGGGGGGTTACACGTAGGAATTGTACTTTGGGGCTTGCCGTAGCCCAGCCGGGGTCGGGGGTGAGTGACGTGACGTCAGGTGGGTTACGGCTGGGGGTATATATGTCGATCGAAGGTTCAATAAAGTGTGTTCCGTGGTCAGCAAAACCAACTCTCCGTTCGCCATTATAAACACATAACAATCATGTGACTGCCTTGGCCATATGCAACCTCACTGCCTTACAGGCTGCCGCGGCTAAGGGCAATGTCATTGATGAACAGGCCTGGTTAAGTTGGTTACTTTCTTCATGGAGAATAGGCCGTGAGCAGCTGCCACTTTTCGTTCAGTTTCGTGGCACCCAATGGGGAACTAAAATTTTAGTGTTTCTAAATTAAGATTACATTATTGTAAGACAAAATATCGATGTTCCCACTTCCAAAGGTGTGGATAGCTGTATGAAAAAATGCGATTGAAGTCAGTCGGTAATAATTTGTCTGGCTACCTTAAACATGGCCCAGTCCGGGATGTTTTAACCAATCAGCGTCGTCCCTTTTGTGGTGTAATCTAAGTATTACATATGTGGAGCCACTAGGGTGTGACACAGACCGGATGTTGTCAGGAGTACAACAGGATGGAGAATAATATGGCGGAGTTCGTGTGTTAATGTGTTGCAGCCAGTCAATAAAGGAGGCTCCGTGTTCACCCAAAGCAGCAGTCTTTATTTATAAAAGAACCCAACACAGCATGGTGTCAGAAGTTGGTGTGCTTTGAGGTGAGAAAAGTCAGCTTTGCAACCGGCTAGCGGCTATGCCAGACAAAGCTCAAAGGGCTGCAGCTGCGCCAATTGATCCTGTAATGGCAGCGGCTACTCCAGCGGCAACCTTCACCATTAAACCACCAGAGCCCTTCGACTTTGCGAAACCCCAAGAGTGGGAAAAGTGAATAAGACGTTCTGAGCGTTTTAGACTGGCAAGTAACCTGAATAACTCATCTGAGGCGAACCAAGTAAATACGCTGGTTTATTGCATGGGAGATGAGGCTGACGACGTGCTAAGAGGGCTCGAGCTAACGAGTGTGCAGCGCCAGCAGTACGATGCCGTTAAAAAAGCCTTTGATAGACATTTCGTTCCCAGAAAGAACGTGATTTATGAACGAGCAAAATTCAACAAGCGAGTGCAACAGCCGGCAGAACCAGTAGACTCGTTCATAACAGCACTCTATGCACTGGCAGAAAACTGTGAGTACGGTGCACTTCATGATGACCTCTTGAGAGACAGGATTGTAGTGGGTCTAAAAGATTCATCGCTGTCAGAAAGAATGCAGCTTGACAAAGATCTTACCCTAGCTAAAGCTATAACAATGGCAAGACAATCTGAAGAAATAAAACGACAACAAACTGACCTAAGAGGTGAAACTAGCGTTAACAGAACAGCCATGGATGCGGTACACATCAGAAAAGCCAAGCCAAACAGGTTCATAATCAAGGAACAAAAACAGATTAAGTCCTCAAGGCCTCAGCAGACAAAACAAGACAGTAAAGTTTGTTCCAAGTGTGGCAAAGCACCAGCACATGCAGCAGTACAGTGCCCAGCTAAAAACGCGGAATGTCATAACTGTAAAAAACGTGGACACTGTATTAGAGTCTGTAGGTCCAACCCAACTGTGAATGAGGTCGCTGACAATGCAGACAGACTTTTTCTGGGTGAAGTGGATCTAGGGGAGGATCCATGGCTGGCAGACATAAATGTGAGAGGAAATAAAGTGACTTTCAAGTTAGATTCCGGAGCGGACGTCACAGCGGTTTCAGAACAAACATTTGAAACCTTCAAGAAGAAAAATGAACAGTTGGAAAAGGCACAAAAACCACTCTACGGACCGGGTGGAACTGCACCAACCGTGTTGGGGTCTATGACAGAGACTATTACATACGGTAACAAGAGCGCTACTAAGAAAATCTATATTGTCAAAAATCTGCGCATGACACTACTGAGTAGAACAGCTTCCGTGAGACTGAAACTAATTGCCAGAGTTGACACTATAGACCAAGAGACAGTGAGAAAAGCGTACCCCAAGTTATGCGATGGACTTGGGCTTGTTCAAAAGCCATACACAATTAAACTGAAACCTGATGCTAAACCCTTTTCGCTCAAGGTGCCAAGGCGTGTGCCACTGCCGCTCATGGGTAAAGTGAAAGAAGAGCTCGAGAGGATGGAAAAGTTGGGAGTCATCAGTCGCGTGGAGCAGCCAACAGAATGGTGCTGTGGCATGGTTGTAGCTCCCAAAAAGGACAAAGAAAAGGTACGTATCTGTGTAGACATGACACCTTTAAACAAGTCAGTGTGTCGCGAAAGATACATCCTCCCGTCTGTGGACCAAACGCTAGGCATGCTCACAGGTGCTCAGTATTTTTCAAAGCTTGATGCAAATATGGGATTTTGGCAAATACCACTGTCTAAAGAGTTCTCCTTTCTTACCACATTCATTACGCCATTTGGCAGATACCACTTTAACCGTTTGCCATTTGGTATTTCCTGTGCACCTGAACATTTCCAAAACATAATGGTAACAGAGGTTACAGCGGGTCTCGACGGAGTCGTCTGTCACATGGACGATATCCTGGTCTGGGGATCCACCAAGGAGCAGCACAGTGCAAGACTGCACGCTGTCTTGAAGCGCGCGGAGAAAGCCGGCGTTACATTGAATATGTCAAAATGCGAGTTTGGCAAAAGAGAGGTCAAATTTCTTGGGTTTATTGTTTCAGCAGAAGGAATGAGGCCAGATCCAGACAAAACCCAAGCTGTTCAGGACATGAAAGAGCCAAACAACGTGAGTGAGCTCAGGAGCTTTCTCGGAATGGTGAACCAGCTGGGGAAGTTCATTCCGAACCTTTCTGAAAAGGACAAACCATTGAGAGACTTGCTTTCAACAAAGAACAGGTGGTACTGGGGGCATGAACAACAAAATGCGTTTTGTAATCTCAAGCAAGAACTGTCCTCTGCTCCTGTATTGCAGCTCTATGACCCAAACAAACCACAGAAAATATCTGCAGATGCCTCTTCATATGGATTGGGGGCAGTCATGCTAGAGAAGGAGAGAGACGTGTGGTCACCAGTTGCTTACGCTTCTCGATCATTGACACCTACAGAGCAGCACTACGCACAGCTGGAAAAAGAAGCGCTGGCTCTCACATGGGCCTGCGAAAGATTCAATGACTTTATCCTGGGTCTGCACTTTGAACTTGAAACTGATCATAAGCCACTAGTGAGCCTACTGGGAGGACAAGCTTTGGATGCGCTTCCACCGCGTATACAGAGATTTCGTATGCGCCTAATGAGGTACTCATACACTATAAAGCACATCCCTGGCAAAAGTCTCACCACTGCCGACACGCTCTCACGCTTACCGCTCACAAACAGTGTTACTCACACAGACACAGATCTTACGGAGGACACTAACATTTATGTTGACTCTGTGCTAGAGGGACTCCCTACAAGCAGCAAATATCTTGCAGATCTCCAAGAGCAACTGCAGTCCGACAGCATCTGTTCACAAGTCATGAAATACTGCACAGAAGGCTGGCCGGATTGTAACCAGCTACAGGGAGCGGTGAAGCACTACTGGTCTGAGAGAGCCGTTTTGAGTGTGCATAACGGACTACTACTGAGAGGCACGAGGTTAGTTATCCCTGCTAACATGAGAAATGCAGTTTTGGATAAGATACATGAGGGCCACCAGGGGGTGGTTAAATGCAGAGAGCGCGCCCGTCAGGCTGTATGGTGGCCAGGTTTAAGCAACCAGATTAGTGAAGTTGTACTCAATTGCAGAAAGTGCATACAGGAAAGAGTTAATGTGAGAGAGCCTTTAATGCCCACAGATTTACCAGAAAGGCCATGGCAGAAGTTGGGAGCTGATTTGTTCATGCTAAAAGACAAAAACTACCTGTTATTAGTGGACTACTTCTCTAGGTATATAGAGATTGCCCAGCTCAGCCCAACTCGCTCTGCCAATGTCATTGTGCATTTAAAGTCAATGTTTGCACGTCACGGAATACCGGAGATACTGATCACGGATAACGGCCCGCAGTTCGCAAGTCAGGAAATGGAAGACTTTGCAAAGGAGTGCTGTTTTGAGCACATGACCAGTAGTCCCAGGTACCCCCAAAGTAACGGTGAGGCAGAAAGAGCTATCCAAACAGTCAAAAAGCTTATCAAAAAAGCCAGTGATCTGTACCGAGCACTGCTAGCCTACAGAACCACAGCGTTGGCAAATGGCTACAGCCCAGCACAGCTTCTCATGGGGTGTAGGCTTTGTACCACCCTGCCAATGCTTCCAGAGGCCTTGCAGCCATGCGTGCCGAATCTGCAACAAATTCGTCACGTGGAAAAGGAGAGACGGATGAGGCAAACAGAATGTTTCAACAAAAGACACAGAACGAGAGATTTGGATAAACTGTTACCCGGAAACTCTGTTTGGATTACAGATGTGAAAGCACAGGGCACAGTGACATCTGTCCACAAAACTCCACGGTCCTACGTCATCAGTGGACCACAAGGGACACTGAGGAGGAATCGCAGCCATTTAGTGTCTATGCCTTCTCCAGAGAGCCAAATGGAGACTCCACAGGATGCCCAGTCTGAGGAAACCTCAACAGAAACTTAGACTCAGGAATGCACACCTGCCATCGTGAGAACAAGATCAGGCAGAGAAGTGAAGAAACCACAAAGACTGGATCTGTAAAACTTATGTATTGCTATTTCTGAGATGCAGAGTTTGAGTTCTTGAAATGTTGAAAAAATGCGATATAAGAGGCTTCTGCATAAAAATGTGTTGGTGTGAAGATCGTCACTTCCTTGTGGAAACGTATCGTCACTTCCTGTTTTGCTGTCTGCCTGTGTGGTTTGCTCTCTAGCCACTAGCTAGCCACTAGCTATGGCTACTAGCTCTCTTTCCTCTCCTCCTCTGGTGTGCTCTCTCTGTCAGATGTTTAGCTACACCTCTGCCTCTTTTAGTGATAATGGTAAATGTAATAAATGTTGTCTTTTTGAGGCACTCGAGGCGAGGTTGTCTGATTTGGAATCCCGGCTCCGCTGCATTGAAAGACCATCTGTGCCAGTTAATCTCGACGGACGCCCCTTAGCTGCAGCGGAGCTAGCTAGCTTAGGCCCCCCTGTCAGCGGTTCCCCAGCTCTCCTCAGCAGCGAGGAGACTGGGTGGGTGACGGTGAGAAGGAAGCCTAGTCGCAGAGCCCCGGTACACCACAAACCTGTTCACGTTTCTAATCGTTTTTCCCCGCTCAGCGACACACCCGCTGAGGAAAAAACTCTGATCATTGGCGACTCTGTAGTCAGAAACGTGAACCTAGAGACTCCAGCGGCCATAGTCAAATGCATTCCTGGGGCCAGAGCAGGCGACATCGAGTCAAATTTGAAAATGCTGGCTGAAAGTAACTGTAAATATTCCACAATTGTTATTCACGCTGGCATTAATGAAATCCGTCTCCGGCAGTCGGAAGTCACGAAACTTAATGTAGAATCGGTGTGTGACTTTGCAAAAACGATGTCTGCCACTGTAGTATTCTCTGGGCCCCTCCCCAATCTGACCAGTGATGACATGTTTAGCCGCTCGTCATCCTTGAACCGCTGGCTGTCTGTGTGGTGTCCTAAAAATGACGTGGGCTACATTGACAATTGGAGCTCTTTTTGGGGAAAACCTGGTCTTATGAGACGAGACAGCATTCATCCCACTTTGGGTGGTGCTTCTCTTTTATCTAACAATCTGGCATCTTTCTTATCCAAATTTCCAAAACCCTGACTACTCAGAGTTGGGACCAGGAAGCAGAGTCGCAGTCTTACACGCCTCTCTGCAGCTCCTCTTCATCCGCCACCCCTCAGCTTAGCCCCTGTCTTCCCCGTCAGAGAATCGTTGTCTGCTCCCTCCAAAGTAAATAAAAATATAATGCATAAGCATCCCAAAGTGATAAAGCAAAATATTGGTAAAACTCAAATTAAACATAAAGCCTCTAAATTGAATGATTTGGCCTCTGTTCCTCCTCATAATTTAAAAATTAAATGTGGTTTATTAAATATTAGGTCTCTAACTCCCAAGTCTCTGTTAGTCCATGATCTGTTAATTGATCATCAGATTGATTTAATTTCCCTTACAGAGACTTGGTTAGGGCAAGAGGATTATGTTGGTTTAAATGAATCAACTCCCTCTGGTTATTTAAACTGTCAAAATCCCAGAAGTTCTGGTCGTGGAGGAGGAGTAGCAACAATTTACCATTCCAAATTACTAGTTAATGTAAAGCAAAAAACATGTTATAATTCCTTTGAGGGCCTGGTCCTAAGTATTGGGCACTTTAGCAATTTTAGGTTAAAACCAATTTTATTTGCCATAGTTTATCGTCCCCGATCAACCTACTCAGAATTTTTATCCGAATTTGCTGATTTCTTAGCTGATTTAGTGCTGAAATCTGATAGAATAAATATAGTAGGGGACTTTAATATACATGTGGATATAGATATTGACTGCCTTAATGTGGCATTTAATTCAATATTAGACTCGATTGGGTTTTCTCAGAAAGTAGGAAATTCTACTCATTACCTCCACCATACATTGGACCTTGTTCTGACATATTGCATAGAAATAGAAAATCTTGTAGTGTCTCCTCATAACCCTGTACTGTCAGACCATTGTCTGTTAACCTTTGATTTTACTATTTCTGACTATTTGGCTCCTAAAGAAAAATATTATTACAGTAGATGCCTCTCAGATGATGCTATTACCAAATTTATGCAGATTGTTTCCTCTATGCCATGTGTCAACAAAATGGAAATAAGCTATAGACAGCTTGCTCCTTCTGTAATTGATAACATGGTGGATAGTGTTCCAGCTTCTCTGCATCAGACTCTAGACTTGGTGGCCCCCTTAAAAAAGAAAGTCTAATCAGAGATTTCTAACTCCTTTGTTCAACACAGAAACTCCTAGCTTAAAACAGAAGACTCGTCAATTAGAAAGAAAATGGCGCTCCACTAATTTAGATGAAATCTATTTAGCTTGGAGAAATCATCTTTTAATTTATAAAAAATCTCTTAGAAAAGCTAGAACGAGTTATTACTCTGCATTAATAGAAGAGAACAAGAATAATCCCAGGTTTCTTTTCAGTACTGTAGCCAGGTTGACAAAGAGTCAGGACTCTGTCAATCCTAGCATTCCCTTAGAGCTTACTAGTCAGGACTTTATGAACATTTTCAATAATAAAATTTCATCCATCAGAGATAAAATCAATCAGATTCTTCCCACAGTTAACTTAAATACTGTAACTACTACAACTCCTTCTATTGATGTCTGTCTTGATGAGTTTACTCCAATCGACCTTTGTGAATTAGACAAAATAGTTTCCTCATCCAAACCATCAACTTGTCTTTTAGACCCTTTTCCTACCAGGTTATTTAAAGAAGTCTTCCCACTTATTGGTAGCTTTATTCTTCATATAATCAATTCTTCATTAACTTTAGGCCATGTACCGCAGACTTTTAAAACGACTGTAATTAAACCTTTACTCAAAAAGCCAACGCTAGATCCAGGAGCTTTTGTTAACTATAAACCAATCTCTAATCTCCCTTTCATTTCAAAAATCTTAGAAAGAGTTGTTGCTACACAATTATTTGACCACCTGCAGGGAAATGGTTTACTTGAAGAGTTTCAGTCTGGGTTCCTCAGCGTTCCTTACAAAATCATGGAGCGCCTAATACTGCAACGCATTTCCCCAGAAATAGAGGATATTCTAAGTGTGGATCAAGCAGGTTTCCGCAAGGACCGCAGTACAGGAGAACAAGTACTGGCCCTAACCACCTTCATCGAAAATGGCTTCGAGAGCAGACTGAAGACAGGGGCTGTGTTTCTCGATCTTACAGCCGCCTATGATACGGTCTGGCACAAAGGCCTCCTCCTGAAACTTATAAAGGCGATCCCTGCTTGGGCAACAGCAATTATAAAAACCCTGCTGACCAACCGAAGGTTCAGAGTCCACCTCAGTCAGAACACAAGTGCATGGAGAATGCAGAAATACGGACTCCCACAAGGCTCAGTTCTAGCTCCAACTCTGTTCAACCTCTACATAAATGACCTGCCAACTACAAAATCCCGCAAATTCATCTATGCAGACGACATCTGTTTGGCATTCCAAGCACCAGACTTTGAACCACTGGAACGGGTGCTCACGGAAGATCTTGCCAAACTGGACCAGTTCTGCAAAATCTGGCACCTAAAACCAAGCCCAGCAAAAACCGTCTCCAGTGTATTCCATCTCCACAATGCAAAAGCTGCAAGAGAACTAAACATCCACCTGAGCGGACTCAAGCTTAAGCATGCCCCAAATCCAACTTATCTTGGAGTGACCCTTGATAGGACCTTATCCTTCAAGGAACATCTAAAGGGGACGGCTGCTAAAGTGAAGGTACGAAACAACCTGCTCTGCAAGCTCGCTGGTGCAAAATGGGGGGCGGCAGTCTCCACCCCGCGCACCTCAGAACTGGCCCTTTCATACTCTGTAGCAGAATATTGTGCCCCTGTCTGGTCCAGGTCATCTTACACACACCATGTAGACACCCAGCTCAACTCAACCATGAGAACTATAACTGGAACAATCCGCTCAACACCACTCCCCTGGCTCTCTGTACTGTCAAACATAGCCCCTCCACACATCCGGCGAGCAGCATTAACTCAAAGGATGCTCCAAAAAGTTAAAGATTCTCCTCACTTACCAATCCATGCAGATATCTACACCCCACCCACTGCCCGACTTTCATCCAGACGGCCGATTTGGAAAAACCCTCCCCCAGCTGACTTTACCATCCAGACAGCTTGGCAAGAGGAATGGGAGACCAAGGAGGTTCCAAACAAACAGCTGGTGATAAACCCCAACCAACAGGTCCCGGGCACCAACCTCCCAAGGAGACAGTGGTCTACATTCAATCGCTTCAGGACTGGACATGGCCCCTGCTTGGCCAGCCTTCACAGATGGGGCAGTTGCCCTAGCCCACTGTGCGCATGTGGAGAGGAGCAAACAATGGAACACATCATAGAGGCTTGCCCGCTCCAAAGACTGGAAGGAGGATTGCACACCCTCCATACAGCAAACCAGGAGGCAACTGCTTGGCTTAAGGACTTTGCATTCGCTAAATAAATAAATTAACTTTAGGCCATGTACCGCAGGCTTTTAAAACAACTGTAATTAAACCCTTACTCAAAAAGCCAACGCTAGATCCAGGAGCTTTAGCTAACTATAAACCGTTCTCTAATCTCCCTTTCATTTCAAAAATCTTAGAAAGAGTTGTTGCTACACAATTATTCGACCACCTGCAGGGAAATGGTTTACTTGAAGAGTTTCAGTCTGGGTTTAGAATCCATCATAGTACTGAAACAGCCTTAGCGAAGGTCACTAACGACCTCCTCATTGCATCTGATAATGGACTAGTTTCTGTACTTGTCCTTTTTGACCTTAGTGCAGCTTTTGATACTATTGATCATAATATTCTACTTGATAGATTAGAACACTATGGTCGACTTAATGGAACTTTGTTGCAGTGGTTTAGATCTTATTTATCTGATAGGTTCCAGTTTGTTCATGTAAATAATGAGTTTTCTTTCAACTCAAAGCTCAGTCATGGAGTTCCACAGGGATCTGTGCTAGGCCCTACTCTTTTTAGTTTATATATGCTTCCGTTAGGCAATATTATTAGAAAGCACTGTATACATTTTCATTGTTATGCTGATGACACACAATTATACCTGTCAATGAAGCCAGATGATAGTAATCAATTAGCCAAGTTAGAAGCCTGTCTTAAGGAAATCAAAGCTTGGATGACTTGTAATTTCCTGCTATTAGTCAGTCATATATGCAGTCATTCTTGTTGGTCCAAAAAACCTTAGAAATTCCTTTCCAAATCAAACTTTCAGTTTGGATGTGGTTACTCTTTCTCTTAATAGCTCTGTGAAGAACCTTGGAGTTATTTTTGATCAGGATTTGTCCTTCAATTCACATATTAAATTTGTTTCTAAGACTGCCTTCTATCATTTGCGTAATATTGCCAAGATTAGGACCATCTTGTCTCAGAGTGATGCTGAGAAACTGATCCATGCTTTTGTTAGCTCGAGATTAGATTATTGTAATTCTTTATTATCAGGCTGTCCTAAAACATCTTTAAAAAGTCTTCAGCTGATCCAAAATGCTGCAGCAAGAGTTTTAACAGGTACTAGAAAGAGAGATCGTATCTCTTCGGTTCTGGCCTGCCTTCATTGGCTTCCCATAGAGTTTAGAATTAAGTTTAAAATCCTTCTTCTTACTTACAAAGCTCTATACAATCAGGCTCCTTTTTATTTAAAAGATCTGATACTACCGTATTATCCTAACAGAGCACTGCACTCCCAAAATGCAGGATTACTTGTAATACCTAGAATCTCCAAAAGTACAATGGGAGGCAGAGCCTTCAGTTATCAAGTTCCTCTCCTGTGGAATCAGCTGCCAATCTGGATTCGGGAGTCAGACTCGATCTGTTTTTAAGAATAGGTCTAAAACCTACCTTTTTGATATAGCCTACAATAAGGGAGGGATCATGTGTTTCTGAACCCCCCCTTAGTTATGCTGCTAATAGGTTTAGTCAGCCGGGGGACCTCCAGTAATGCACTGGGCCTCACTCCTTTTCTCACTCTCAATGAAATATTTTTTTTTGCTGGTCGTTAACATTTGTTTGTTCTTTCCTATAGATTGAGTCCCCATCGTGCTGTTTGCTCTCTACATGTCTGTTCTTTTCTTCTTCTCTATCCCCTCACCCCCCAGCCAGTCGCAGCAGATGACTGCCCCTCCCTGAGCCTGGTTCTGCTGGAGGTTTCTTCCTGTTAAAAGGGAGTTTTTCCTCTCCACCGTCGCCAAGTGCTTGCTCACAGGGGATCGCCTGATTGCTGGGGTCTTTCTGCAACTGTGGGGGTTCCCCCTACTGTTGATAGTGCTATGAGATGACTGTCGTTGTGAAATGGCGCTATATAAATAAAGTTGAATTGAATTGAGTTGAATTGAATTGAATTGAATTGAATTGAAATGTTCTCACGCATGGTACAAGTGTTTAAAAAGAAAAGGGTTAGAAAAAGTTAGATTGCCCATCATAGTTAGTTGACCAAGGTGAGCAGGAATGATTTCATGTGGAAATGTATTTTGTTTTTCAGCTAAAGGGGTCAACTTGGCTTCAGTAAAGGGGATGTGGTCTAATCTAAGTATTACATATGTGGAGCCACTAGGGGGCGACACAGACTGGATTTTGTCAGGAGTACAACAGGATGGAGAATAATATGGCGGAGTTTGTGTGTTAATGTGTTGCAGCCAGTCAATAAAGGAGGCTCTGTGTTCACCCAAAGCAGCAGTCTTTATTTATAAAAGAACCCAACACAACACCTTTGGTCATGTGACAACAAAATGGCAGCGCCCACAGTGGTAGCGTGCGCTGAAAGCCTCTCCTGTGTTATTCACATTTCCGATAAGTTGTCGGGCAGTATCACTCGTTTTACTGAAGCATCGTGGGCAAAAGTACGTGAGTGTGCCCAAAAATGGCTTGTACTTGACGGACCCCAACAGAAAGTAGCAGAACAACGTCGCGACTTGTTTGAGAAAGGTAAGTGGCAGCCATTGTTTATGGTTGTACTGCGTGTGCCCTGGAGTCGTTTGGCTCCGATCATTTGTAACTCTAAATATGAACTAAAATGGAACCCTAGATGTCTAAAACCTTTGTGAACCGCTCACAGAGTGACCTAGTCCTGGTCTAAGACTCCAAGTAGGCTGATCTGGGGGTGTGGAGGCTAATAACCAAGGGACTCTGGGTGCCAGGTAACATAGTCCTAGTATAGATCTAGATGATGCAGATCGACTCACTCTGATGATGCATCTATCCCCAGAATCCACCCTGGGCCTGAATTATAGTCAAAATATACCACTACCACAAAGTAGCTCCAATGGGAAAAGGGTAGCAATCCCAATGAGCTTAACTCTGAGTCTGAGGGTTGGATGTACTTCTCAGCCCAAGCCCAAGGGGTGCAGTGTACTAGTAGATGAGGGAGGAACAAGTTTGGGCATACATTTATATAGTTTGCACATAGTCACACCCATACTATCAAGCCTTAGGCGGATGGAAAATGGCCTGTTAAGGAAAGCCCATATGTTTGTGATGTGTCACCCAAGAAAGGTTAAACTCATGGCAGCAGCGGTCGCCTGTATACTTTATGCTCTCAATAAATATGGGCACACGGTCTGTGCTTGCCATTTTGCAAGTTTACATTGAGCAGTGACTAGGTTGCAAAAGGTCTCTATTATAAGCTCACTGTTAATGTGAAAATTACCTGCAATCTATATATGTTTTATATCTATATGGGTACAAGGTAGGCCTAATGTTATAATACCCTATGGTCCATATAATATATTTTCAGATCTAAACAACCTTGATCCAACATTTGGCTACCACCGTGTGTGCTATAGCCGTTTTACGGACAAAACAAGAGTGGAATGTGCTGAAGCTCATAAAAAACTACTGGCCGAAGCCCACATTCCTGAGCCTCAGGAGCAAAGCGGACCAGAACTTAGTCCCCCAACACCATCTCCTAAAAAGCGACTGCGATCTCACCATGCTGCAGCAACCATCAGCCAAGCATCTGCAAGGTCAAGCAATGTGTTGCCAAAGATCTGCATCATCTGCAAGAAGGAAATGCTCAGAGAAGTGCCACGGACAAATCGTGTCACTGTAAAACTGATGCAAGCTGAGACATGTGATGCTGGTAAGAAAATTGGTAGATCTTACAATCTGGAGTGGTGAAAGTTTAAAGAAAAATAATGTCTATTTAATCTTAACACATATTATATTACTGGTATGTTATTTCTCATATCTTTGATACTGATATCGATTCCTGGGCATAACATTATCGGAAAATGATGTCTCAAACGTGATTCTAGTTGTACTGATAAAAAAGTTAGGCCATTCATGGCAGCCATCTTGGATTTATGAAAATTAGTGGAGCCCTCAATCACATATCTGACCTCAGAAATTGATTCCTCGGGTCAACATTATCCGAAAAAGACGTCTCAAACGTGATTATAGGTAGAGTGGTTCAAAATATAGTCCATCCACACCCATGGTGGCCATCTTGGATTTATGCAAATTAGCGGGGTTCTTTGAGCCTCAGTCACACTAATGACCTCGGAAATCGATTCCTCAGGTAAACATTAGCCGAAAAGGACGTCTCCAATGTGATTCTAGGTAGAATGGCTAAAAAGTTAGTCCATCCATGGCAGCCATCTTGGATTTATGCAAATTAGCATGGTTCTTTGACCCTCAATCACACAGTCGACCTCAGAAATCGATTCGTCGGCTCAACATTATCCGAAAAAGAGGCCTCAAACGTGTTTCTAGGTAGACTGGTTGAAATGTTAGGCCATTCATTCCCTTGGTTGGTCGTGGCAGACATCTTGGATTTATGCAAATTTGACATCCACACCTTTAACAGTGGGAATATCGATTTTCGGATTCAGCAGTTTTTTTTTTTACATAGAAATCATCAAAGATCCTGTAGTTCCCAGTTGGGTGCCACAAAAATCAGTTTCTAGCACATTTTGAGGGAGCTGCTCACGGCCTAGTAGTCTCATCATGAACCTGTTAGTGATTCTGATGGTATTATTTTTCTCCTTTTTCTCCTTCTCCTTTTCCAAGTCTAATCATCACACTACGACTGCATTCGTAGTGTGATGATTAGACTTGTTCATGTTAACCTAGTGATGTACCATGGTGCAGTTACTGGGGATGGTGCGGATGATGAACAAACAGCGTGAGCTCAATGTGTCTCTCCATGACCCGAGTAGAGAGTAAAATTATGACTGACATGCAAAAAACCAAAAAGAGTTGCATGATCACAATGTGAAGTTAAAAGGTATTACTTGTAAATACACTTATGAAGTTTGAAACATTACTTTTATTACTTTAACTTTTATTTTGTTGTTATTTTGTTTTTATATTAGTCTTTTTTCTCTTTTTACATTACATCATTACACTTTATTATTATGATTACTGTTTCCTATTGTTTTGTTTTATCTCTTAAGTTCCCTTTTAAGTTTGTTTTTATCTAAGCTGCAAAGACACATAACTCTAACACACACATATATCCTTATTATAACCTCTTAATATCATTTGATCATCATTTTTGGTTTCACTGGTTTTACCATTAATGATTTTCTTTATTGATCAATGACCATGTTTAGATGGACACAAGTAACCGGATTAGAAGCCTGATCAGAATAAAAATGCTTCATGTAAACACACCAATCTGAATATTCTGACCCCATCACACTCATTCAGATCAAAGTTTCATTCCGATTGAGAGGGGTGGGTTATGCCGACTGTTAATCCAAATGGTTTCCATAAAGACACTTATTCCGAAGGTTGGGCAGAAAATATGTTTACTGCGCATGTCTGTACGTTAGCCACACGTCAACATGACGTATTTCCACCTTTACAGCAGCTAGCGGAAAACATAGTGGGAGTAACACGCTGGATAACTGTTACACTACAGTGAAGGACGCGTATCGCGCTGTTCCCCGCGCTGCGCTCGGACTATCTGATCACGTGATGGTCCACCTCATTCCCATATACAGACAGAGACTGAAGCTCACTAAACATGTTGTGAGCACTACGAAGAAATGGACCAGTGAAGCTGGGGAGAAGCTGAGCACGTGCATGGAAATAACTGACTGGGGCATGTTTAAAGGAGCCACGGATGATCTGGATGAGTACACGGACACTGTGAACTCATATATCCACTTTCGTGAGGAGAGCATTCTTCCATCGCGCACCAGGGTGAGGTACTCTAATGACAAGCCCTGGTTCACTGCTAAGCTCAGACAGATCAGGAAGGAGAAGGAAGCAGCGTTGAAAAGTGGAGACAGGGACTGCTACAGGGAGGTCAAATATCGGTTTAACAGAGAGCTGAGGAGAGCTAAATCTGTGTATTCTGAGAGACTCCAGCAGCAGTTCACTGCTAACGACTCTGCTTCTGTGTGGAGAGGACTGAGGCAAATCACCAACTATCGGCCTCAGGCTTCTAAAGGTAAGGATGACAAAGCCCTTTGTCAAAGACTGTCCCAACATTATGCCCGTTTTGACACCTCGTCAGCTGTGTCCATCTCCCCCCCCTCCCCCCAGCTCCACTGCCTCCACGGTCCCTACTTCATCAAAGGTGCCCCCCCTCCCCCCTGCCCTTGTCATCAGTGAACAGGACGTGCACAGACAGTTCTCCAGACTGAACCCGCGCAAGGCCCCCGGTCCGGACGGCGTGTCTCCCTCCACCCTGAGACACTGTGTGAAAGAGCTGACTCCTGTCTTCACAGACATTTTTAATACCTCCCTGAAGTTATGCCACATGCCGACCTGCCTCAAAACCTCCACCATCATCCCTGTCCCCAAGAAGCCACGGATCACTGGACTTAACGACTACAGACCTGTAGTGCTCACCTCTGTAGTCATGAAGTCCTTTGAGCACCTGGTCCTGCCCCACCTCAAGTCCATCACCACTCCCCTCCTGGACCCGCTGCAGTTTGCCTACCGAGCCAACAGTTCTGTGGACGACGCAGTCAACCTGGCCCTCCACTCCATCCTGCAGCACCTGGACTCCTCGGGAACCTACGCCAGGATCCTGTTTGTGGACTTCAGCTCTGCATTCAACACCATCCGCCCCGCTCTGCTCCGGGACAAGCTGTCCCTGCTCAACGTGCCTGACTCCCTCTGCAGGTGGATCACCGACTTCCTGACGGACCGGAGGCAGCATGTGCGGCTGGGAAAGACTGTCTCAGACTCTGTTAGCATCAGCACCGGATCACCCCAGGGCTGTGTTCTTTCCCCCCTACACTTCTCCCTTTATACCAACTCCTGCACCTCCAGCCACCAGTCTGTCAAGCTGATCAAGTTTGTGGACGACACCACACTCATCGGGCTCATCTCCAACGGCGACGAGTCCGTCTACAGGAGAGAGGTGGCCCGGCTGGCGTCCTGGTGCAGCCACAACAACCTGCAGCTGAACGCTCTGAAGACAGTGGAGATGATTGTGGACTTCAGGAAAGTCACAACCCCTCTTCCCCCCCTCACCCTCACAGGCTCTCCCATCACCACTGCAGATTCCTTCCGCTTCCTGGGCACCACCATCACCCGGGACCTCAAGTGGGAGCCGACCATCAGCTCCCTCATCAAAAAGGCCCAGCAGAGGATGTTCTTCCTGCGGCAGCTGAGGAAGCTCAAGCTACCCACCAAGATGTTAGTGCAGTTCTACACGGCCATCATCGAGTCCATCCTCACCACCTCCATAACCGTGTGGTACGCAGGAGCCACTGCCAGGGACAGACTAAGGCTGCAGTGCGTCGTGTGCGCTGCTGAGAAGGTGATCGGCTGCAAGCTCCCATCCCTCCAGGACCTGTACATCTCCAGGACCCGGAGGCGTGCAGGCCGGATCATAGCCGATCCTTCACACCCTGGTCACGTACTGTTTGCCCCCCTCCCCTCAGGTAGAAGACTTCGGTCCATTCAGACTAAAACCTCCCATCACATGAACAGCTTCTTCCCCTCTGCCATCAGACTGCTGAACACTAAGTGACTTATTGACTCTCGTGCACTACGTACAGCAGCTCAACCAGACTCATGTCAATCATCACTGTTTTCTTTTTGCATTACCGACTGCACTATGTGGTACTCCACAATATCTGCTGCTGGCTAATATATTTAAAAACTGCTTTGACTAGTGTTACTCATTCTTATTCTACATTTTATTGCATGTATAGTTTTTTTTATTTCTTTTATTTTATCATGTTTAATGTTGCAGCATTGCACCGAGACAAATTCCTAGTTTGTGTACTACATGAACAATGGCAATAAATCTGATTCTGATTCTGATTCTGATTCTGAAAACAAAACTGGTCTGTATTGTCCTGCTGTCTCCCTCTGTTCGTCATATGCAGAAGTTTGTACTTGTAGCTTCATAACGGAGACCAGCAGAAGCAAAAGTACAGTCTGAATAACACAATATAGGTCCATTTCAAAAAGAGAGACACGAAGCGGGGCTTGCTAATACCGGAGGCTGCTTCTTCTTCTACTATTTTCGGAATATCGGAATGTTGAAATGTCAACGTGTGCATGTCAAAATGATTTATTCTGTTCAAACGTGTGACACATGGAAACGCACGTCCTAATTGGATCAGCTTTTCCATGATCCATGTAAACAGTAGTTGTCATAAACTCTCCGTGCGTTCTTCCATTGCACACAGAGGAGAGAAGGAGGGATGAGGATTTAAATGCAGGGGTTATCACACACACACATTTATTTTGAATGAATGAATCTTTATTTAGGATAGATTAAAAGTAAAGATTAAAAGGAAACAGAATAATTTAACAAAGGGGAAAGAAAATCAAACAAGGTCAAATTAGACAATAACTCCTCTGATTATACAGTTCAACATAAGTTATCCGAAATAGGTGATGGCTGAAGCCGCAGCTTATATTGCCCACCCATATTCCATCCAAGAAATCAAAAGAAAAACAAAACAAGAGCGATTACAATTCAGAACAAAGCTAAGACAAAATGTGACAAAAAACTAAGCAACAACACAACACAGACTGGATATGACAATCCTTATGTGATTTTACATGTCATCTTGTATATATGTTTGGAGTATTTCTTCCTTTAGTTTTTGTTTAAATTGTCCAAGCGTTGAACATGATTTTAATTCAGGTCCAAAATCGTTCCATAATCTGACTCCTTGCACTGAAACACAGTGTTGCTTGGTGGTAGTTCTCACTGAAGGTTTTTGAAATATACATGTTCCTCTGAAATTATATTTTTTCTCCCTTATTTGAAACAGCTTTTGGATATTTGCGGGCAGTGAGAGATTCTTCACTTTAAACATTATTACTGCAGTTTTAAAGTCAACCAGATCTTTCAACTTGAGAGCTTTTAATTTAAGAAAAAGTGGGTTTGTTGGTTCCCTGTAAGCAGTTTTGTTTATAATTCTAATAGCTCTCTTCTGAAGCATAACGACTGGATATATGTTTGTTTTATATGTATTTCTCCATACTTCAGTACAATATGTCATGTATGGGAGTATTAATGAATGATACAAAGTATATAATGTGGATTGATTCAGCAAATATTTCACTCTGTGTAGTATTGCAAGTGATTTAGATATTTTACCTTTAATATAATTAATATGTGACTTCCAACACAGTTTATTATCAATTATTACTCCAAGAAATTTAGTTTCAGATACCCTTTCAATCTCTACACCATTTACATTGAGTTTAGATACTAAGTTGTTGTGATGGTTGTTAAAAACTATAAATTTTGTCTTACTTAAATTGAGCGTTAATTTGTTTGAATCAAACCACAGTTTAAGCTTCCCTAATTCCTTTCCGAGTGTATCCAAAAGTTGTTCCTAATTGCTTCCACTGCATAATAGATTAGTGTCATCGGCAAACAATATTAAATCCATTTTTTCCGAGACTTTACATATATCATTTATATACATATTGAATAACAATGGCCCCAAAACTGAACCCTGTGGGACTCCACAAGTAACCTTCAGTAACTGTGAGTATTTGTTACCAACACGTACATAATGATATCTATTCTTTAAGTAACAACTTAACCAGGACAGTGCTACCCCCCTAATACCACAATTTTGTAGTTTCTTTAATAATAAATTATGATCCAGTCTATCAAATCCTTTTTTAAGATCCAGAAATACCCCAACTGAATACTCTTTATTTTCAACGGCAGTTGATAATTTTTTCTATGAATTCCATTAGAGCAAATGCAGTTGTCCTCTTGTGTCTGAACCCATATTCCTGCTCACACAATAAATTATTCTTCATTATGAAGTTGTCAGTTCTCTCATAGATATTTTTTCAAGTATCTTGGAAAATTGCGGCAATAGTGAAATTGGTCTATAGTTTGAGAATTTCCCTCTGTCACCCGTCTTGTATATCGGAATTACTTTAGCTATTTTCATTGCATTGGGAAATATACCTGTTTGGAGAGACAGGTTACAGATATACGTCAGTGGTTTCACTAAGCATTCGATAATAGTTTTGACTAAGAGCATGTCAATACCATCACAGTCCGTAGATGTTTTACTTTTAAACGATTTAACAATTTCAATGACCTCTCTCTCATCTGTGTTCTTAATGAAATTGGAGTCCTTTATAGCAGTTTTTTTGCTTATTGTATCACCCGTAGGTGCCGTAATGGGTATTTCTTGAGCCAAATTAGGATCAATGTTAACAAAAAAGTTATTAAATTCATCTGCAGGTGAAACTGCATTCAATTCAATTCAATTCAACTTTATTTATATAGCGCCATTTCACAACAACAGTCATCTCATAGCACTATCAACTGTAGGGGGGAACCCCCACAGTTGCAAAAAGACCCCAGCAATCAGGCGATCCCCTGTGAGCAAGCACTTGGCAACGGTGGAGAGGAAAAACTCCCTTTTAACAGGAAGAAACCTCCAGCAGAACCAGGCTCAGGGAGGGGCAGTCATCTGCTGCGACTGGCTGGGGGGTGAGGGGATAGAGAAGAAGAAAAGAACAGACATGTAGAGAGCAAACAGCACGATGGGGACTCAATCTACGGGAGAGAACAAACAAATGTTAATGACCAGCAAAAAAAAAAATATTTCATAGAGAATGAGGAAAGGAATGAGGCCCAGTGCATTACTGGAGGTCCCCCTGCTGACTAAACCTATTCACACTCTGAGCCGTTGTATTATTTTTTGAGAAATTGGTTGGGTAGCTTGTATTTCTGTTTTTATTTCCAAGAATATTGTTAAGTATTGTCCATGTATTTTTAATATTGTCTCTGTTTTTCTCCAGTTCTTTACTGTAATCGTCTCTTTTACTACATCTACAACCAACAGGTCCCGGGCACCAACCTCCCAAGGAGACAGTGGTCTACACTCAATCGCTTCAGGACTGGACATGGCCCCTGCTTGGCCAGCCTTCACAGATGGGGCAGTAGCCCTAGCCCACTGTGCGCATGTGGAGAGGAGCAAACTATGGAACACATCATAGAGGCTTGCCCGCTCCAAAGACTGGAAGGAGGATTACACACCCTCCATACAGCAAACCAGGAGGCAACTGCTTGGCTTAAGGACTTTGCATTTGCTAAATAAATAAACTACATCTCATTATATATGTTAACTTATTTTTGTATGTTTTATACCGCTGCTCTGCTTCTTTTGTCCTTTTCTTTAGAAAAGCTTGTAGCATCATCTCACTTTGGCTCAGCAAAAATTATTCTTCTGCTTAGACATTGTTTCACCCAGGAGTAAGACAGTCAAGAACTGATTTTCTTCCCCAGGCCACAGCTGAAATCCCATTCCTTTGCTAAAACCAGCCTAAAAGAATTCAACCTATTTCCTCCTGCGCCCCTTTATTGCCCCCATAAACATGACACAGACCTGGAGCCCTCATGGCCTACATAGATCCACAACTCAGTTAATTTCCTTAAACTCTGGGACATGCTGGATTTAACCAGTGAACTTTAAAGTACATTATTACAAACTCAGTTCTAAACCTTCTCTTCTTTTCAGGACTATGAAAAGCAAATGGACTCTGATGTTTTTAATGTGGAAAATCAATAATATGTGTGAAATGCATTAATCTGTGATTTTATATATATGCATGTTAAAAATGTTTAAATGAATGTTTATTCCTGCATGTTGATTTGGAAGCACTGCGCATAAGTTACATTAATCACTCAGGTTAGCTTAGTTCATACATAAGGGTATAGAAGCATATTGCAGTGTATTGGAATTGTGTGTCCATGTGGACCGGTATCAAATTTCACCCAGCCTTCACTGAGCCCCAGCTTCTCCATCCTATTTGTCCCTCGCAGACAAAGCCTGTCATTGGACTAAAGTTCATCAAGCCCACCCACGAAGAAGGCTTGAGGTTGCTGTCAACCTGGAAGCCCGCGAAAGCTCAACAGAACTTATAAAAGGAGAAAGACCCCCTGCTACCTTCTCTTTCGTCTCTTTTAACGCCTCTTTGGACGCTCTTTTTGGCTCTTTTGCTCCTCTCTTTTGTCTCTCTTTTTTGTCCATTGTCCACACACAGCAAGAAAGAACTTTGGGAAGAACAAAAGACTGCCTGAACAAAGACTTCTACCACATGTTGCTTTTGGGAGTTGGGGCAGTTCTCTCCCAGCATTCTCCGGTGGATGCCAGGATCCGACCATGTGCATACTTCTTTCACCACCTGACACCCGCAGAGAGAAACTACTGCATTGGAGACAGGGAGCTGCTGGCTGTGAAGCTCGCTCTGGAGGAGTGGAGGCACTGGCTGGAGGGGGCTTCCCAGCCGTTCGTCGTCTGGACTGACCATCGTAATCTTGAGTACCTCAGGACAGCCAAGAGATTGAACGTACGCCAGGCCCGATGGTCTCTTTTCTTCGGCCGGTTTAATTTCACCCATCACCTACCATCCGGGGAGCAAGAATGGCAAGCCTGACGCCCTCTCGAGGCAGTTTGACGCACCATCCACCGAAGAGCAGGAGGAGACCACTCTGCCGTCATCTTGTGTGGTGGGTGCATTGTCTTGGGAAATCTGCGACAAGGTCAGAAAAGCGCAGGAGATGGAGCCTGATCCGGGTGGGGGTTCCCCAGGCAGTCTGTTCGTCCCTCTTTCTGTCAGGAGCCAGGTAATCGAATGGGGCCACGCGTCCAAACTGGCGTGCCATCCGGGAGAGGGCCAAACCACTGACCTTCTACAGAGAGCCTTTTGGTGGCCAGGGTTGAGGAAAGATGTCAACAATTATGTCTGGGCCTGTGCCCAGTGCGCCACTGGGAAATCATCATCATCCCCCCCGGCGGGTCTTCTTCACCCTTTGCCTATCCCTTCTCGCCCCTGGTCCCACGTGGCCATGGACTTTGTAACCGGCCTGCCCCCCTCTGGTCATTTCACGACAGTTTTGACAATAGTGGACCGTTTTTCCAAGGCAGCTCACTTTGTGCCTCTCCGGGGGCTGCCTTCGGCATTTGAGACGGCGGACCTTCTCGTTCAACATGTGGTCCGTCTTCATGGAATCCCCGCTGACATCATATCGGATCGAGGACCACAGTTTGTATCCCAAGTCTGGAAGGCGTTCTGCATGGTGCTGGGGGCCACGGCTAGTATCTCCTCAGGGTACCATCCGCAGAGCAAAGGTCAGTGCGAGCAAGGCAATCAGGAGCTGGAGGCTGCGCTGCGCTGTGTCATCTCCTCCTGCTCCTCTTCTTGGAGCGCGTTTCTACCTTGGATCGCATACGCCCATGACACCACGGTGTCCTCTGCTACGGGGATGTCCCCTTTCAAGGTGTCCCTGGGGTTTGATCCACCACTGTTCCCTGAGGAGGAGAAGGAGGTAGCGGTGCCTTCAGTACAGGTCCACGCCAGGCGTTGTCGGTGGATCTGGTCCATCACACGCAGAACCCTCCTAAGGACTACGGAATGTAACATCCAGGTGGCCAACCGCCACAGGAGGCCTGCCCCGGACTATAAGGTGGGTCAGAAAGTTTGGTTGTCCACTAGGAACATCAGTGTGCCGGCCGAGAAGCGCAAGCTGACCAAGCGCTTCATCGGCCCTTATGTTATTTCCCATGTTATCAACCCTGTGTCTGTGCGCCTTGCTCTCCCCTCTTCCATGCGCATCTGCCCTACGTCTCCCAGGTAAAGCCGTACATCGCCGACCCTCTGTGCCCGCCCCCCACGGCTCCTGCTCTCCCGAGGATGATCGATGGCCATTGGGCCTGGGGGGTGAATGCCATCTTGGATGTCCGTCGGTGGGGTTGGGGCCTTCAGTATTTGGTGGACTGAGAGGGGTTTGGTCCTGAGCATCGCTCCTGGATTCGCCCAGCGTTGATCCTCGACAAGCAGCTGATCCGCAATTTTCATCGGGCGCATCCAGGTAGGATTGGGCAGGTGGCTGGAGGCACCTCTAGAGGGGGGAGAACTGTCATGGCGGCTGCTGGGCCGTCATCATCATCCTCAGCTGAGCACACACCGGCAGGTGTTAATCAACGGGCTTTAAAAGCCAGAACCTCAGACTGCTCGGCACGGAGTCGTCTGTCGCCTTTGCCCAGCAATGCGCCGAGGATACGACCTCAAGCCAGAGCCAAAGCCAAGTCATCGCATCAAGCCACGTCAAGTAAGCAATATCTACACTCATCCTCTCCTAGCCTTTTCCCCTGTGCACAAGTGGACCTCATTGGCGGCGGACTAACCTTCCCAGCTGACGAGACGCCAACTCCTCCACCTCGGAGTTCCTCCTCACCTCCTCAACATCGAGCACCACGAGCACCACGCCGCACGGGCACTAGGAGCCACAGGATTCTCTCTGTGGCGCCTGCAAGTAAGCATCATAAGTTTCAGGTTTCCCTTCCCTGTGAACAGTGGTCATTTTCTGTGCTTGTGTGTTCCAGGGTTGCCAGGTCGCCGCAAGAAATGCTCAGCTCCAGTGACCAGACAGCCACGCACTCATTCACTCACTCACCCAACACACATTATATTAATAAATAATAATTGTCTTCTATCTACTCGTGTCAGCGTCTGTCTCCTGGGTCCCTAACCATGTCACTTAACTTTATTTTCATAATATTTTTCCTGACTAATCACACACCAGAAGCTATTATTTTATCTAAAGTCTGAAAGTCTTTTTCTAATTTGAGATCTGATTAGATCTAATTATTCTCAAAGACCTCTGGAGCTGCTTGTCTACAAAGGAGAAAATGCGCAGCTCTTCACCACACGCTGAAGAAACGTCGGCACCATCTGGCTCCGATCCAAGTTACAACTGTGGGTAATTCAGCCAAAATCCAGCCTCTTCAACCACTTGACTTTAAAGGTCGAACTGTGGACCCTGAAATATCTGCGGGCAGATATTTCCCCTAACATCCACAAAATCTTGGGCTGAGGACCACGCCGAACGAGGAATCACGTGAGCTGCAAACTTTAATTCATCTGCTGAATTAAACGTCTGAGGTTCGGTAATAATTTGTATATCTAATCAGATGCAAATTAAGAAGGCCTTAACATAACTCTTCTTTTCATTAAAATTCCATTTTTATTTTCTTAAGATTAATCCAGAACTTTTCATATAATTAGTAAACTTTCTCCATAAATTTGCGTTGTTTCCATAATCTGTTAACTCAAACTGATAGGAATTCATTTCTCAGTTAACCCTGGTTCCGAAAATATTGACATTGTTAATCTATCATTTCCAAGATTGATTTTATGATTAATGAAATTACTGCAATATCTGTTAATCATTTCATTTAATAAATATGTGAAAATGAGAGAAGTTGTTGAGAATTTATTTCATTCTGAGTCTGTTTCAAGCCCAGGTATCAAATTCAAGGAACATTTTTGAGACTGATTATTAATTAATTTATTGAGTGATTAAACAGGTATAAAGTGAAATTAAAATTAAAATTGCTTCTTAAAGATAGAAGCTGGTGCCCCTACGAGTGTAAGTAACTTTTCTGGTGTATTTGAAATGAAATTTGATCTCAGATTCCAATACATCAATATAAATTAAATAATTTATACCTGATCATATTTATTAATTTCATATTTTCCTACATATTTATGGTGCGTCCGCGTGAGAGCCTGGTTGAACTGGACTCACTCAGAATGAAAGAAATTAATACATAAGCTGTGTGTGATTTTGGTCGACTTGTAACTTAGGAAGGTGGTTCATTTGTCTGCAGCCAGTCTATTGTCTTTGTCTCTGTGTCACAAGGTGGGGGGGGGGGGGTAAATTTGCCGGCTCCCTAATTGTGTGTGTGTGACCAAGAGAGGTGGGGGTGAAGAGACCCCACCATCCTGTTGAGTTACTTGTTGTTTAATGCATGCTTAAGAAGCGTGATTACACGCTGAATAATTAAAATAGGCCTGGGAACAAAATAGTGAAGAAATCCTATTTGTTTTCCCCGTTATTTAAAACACCCTGCAGGCGAAGCAAACCCTTGGGGGATTTAATTGAATTAACCATTGTATAAACTTGTTGAATAAAGTTTAGGGAGACCGAAGTTTTCCCGCCTTTGGAAAGCAAGGCGTGGTTTTATGGACTGAAGCTCGCGCTGCATCCATGTAGCACTTGTGCACGCTCACAGTCGTGCACACGACCGTCAAGCTATACACAAAAACTGCGCATGTGTAGATCGGCCAAGCGACGCCATCTTAAGTCTAGGTAAAGCAAGTTCCCTGTAGCCGCCATTTTGAGTGGAAATCTTTGACTCCCTGAGTGACGTCATTGGGTTTCCTCTTCCGGAAGTGCAGACGAAAACTGCCTCCATCTTATGGTAAAACATAGGGACTGCAACTTTTATTTAAACTTCTAATCTTTAAAGACGATTTATAACCAAATTAAGTCTTCAAAGTAACATCAACGCAATTCATATTATTCGGAATAAACTAAATTTAACACAAATCCAAACTTTTATGCCAAGAACAAAAGGGAAAAGGACCTGTTGGCTTCTGAAAGTTTTTCTCAGTGGTGAGACCCCCACTCACTGCATAGATACCTATAGCAGGAACATACATAAACACCCCTATTGTATTTAATCACTTATGTAACCACATATTATAATCTTTTAAGCTAAAAGCAAACATATTTACACACTTTTAAGCAAAAAGTTGCAAACTTTGAAGCTATATGTGTGCTTATTTTGCTGTTTTTAAATGTGATATGGTGTGATTCCCTTCCCACAGAAACCCAGTTTTAGCTTAAGGATTCTAATGCTGATGTTTACTCAAGAGTAACATTAAAGTAGGATTAAACCTGTGCATTTTGACAAATTTACAGACAGTGAATATTTATAATTTTGTCCTCTTTCTCAAATGTAGGAAACCACATTAAGCAATTAACACTTAAGTGAAGCTCTAGGTGTCATTTAAAGTCATTGTGTCATTTCTTGGTTCATGTTTTCTCCACAGGAAAAGAAAAAAACATTTAACCAACTTGCATAATTTTAAAATTTTTCCAGGATTTAAGAGAAAGAAAAAAGGTGCAAACATTGATTATTCTGTAAATAAGAAATTTACAGATAACAATCAAAACAGATCACTATTGGCTTCAATCCTAAGAAATCCTTGGATACTAAATATTCAAACAATTCACTTGTTTCTAATTTGTAAATATTTTAAACATTTAATGCTTCAAATGAAAATAGGCTTAAACAAATAAAACCAAAAGAAAGCCTTAACTTTAAAAGAAAGTGGAAACTTATAATCTTAAATCTTTAAAGCATTTAGCATCTTTTGTTTTTGTATTTCTTTTGTAAATAAAATCCTCACTTTCAAAGTGACATTCTGCAAAATTCCAAAGTTAGTTATTGATGACAAATTCAAATACTAGACTTTGAAAATCAAAGTAAAGAAGTCAATCCACACAACTGAAATTCCTGTTTTGTTTTGTGAAACAAATTCAATCCAATTCCGTTTAAACTTTATCAACATATATTTTCAACGAACAAATTAATTGAAGCATCTCTACATTTCTAAATAATTTCAAAATTCTATTTCCCATCCTGCAAGCCTACAAGTTGAAACAAATTCTAAAGGAACTTTCAACTATCACGGTTGTAAAATAAAACACTCACGGTTAAACCTTGTCGAACAAATTAAAGAAAAATCAACAAGTTGATTTTTTTTTTTTTTTAAAGGCTAAATAACAACAACAGTTAAACATGATGAGTCAAGGGGACAACCGAGCAATTTACCAAAATGGATGACCTTCAAACAACATTGGAAGCATGGACTTCTAATTTAATTTCTAGCTTCACAACACGGGTCAAGGAAACACAGCCGAAGAATCGAAGCAACTCACAGAAGAACTTTTGAATGAACACACTGAAAAGCCACCAGAAGGCAAGGACCTCACCAGTGTGTTAGTGACATATTGTCGGCCCAGGAAACATGCACGCAGGCTCAGGCAGATTTTAAAGCTTTATTCAACAACAGTGTGACGTGTATGAATGCGTGTGTGAGAGATGAGTGTGTAATGTGGGTGGAGGATGCAGGTCAGGACAGAGCAGCACGCCATTCGGCCAGGCAACCCTATGAATGAGAGGAGAACAGGGATTAGCTGGGCAACCACACAGGAGAGTGACAGAGTTCTGTGCTTACTTGTAGTACTGCGGTGGCTGGCGTTGGCAAGGTCCCAAGCCTAGGAGACAGCGTCCTGCTGTGCGTCCGGGATGAAGCGGCAAGGCAGAGGAGCGGCAAGACCAGGGGGAGTGAGTCCGTCGCCGAGAGTTCCATCTGTGCACAGGGGAAGGCTGACAGGAGGAGGTAAGGTAATGATAGACAGCTTACGTGTTGTGATGAGAAGTCAGCAGGCCTGGAGGATAGGATACTGCTCCTTTGATTTTACTATTTCTGACTATTTGGCTCCTAAAGAAAAATATTATTACAGTAGATGCCTCTCAGATGATGCTGTTACCAAATTTATGCAGATTGTTTCCTCTATGCCATGTGTCAACACAACGGAAATAAGCTATAGACAGCTTGCTCCTTCTGTAATTGATAACATGGTGGATAGTGTTTCAGCATCTCTGCATCAGACTCTAGACTTGGTGGCCCCCGTAAAAAAGAAAAAGTCTAATCAGAGATTTCTAACTCCTTGGTTCAACACAGAAACTCCTAGCTTAAAACAGAAGACTCGTCAATTAGAAAGAAAATGGCGCTCCACCAATTTAGATGAAATCTATTTAGCTTGGAGAAATCATCTTTTAATTTATAAAAAAATCTCTTAGAAAAGCTAGAACGAGTTATTACTCTGCATTAATAGAAGAGAACAAGAATAATCCCAGGTTTCTTTTCAGTACTGTAGCCAGGTTGACAAAGAGTCAGGACTCTGTCAATCCTAGCATTCCCTTAGAGCTTACTAGTCAGGACTTTATGAACATTTTCAATAATAAAATTTCATCCATCAGAGATAAAATCAATCAGATTCTTCCCACAGTTAACTTAAATACTGTAACTACTACAACTCCTTCTATTGATGTCTGTCTTGATGAGTTTACTCCAATCGACCTTTGTGAATTAGACAAAATAGTTTCCTCATCCAAACCTTCAACTTGTTTTTTAGACCCTATTCCTACCAGGCTATTTAAAGAAGTCTTCCCTCTTATTGTTAACTTTATTCTTCATATAATCAATTCTTCATTAACTTTAGGCCATGTACCGCAGGCTTTTAAAACGACTGTAATTAAACCCTTACTCAAAAAGCCAACGCTAGATCCAGGAGCTTTAGCTAACTATAGACCAATCTCTAATCTCCCTTTCATTTCAAAAATCTTAGAAAGAGTTGTTGCTACACAATTATTTGACCACCTGCAGGGAAATGGTTTACTTGAAGAGTTTCAATCTGGGTTTAGAATCCATCATAGTAGTGAAACAGCCTTAGCGAAGGTCACTAACGACCTCCTCATTGCATCTGATAATGGACTAGTTTCTTTACTTGTCCTTTTAGACCTTAGTGCAGCTTTTGATACTATCGATCATAATATTCTACTTGATAGATTAGAACACTATGTTGGACTTAATGGAACTTCGTTGCAGTGGTTTAGATCTTATTTATCTGATAGGTTCCAGTTTGTTCATGTAAATAATGAGTTTTCTTTCAACTCAAAGCTCAGTCATGGAGTTCCACAGGGATCTGTGCTAGGCCCTACTCTTTTTAGTTTATATATGCTTCCGTTAGGCAACATTATTAGAAAGCACTGTATACATTTTCATTGTTATTCAGATGACACACAATTATACCTGTCAATGAAGCCAGATGATAGTAATCAATTAGCCAAGTTAGAAGCTTGTCTTAAGGAAATCAATGCTTGGATGACTTGTAATTTCCTGCTATTAAATTCAGATAAGACTGAAGTCATTCTTGTTGGTCCAAAAAACCTTAGAAATTCCTTTCCAAATCAAACTTTCAGTTTGGATGTGGTTACTCTTTCTCTTAATAGCTCTGTGAGGAACCTTGGAATTATTTTTGATCAGGATCTGTCCTTCAATTCACATATTAAATTTGTTTCTAAGACTGCCTTCTATCATTTCCGTAATATTGCCAAGATTAGGAGCATCTTGTCTCAGAGTGATGCTGAGAAACTGATCCATGCTTTTGTTAGCTCGAGATTAGATTATTGTAATTCTTTATTATCAGGCTGTCCTAAAACATCTTTAAAAAGTCTTCAGCTGATCCAAAATGCTGCAGCAAGAGTTTTAACAGGTATTAGAAAGAGAGATCATATCTCTCCGGTTCTGGCCTGCCTTCATTGGCTTCCCATAGAGTTTAGAATTAAGTTTAAAATCCTTCTTCTTACTTACAAAGCTCTAAACAATCAGGCTCCTTTTTATTTAAAAGATCTGATACTACCGTATTATCCTAACAGAGCACTACGCTCCCAAAATGCAGGATTACTTGTAATACCTAGAATCTCCAAAAGTACAATGGGAGGCAGAGCCTTCAGTTATCAAGCTGCTCTCCTGTGGAACCAGCTGCCAATCTGGATTCGGGAGTCAGACTCGATCACTGTTTTTAAGAATAGGGCTAAAACCTACCTTTTTGATATAGCCTACAATTAGGGAGGGATCATGTGTAAATAAAGTTGAATTGAATTGAATTTAACTGCTGTGAGTTGAGTACGCAGGGAGACAGACGGCTCCAGGCTGCAGCTCAGGGCAGGATGGAATAAATAGCTGCTCACTAACGATGAGCAGGTGTGCGCGGAGCTGAGGTGGAAGCCCGTGAGCTGCGGGTGATGACAGTACTCCCCCCCACACCTGGGTGCGTCCGATGAAACTCCGCGATGAGGTCCCGATCCAACACCCACGAAGAGCGCACCCAGGATCTCCACTCCGGATCATAACCTTCCCAATCCACCAGATATTGCAGCCCACGACCCCGGCGCTGGGACTCCAGGATGGCAGTAACACCCCACACCGGGTCACCGTCGATCATCCTAGGAGCAGGAGGAGACCTAGGAGGGGGGCAGAGTGAATTGGAAAGGACAGGCTTGATTTTAGAAACGTGGAAGGTGGGACACACACTTAGGGAGGGGGGGGGGGAAGCAAACGCACAGCCACCGGGTTGATGATCCTAGAAATTACAAAGGGACCGAGAAACCTCGGTGCCAATTTCTTCTTCTCACCCTTAAGGTTAATGTCCTGGAACGAAAGCCAAACCCGCTGACCCACCTGGTAGACAGGAGCCGGCCTTCTGTGGCGATTGGCGGTGGAGCTGTTGCGCGCCGCTGTGCATAAAAGCGCATCCTTGATCTTGGTCCACACACTCCGGCAGCGCCTGATGTGCGCCTGGATGGAAGGGACAGCTAGCTCACCCTCCTGCTCGGGAAACACAGGAGGATCGTACCCCAAGGACGCTTCGAAGGGCGACACCCCAGTAGCAGAGGAACGGGCCGAGTTATGGGCGTATTCCACCCAGGTCAGGTAGGAGCTCCAGGATGAAGGGTTTGAGGATGTTACACAGCGCAGGGCGGCCTCCAACTCCTGATTCGTGCGCCCGCACTGCCCGTTAGACTGGGGGTGGTAACCAGAAGAGAGACTAACCGTGGCCCCCAAGGCATTGCAAAAGCTCCTCCAAACCTTGGAGACAAACTGCGGACCCTGGTCTGAGACCACGTCCAGCGGGATCCCATGCAGCCTGATGACATGTTGGACCAGAAGATCGGCCATCTCACGTGCCGAAGGGAGACCCTGAAGAGGCACAAAATGGGTGGCTTTGGAGAATCTGTCAACAATAGTCAAGACTGTGTCATAGGTGTTGGAGACAGGGAGTCCGGTGACGAAGTCTAGTGCGATGTGTGACCAGGGCCTGCCCGGGACAGGCAGGGACTGGAGTAGACCCGCAGGTGCAGAGTTCTGGGACTTACCGGTAGCGCACTGGGGACAGGCCCGGACATAATTGATCACGTCTTTCTGGAGACCCGGCCACCAAAACGAGCGTTGCAGCCAACTCACCAGGCGGGTGATGCCAGGGTGACAGGAGAGTTTGGAGGTATTGGCCCAGTGGATCACTTCACCTCGAACCACCGAAGGAACAAAGATCCTCCCCTCCGGCCCCCCACCAGGATCCGTCTCCGTCTCCTGAGCCCTCAGATTCTTGTATTTGATGGACCAGGCAATCGCCTCCACGACACACGAATTGGGCAGGATGGTATGTTCGAATTTCTCCAGACCCTCAGGGGGAAACTGTCTGGACAGGGCGTCGGGCAACCCATTCTTCGAGCCTGGACTGTACGTGATGGTGAAATGGAAGCGAGCAAAAAATAGAGACCAGCGCGCCTGGCGGGCATTCAGGCACCTCGCTGACCTCAAGTACTGGAGATTTTTATGGTCCGTCCAGACCACAAAGGGCTGGGCTGCCCCCTCTAACCAGTGACGCCACTCCTGTAGCGCGAGCTTGACGGCAAGGAGCTCCCTGTCGCCGATGTCATAATTGCGCTCCGCCGCCGATAGCTTCCGGGAGAAGAAGGCGCAGGGCCGCTTGACACAATCCACCGGTGAGCGCTGGGAGAGCACCGCCCCCACCCCCGTGTCAGACACGTCGACCTCCACCAGACACTGAAGCGCGGGATCAACCTGGTTCAGGACCCGGGAGGACGAGAACTCTGCCTGGAGAGTCTTGAAGGCAGTGGCCGCTTCCTCAGACCACTGGAAGGGCACCTTCGATGACGTGAGGCGGGTCAGGGGGGAGACGATGGCGCCGAAGTTGGGAATAAAGAACCGATAGAAGTTTGCGAATCCAATAAACTGCTGCACCTGCTTCCTGGAGATAGGCGTGGGCCACTTGACCACCACTTTAACCTTAGCGGGGTCGGGGAGGATCAGATTATGTGAGATGACAAACCCCAGGAAGGAAGTGGTCCGGGCATAGAATTTGCAATTCTCAGCTTTAATGAACAAGCGATTCTCCAGCAGACGTTGCAAAACCCGCATCACATGGGCCTGGTGCCCCTCCCGTGACTTGGAGAAGATGAGTATGTCATCAAGATACACAAAGACAAATACTCCCAGGAAGAATGTCGTTAATGAGACGCTGGAAGACTGTAGATGCGTTGGTGAGCCCGAACGGCATCACGAGATATTCAAAGTGGCCGCTGGGTGTCTTAAAGGCCGTCTTCCATTCGTCTCCCTCCCGGATCCTAAGGAGATGGTAAGCGCTGCGGAGGTCAAGCTTGGTGAACCAGGTCGCCCCCTGGAGGGAGTGGAAAGCAGTGTCCATGAGTGGTAGTGTGTAGCGGTCCTTAATAGTGATATCATTTAACGCTCTGAAGTCAATACAGGGGCGTAGGGACCCATCCTTCTTACCCACGAAGAAGAAACCCGCGCCAAGCGGGGACGAGGAGGGGCGGATGATCCCAGCGCTGAGCGACTCCTTAATATAGGTGTCCATCACCTCACGTTCCGGTGCAGAGAGACTGTACAGGCGGCCAGACGGCAGGGGGGCCCCCGGGCGGATGTTAATCGCACAGTCATATGGTCAATGCGGAGGAAGGGACAAGGCTCTGGACCTGCTGAACGCTGCCCTCAAGTCATGCACAAGAGTCAGGTCAGGGGGCTCAGACACCAGCGCCCGCAGAGGAGAGGATGGAGCACAAGTTGTCGACTGGAAGCAGGTGCCCAGGCAGAAGGTGCTCCAGGACAGGACGCTGCCGGTTCTCCAATCCATGCAGCCGCAGCCAGGGGTAACCCAGAATGACACGGTCCGACGAGGAGGGCAGGACATAGAGGGTCAGATCTTCCCGGTGGTTGCCGGAGGCGATGATGGGGACTGGCTTAGTGCAGTGTGTAACTGTTCCCAGGGAAGAGCGAGAGAGCGTGACCAAGTTTAGGGGTGTAGGCAGCAGTTGGCAGGGTATGCCCAAACGGGTTGCCAGGCTCTTAGAGATAAAACTCTGCTCTGCCCCAGAATCCACCAGTGCGTGAATGGAATGCCCGGTGGAGTTGTGTCAGAAACGTATGGGCAGTGTCCATGATGATAGGGGATTTGGCCGGTTAGAGTCCGCGAGGCCCCCTACAGTGACTCACGGACCTCCCCTTTTGGCTTAACCGGGCACAGCTCCACGGGATGCTGGTCATCTCCGCAATACATGCAGAGACCCCATTCCCGCCGGCGTTGTCTCTCCGCTAGAGGGAGCCTAGTGTGCCCGATAGCCATGGCCTCTGGTTCATCGGCGGACTCCGGAGCCAGTAATGCCAGGGGGCGAGCCTGAGCTGGACGGAGGGAAGCCCCGCGCGAGCGGCTGGCAGACTTCAGCTCCGCAGCCCGCTCATGTAGCCTATTGTCCAGGCTAATAGTGAGCGAGATCAACCCAGAGAGTCGCCCTGGGAGATCCCGACCGGCTAGCTCATCCCTCAGACCAGAATTGAGGCTACGGAGGAAGATACTGCAGAGAGAAACCTCTCTCAAGCCCACCTCCTCTGCTGCCACCCGGAAGTCGACAGCGTATTCCGCCGCTGACCGGCTCCCCTGTTGGAGACTAAGGAGCCGATCAGCGAGGACGCTGTCGAGACGGGAATGGTCAAAGACTTCTAAAAAGTCTCGCACGAACTGGTCATACAAGAGATTTGTGTAGCTGGGCTTCGTCATTACGACGTAAGCCCAAGCTAACGCTCGCCTCTCGAGAAGATTAGCCATGTACCCGATTCAGCTATGGTCTGAGGGGAAATCCCCAGGAACGCGCAGAAACACCGACTCATACTGCAAGATAAACCCCTTCGCTCCACCGAGTTTCCCGTTGAAGCGAGCGGGGGTTGGAATGGGTTTGAGACGGGTTGGCACTCCCGAGCTAGGCTGGCCAGATGAGGAGGCAACCAGAGCCACAGCGCCGAGAGGACCCGGAGGGAAAGCCCGCGGAGGGTCCAGGCGGTCTAACCAGTTAGTAATTGTAGTCAATTGATTTAGTATAACCTGCTGTTGATGAGCAATCATATCCACCCAAGCCTCGAGGGTGGAAAAACAGCGTGTGAGTCCGCTGTCCGCTGGGCCGCTTTGCTGGAGCCGTACTAACATACTGTTCGGCCCAGGAAACATGCACGCAGGCTCAGGCAGATTTGAAAGCTTTATTCAACAACAGTGTGATGTGTATGAATGCGTGTGTGAGAGATGAGTATGTAATGTGGGTGGAGGATGCAGGTCAGGACAGAGCAGCACGCCGTGCGGCCAGGCAACCCTATGAATGAGAGGAGAACAGGGATTAGCTGGGCAACCACACAGGAGAGTGACAGAGTTCTGTGCTTACTTGTAGTACTGCGGTGGCTGGCGTTGGCAAGGTCCCAAGCCTAGGAGACAGCGTCCTGCTGTGCGTCCGGGATGAAGCGGCAAGGCAGAGAAGCGGCAAGATGAGGGGGAGTGAGTCCGCCGCCGAGAGATCCACCTGTGCACAGGGGAAGGCTGACAGGAGAAGGTAAGGTAATGATAGTCAGCTTACGTGTTGTGATGAGAAGTCAGCAGGCCTGGAGGATAGGATACTTCTGTGAGTTGAGTATGCAGGGAGAGAGACGGCTCCAGGCTGCAGCTCAGGGCAGGATGGAATATTTTTATTTTTTTTTTTTTTGTTACTTATTTGTACCCGTAGGTAGACTTGGTTTGCAGTCTGGTGACAAGCCACCGGCTGCTGGTTGCTGCGTGCGCGAGCGCCCTAAACCTACATGTTTTTGGTGTGCGGGAGGAAACCGGAGAAATCCCGGAGTAAACCCACGCAACACGGGGAGAACATGCAAACTCCACACAGCTCACTGTTGGTCGGGGGCTGGGATCGAACCCACGATCTCATGATCCCCGCGGTCCCCCGGCCGAGGGTAAAACTGTGCTGCCACAGTGCTAAACCACTGCGCCACCGTGCAGCCAGCTGCAAATAGCTGAACACTAACGAGGAGCAGGTGTGCGCGCAGCTGAGGTGGAAGCCCGTGAGCTGCAGGTGATGACAGTTAGGTAAGTTTGCGCTAACATTAGTCGCAAGATTAAAGGTAGCCGAGAACGAGCTAGCAAATCAACAAACAACGATCCTATCTTTCCAAGAAGAGAATGAAACCCTGAAGGAAAATTTGGAACAATCTCAAGAGAAGAATGACAAAACTCAAGATCAACTTGATGAAGCAGTACAAGATTTGGACCATGCAGAGAAAGAAAATGAACGGTTGATGCATGACAATGACGTGCTTCATCAAGACAACAATGAACTTGAAGATGTCTGTTTCTGCTTGCTTCTACTGACTGATTCTTGATCCAAACGGAAAATTATGGATTTAGTAAGCTGGGCCTTGAACACAATTGACACCGTTTTTTCAATGAGGAAATCGCGCCCGGGGGAGCCCACCTGTCCTGCAGGTACTGCTGCTGCGGGTTATGTAAGAGACACATATAATTGGAAGCTTATGTGTCTGTGCGACCTTTCAATTGAAGATGCGGAAGACATCTACCTATTCGGCTTCACGATCTCAGGACTTTTACTGATCGGCTTTGGGATAGTCCTGGTGTATCGAAAACTGAAGAAGATGGACAGAGCTTATCAAAATGCTGACCCAACTAAGCTCCTACATCAATTTGACCAGCTGGGGAGGACTCTGATAGCGGCTAATGGTGAACTGAATAGGAAGATTGGCAACATCACGATGTCGCTGGGAGCTCTTCAGGAAATGATTTTGAAGCCTGGCAATGATGGAAATTTTGGAGCACTGACCGCATAAGAGATGAAAATTCTTTCTCTGTGTGACTGTGCTTATTCGACCTTGTTTTCGGCACCCCTCAGCTCTCACTCCTCCTGGATGTAGATAAGCAGTAGAAATGTTTTGGCTGATTTCTCTCGTTCATAAACAATTTGGCGTACAGGAATCTGAACTCTCAAGGACAGCGCCATGTGACTGGCTCAGATAATTCCATCTGCCATGCACTGAGAGTTGATCTCACAAGGACATGTTTTTCTAAGTTCAGACACTAAGATATAACATCTGCTGAGAGAGGATTTTTGCTGTCCTCCAGTAACTGATAAACACTCACTTTGCATTCAACATACACGACTGATTCATTTACTCTGACATACATTCACATTCACTGCCTCTCTCTGCTGTCTTTGTTTTTGTGAGGTTGATTGTCTGCTCTGTGCTATTGAGAGGTTTTTTTCATTGTAATCATAATATGCTTACACAATTATAAGCTGTATTTTGATAACAAAGTTTTTTTTTCTCTCCGCCCATTGTGTCATTCCCTTTCCCCCCCCCCCCCTTATCTCTCACTGTTTGATGAGGCGCCTTTATGGCTGCCGTGTCGTTGTGCTGCGCTTGCACGCGCGCCAATGTCAAGTCAAATTCCTCGTGTGTTTTTTACATGCTTGGCAATAAAGCTTATTCTGATTCTGATTCTGATTCTGAAGATGCCCTTCAAGACACAAAGAAGGAACTCAGAAGAGTTGAAGGTCAACTTGAAAATGTGAAGAAGGACTATAAGGAATGTCAACTGCTCCTAAAGGAAACACATGAACACCGGGACATCCACCATGCTCCCTCTCCCGATCCCCGTTTCGAATACGGACAACCGCGTGGACAGCGTGCGTGTGCCCCTTCAGACTGTGACCTTGACAAGATTGCGCGAAATATCACCAAATTTGATCCAGGACCTACGGATTCAACTGATGCCAAAGTCTATTTACAGGACATTGATTACTACCTTCGTAAGTATCCTGATGCTACGACAGACGATCACATCTATCTGATCAAACTAACATCCAACAGGTCAGTATCAAAATTCATAGACAGACAGCCGAAAAACATCAAAGCAGACTACATGCTGCTCCGCGAAGCCATCGAAAAGGAGTTCTCTGATGACTGCCTACAAGCAGGGCTAACCACAGCCCTAGCCGTGAAGCAAGGACGCTCAGAGCCGACACAAGCCTACTACCAGAGACTCCTACTTGCATATTTTGGATCTCAAAATACACCAGGGCTGGAAGAAGACCGCAATTTCAAGACCCTATTCATCCAAAACCTCCATCCCACTGTGAGTCATTACCTGGGAGTTACAGCTAACCCAAGATCAAACTCAATAAGTCAGCTGACAGAGTTCGCACACTATGCGTTCCAAAAACAGCAACTAAGTCGCAACAAGCACGCTGAACCTGCCACAGTGCTAGCTATTAGCGGTGCATCTAACACCTTGGAGTTGGAAGGGGGTCCTCGCTCTACTCCACCTCCTACACTGCGAGTACATAAACAGATGAAGCATTTTCCCAACCGACCTCATCAAGGTCAAAACCACACTAGGTCCTCTGGATATCACTTTGGACCAACTTTGCGAAAACCCGACTACCGTCGTATACCATATCCACGGGATAGGTCACGAGAACGCGATACGGACTACCATGATGACAGATACCGATACGAAGACACACGTAACCGCGACAAATGGTCTCCATCTCATCACAGAAGCTCAGAAGCAGAGACCTATCACAAACCTTGGAAGGAAGAAGAAACTCCTACATTCAGTAGAGAAGATATTGAAATTGTCAAACACCTCCTAGCAGAGATTCAAAGCTACAAAGAGAATAAAACTGCTAATATTCTAGCTATATCAGCTGTGCCAACTCAAAACAAGCGTTCCAAATGAAGGAAATGCAAGAAGAAAATCCCTCATAAGATAAGATAAGATAAGATAAGATAAGCCTTTATTAGTCCCACAACGGGGAAATTCCAGGATTGCAACAGCACAGGGATAGCAACACTCAGAGCAACAATCAGAAGGCAAGAAAAAAAACAAGCAAGCAAGAGCAGCTAATAAACATATGTACGTATTACTATAAAATATATATATATACACACACACACAGACACACAGTGCAGAGCATTGTAGCTGGATGGAATAAATATATGAATATATGAACACACAGTGCAGAGCATTGTAGCTAGATGGAATAAATATGTAAATATATAAACACCCACAGTACGGAGCATTGCAGCTAGGTGGAATAAATATGCAAGTATATAAACACACACAGTGCGGAGCAATGTAGCTAGATGGAATAATATGTAGATATATAAATATATAAACACCCACAGTACGGAGCATTGTAGCTAGATGGAATAAATATGCAAATATATAAACACACACAGTGCAGAGCATTGTTGCTAGATGGAATGAAACAGCATAACCGTCTACTTAGTTATCCTACATGGTATGATTATGTGCCCATACATATTCTCACCCTCCATAGCGACCGGTATGTTCCTAGTTGTATGCCGGAGAGGACCATTGTGTAAGTCTATTGCATCTTTTGCATTCAAAAAACTATTAGTTTGTTACGTCTTTTTGCTATCTCTGCGAGCAGCCCTGCTTAGGTTGTACAGTCTGACAGCCGTTGGTAGGAAGGACCTATGAAACCTCTCGGTTGTGCACCTGGGATGATGTAGTCTGCTGCTAAATGAGCTCCTCAGTGCATTCAGTATGTCCTGCATAGGGTGGAACTCGGACTCCAGCAGAGATGACAGTTTAGCCACCGTCCTTCTCTCTCCTATCTCCTCCATCGGATCAAGGCGCTGCCCCAGGACAGAGCTAGCTTTCTTAATCAGTTTGTTCAGTCTCTTCCTATCTGCTGCAGTAATGCCACTGCCCCAGCAGACCACTCCAAAAGTGATGGCTGATGCCACCACCGTGTCATAGAATGACTTCAGCAGCGCCCCTTGTACACCAAAAGACCTGAGTCTCCTCAGCAGGAACAGCCTGCGCTGTCCCTTCTTGTAGAGTGCATCAGTATTGTGTGACCAGTCTAGTTTATTGTTCAGATGAATACCCAGGTACTTATAGGATGTCACCATCTCGATGTCTGTTCCCTGTATATTTACTGGTACTGTGAGGAGCTGCCCATGCCTGCGGCAGTCCACCACCAGCTCCTTAGTTTTCCTCGCGTTGATCTGGAGGCAGTTCCGATGGCACCAGTCCACGAAGTCCTGGATAAGCCCTCTGTACTCAGCTTCATCTCCATTGGAGATGAGGCCAACGATCGCAGAGTCATCAGAGAACTTCTGTAGATGGCAGTGTGTTGTGTTGTGTGAGAAGTCCGCAGTATAAAGAGTGAACAGGAAGGGAGCCAGCACCGTTCCCTGGGGGGGCCCCCGTGCTACTGATGATCGTGTCGGACACACAGTCCCGGGTTCTCACAAACTGAGGCCGGTTCGTGAGGTAGTCCAGGATCCATGATGACAGGTGCTGGTCCACCCCTGCGCGCAGCAGCTTGTCCTTCAGGATCATCGGTTGGATGGTGTTGAAAGCACTGGAGAAGTCAAAGAACATGATCCTCACCATATTCCCGGGCTTCTCCAGGTGGGACAGAGAACGGTGAAGGAGGAAGATCACCGCATCCTCCACCCCAATGCCATGCTGGTAGGCGAACTGGAGTGGATCCATCGCTGGTTCCACCAGGGGGCGGAGGTGAGCAAGGAGCAGTCTCTCCAGGGTCTTCATCAAGTGGGACGTCAAGGCCACCGGTCTGTAGCTGTTCAGGTCTTTGGGGTGGGAAGTTTTTGGTACAGGTACCACACAAGATGTTTTCCACAGCTGTGGTACCCTCCCCAGTTTCAGGCTCATGTTGAAGATATACGTCACAATCCCACACAGCTGGTCTGCACAGGACTTGAGGAGCTTTGCGCTGATGCCGTCCGGTCCCGGCGCCTTCCTCGCCTTGATCTTCCTCAGCTCCGTCCTCACCTGGGTCCTGGTCAGGGTCAGGATGGGGGGCTGTGTGTTGGGAGTGGGGGGGTGTTGGTAGAGTGGGGAGTGGGCAGCAGGACTTGATTTCTTTAGAGGCAGCAGTGGTTGTTGTGCAGTCAGGGGGGCGGGCGGTTGGTCAAATCTATTGAAAAACAGATTCAGGTTGTTCGCCCACTCCCTGCCCCCTGTGGCCTGGGGGGAGGTATTCTGGAGCCCCGAGATGGTTTTGAGGTTTCTCCAGACCCCGCTGATGTCGCTCTGTTGCAGCTTGTCCTCCATCTTCTTCCTGAAGCTGTCCTTGCCTTCTCTGATCTTTCTCCTCAGCTCCCTCTGTACGGACTTCAGCATCTCCCTGTTCCCCGACCTGAAGATCCTCTTCTTCTCTCTCAGAAGTGTTTTTATCTCAGGGTTGATCCAGGGTTTGTTGTTTGAGTGACACCGTATGGTCTTGGTGGGAACGGATTTGTCCACACAGAAGCTGAGGTAGCCCGTGAAGGTGTGAATGAGGCCATCGATGTCCTCACCATGTGGATCGCAGAGCTGCTTCCAGGCGGTGGCTTCAAAACAGCCCTTTAGGGTGTCCATTGTCTCCTCAGACCATAACTCCACAGTGTGCATGGCCGGAGGTTGTCTGTGCACTAGGGGTTTGTACACCGGCCGGAGATGAACCAAGTTGTGATCCGATCTCCCGAGTGGGGGTAGTTGTGATGAGGTGTACGCCTCCTTAGTGTTTGCGTAGAATAAATCCAGTGTTTTATTGTCTCTAGTGTGGCATGTGACATACTGGGTGAACGTGGGTAGAATGGGAGACAGTGAAACATGGTTGAAATCGCCTGAGATGAGGAGAAGAGCATCTGGGTGTTCTGTCTGCAGCCTGCTGGTTACTGAATGGATGACGTCACGTGCTGTCCCAGCGTTCGCCGTCGGATTTGCATAAACAACAATGCAGATCACGTGTGAGTGTTCTCTCGGGAGATATGTAGGCCTCATGCTAACAGCTAGCAACTCAATGTCTTTGCTGCAGTGTCGTTGTTTAACAGTGATATGTCCCGGTCTGCACCAGTTGTTGTTAACATACATGATCACTCCACCGCCCCTAGCCTTGCCACTGTCTGGTGTTCGGTCAGCTCGTATCATGTGAAAACCCTCCAGCTCAATGTTAGCATCTGCTGCTAGTTCAGTTAGCCACGTCTCAGTAAACAAAAGGAGAGAGCACTCCAGGTATGTGCTATCATAACGGGAGATAGCCGCTAGCTCATCTAACTTTCCCAGTATCGACCGTACATTTCCCATGACAACAGATGGAAGGGAGGGTCTGTACCTTATATTTTTTGTCCTCCGCCTTACTCCAGCCCGGCAGCCGCGGCGTTTTCGCCTCAGTTCACTCGGTATGTCGAGTTTTTCCAATGGGACCGGGTGGCGGTTGAATGCTAGCAGCTGTTCTCTGCTGTATCGTATCCTGCTATAGACAGTGGCTCCGTCCACCGGCTCAGGAGACATTTAGGACGATCTGTGTGTCCGTGATATAAGTGGGGTGAAAAAAAAAAGACGGATCAAAAGAGAGAGGAAGGGAAAAAGACTCGGAATCGAGCCGCTGTTGCAAAAGGCAGCCGACTCGTGTGGCGCCGAGAAAAAAAAAAAAAAAAAAAAAAAAAAAAAAAAAAAAAAAAAAAATGAGGAAATGAGGAAGGACCAAAGGACTCAACACAGTCCAGTGCTGTTATGGCAGCCCAACTAGAGGTCACAGACCACTCCTCTAACAACATGTCGCAACTCTGTGTCAAACCAGCGGTTCCACAATTTCTATGCAACTTAAACAAGAGGGGGGTGGCACGGAAATTCTACCTTCCACTGACCCTTGAAGACATGGTGTGTCAGGATGCTGTTTTAGACACCGCTGCTGACATCACTCTCATGTCATACACCCTTTTTGACAAACTATGTGTAGCCGCTAATCGCGCTAACAAATATTTGAAACTGGGACCCTGTTCATTAGCTGTGTGACCATATGCGCTCACTAAAACAACCCTGTTGGGCGTATCACTACTTAACATGTCCATTGGACCCATGACCTTGACACATCCGGTCTACGTGTCCAAACTTGACGCCATTCCATTGCTTGTTGGCAAAGACCTACTGAACCGTTTTGAGCCACTGATTGATTTCAAGAACCTCAAACTATGGGCTCAAACGCAACACCATCACCCATTTGAACCAACAAGAACAACTGAATCACAGTGCTTTGTTCTAAACACTTTGGACACTCCAAGTCTCACACAACTAGCACTGCTGGAACAACTGCAACCGAGTGAAAGCGACCGCCAAGACCAAGGTGAGTACTGTCCACAAGAAGTCAAAAGTCACCTTCAAATACAAGGTCACACCAAGGAATCAAATGACCTTGAAAACTCAACGGCCAAGCAGAAAACCCCAAACAGCCCCCTTGAAACCCTTGATACCCATGATTCAATGGTGGTGTCACATTTTGAAACCCACCCACCTGCCCTTGAGGCCTGCATGGTCACAAGAGCCACACCAACCGGCTCTCTAGACCCTCTGAAACCTCAAGTTTTTGCGACAATGAACCCAACTTTTGCAAATGCAAGGCGCACAGTCACTCAACCTTGCAACCAAATGATCCATAAAACCGTCAAACACCGGTCGGATAAAATAGTACATGCGCTGCCTGCGTCTAAACACTTTGACATACCAAACCTGAAACCACTTCATGTGACACAATCTTCTCTGCAGCTATGCATTGGCACTCCTGTTCATGCTTCCGACGAACCATCATCGCCACCGCTCAGAGTTCCTCAAAACCAGAGGGGGGTGATGACTGCCAATGCCTATAACATTCCAGCTGCAGAACACTGCGTCAAAACGACATACAAAGTTCCCAAGGCTGTATTTCAAAAACATTCAGACTGATTCACCAAATGACACAAAGCGTACAATGATCAAAAACTCTTGCATGACAAGCTGCAAAGGGGGGACAAGATCTTTCACCCCACATTTGTACCAGACACCTGAAACAAATTTACAGGAAAGGAAAATCACTCCTAAATTCCTGCCCAAGTGGATGAATCCAAACATTGTCAACAGCAAACTTTGGCCACTCAAGTGCCAAATCCAGGACCCCATTCTCAAATGGGCTGACCACAATCAGAGCAAACTTTACCAAAACCCCATTGGACTTGTTGGATACAACACTGTCAAAGTAAGTCCATAAATAAGATTGAAATCAAACCTACGTCTGAGAAATAACTGTAGCTAACTACTAGCCTCAAGTACACTCAGTCAAATTCCTCCAATTGGTTAACTGCATCAAAACTTCCAGAAAGGAAAGGGTATATTAAAACCAAACTAGAAAAGCACTCGCAGAGTGCAGACCTCCGCCAAGCACCACAGTTCCCCCCATACAGTGTTTGTGTGTACGTTTTCAGATTCCTTGACCATGAAAACATATGACTAGCAATTGGATTGACAATGATAGGATTAGTGGTTCAGTAGTTATTCACGAAAATGGCATTTTCCATAATGGCGGCCACAGTTCCCCCCATACAGTGTTTGTGTGTACGTTTTCCAATTCCTTGACCATGAAAACATATGACTAGCAATTGGATTGACAATGATAGGATTAGTGGTTCAGTAGTTATTCACGAAAATGGCATTTTCCGTAATGGTGGCCACAGTTCCCCCCATACAGTGTTTGTGTGTGCGTTTTCAGATTCCTTGACCACGAAAACATATGACTAGCAATTGGATTGACAATGATCTTCCGGCTCCAAGAGAGAGCAGTCGCATTTTTCTTCCCTCCTCCTGTCTGCCTTCCTGACCTATTCCCAGCTTTGCAATGTTGCGTTTTGTCTGTGTTTAGTCGCTCGTCTTCTGCTGAATCTTAATCTAAACGGAATTTGTGGATTTGGAAGCGGCTTAAATGTGCTATTGTCACTATTTTTCAACAAGAGCCGGGCCAAGGGGGAGCCCATGAATTGGAACCTGCATGATTTGACTGGAGATGCAGAAGACATCTATTGGCTATGACACAGGATTCTATTTTTGGCCCTGGAGTTTCCTGGTGTTTCAGAAATTGAGGAAGTGGAGAGCTGTTCAAAATGCGGATCCAGGCAAGCTCCTTCACCAATTCGACCAGTTGGGGAGTGCATGGGGCGGCATGGTGAACTGAATGGAGATTCAGATGGTGGAATACATCTTGAAGTCGCCAGTGCTCTCCAGAGAATGTTAAAGTTTAAGCCTGCACATGGAAATTATGAAAGCACAGAATTGTACGGGTGAGGAAAAATCTATTCTCTGAGTGCACTGTGCAGATTTGACCTTGTCTTTGGTGCCCTGTATTTACATTCCTCCTGATGAAGATAAGCGGAAGGAGCGGCTCTGCCTGCTAACCCAAACAATCGACACAATTGTTGTTCTTTCAGCGGATGAACGCTCAAGGACAGTGCACCATGTGACAACTAACCATCTGCAAACAAGAGAAAGAGACTCTGGACTGCTTAGATCACAAGACTTTAACATCTATCCACTGCCAGGAGGCGCCCTCTGCTGTTCACTAGCAATTGACACACCTACACTACTGCATTCAACATTACACTACTGATACAATTACTGATATACACTCACCGGCCACTTTATTAGGTACACCATGCTAGTAACGGGTTGGACCCCCTTTTGCCTTCAGAACTGCCTCAATTCTTCGTGGCATAGATTACACAAGGTGCTGGAAGCATTCCTCAGAGAGTTTGGTCCATATTGACATGATGGCATCACACAGTTGGCGCAGATTTGTCGGATGCACATCCATGATGCGAATCTCCCGTTCCACCACATCCCAAAGATGCTCTATTGGATTGAGATCTGGTGACTGTGGAGGCCATTTGAGTACAGTGAACTCATTGTCATGTTCAAGAAACCAGTCTGAGATGATTCCAGCTTTATGACATGGCGCATTATCCTGCTGAAAGTAGCCATCAGAAGTTGGGTACATTGTGGTCATAAAGGGATGGACATGGTCAGCAACAATACTCAGGTAGGCTGTAGCATTGCAACGATGCTCAATTGGTACCAAGGGGCCCAAAGAGTGCCAAGAAAATATTCCCCACACCATTACACCACCAGCCTGAACCATTGATACAAGGCAGGATGGATCCATGCTTTCATGTTGTTGACGCCAAATTCTGACCCTACCATCCGAATGTCGCAGCAGAAATCGAGACTCATCAGACCAGGCAACGTTTTTCCAATCTTCTATTGTCCAATTTCGATGAGCTTGTGCAAATTGTAGCCTCAGTTTCCTGTTCTTAGCTGAAAGGAGTGGCACCCGGCGTGGTCTTCTGCTGCTGTAGCCCATCTGCCTCAAAGTTCGACGTACTGTGCGTTCAGAGATGCTCTTCTGCCTACCTTGGTTGTAACGGGTGGTTATTTGAGTCACTGTTGCCTTTCTATCAGCTCGAACCAGTCTGGCCATTCTCCTCTGACCTCTGGCATCAACATGGCATTTCCGCCCACAGAACTGCCGCTCACTGGATATTTTTTCTTTTTCGGACCATTCTCTGTAAACCCTAGAGATGGTTGTGCGTGAAAATCCCAGTAGATCAGCAGTTTCTGAAATACTCAGACCAGCCCTTCTGGCACCAACAACCATGCCACGTTCAAAGTCACTCAAATCACCTTTCTTCCCCATACTGATGCTCGGTTTGAACTGCAGGAGATTGTCTTGACCATGTCTACATGCCTAAATGCACTGAGTTGCCGCCATGCGATTGGCTGATTAGAAATTAAGTGTTAACGAGCAGTTGGACAGGTGTACCTAATAAAGTGGCCGGTGAGTGTATATTCACAATACACTGACTCTCTCAACTACTGCTTTGTCATTGTGTGATCTATTGTCTGCTAATTGTGCATTTGAGAGTTTTTTCTTGTAATCAAAATTTTGGTCATAAAATAAGCTCTATTTTGATCAACAATGCTTTTTTCTCTCTCCTATTGTGTTTTTCTCTATCCCCCCCCCCTCCCCCCTCTTTACCCCCCCCCCCATATGACAAGCGCCTCGTCATGGCTGCCGCGTCATTGGGATGCGCCTTTAGTGTGCGTCCAATGTCAAGTCAAATTCCTCGTATGTTTACTTGTTTACTTGTAAATGTGCTTGGCAATAAATCTGATTCTGATTCTGATAGGATTAGTGGTTCAGTAGTTAATCACAAAAATGGCATTTTCCATAATGACGGCCACAGTTCCCCCCATACAGTGTTTGTGTGTACGTTTTCAGATTCCTTGACCACAAAAACATATGACTAGCAATTGGATTGACAATGATAGGATTAGTGGTTCAGTAGTTATTCACGAAAATGGCATTTTCCGTAATGGCGGCCACAGTTCCCCCCATACAGTGTTTGTGTGTACGTTTTCAGATTCCTTGACCACAAAAACATATGACTAGCAATTGGATTGACAATGATAGGCTTAGTGGTTCAGTAGTTATTCACGAAAATGGCATTTTCCGTAATGGCGGGTTTTCTTCTTTACGGTGATCTGGATCACCACCAAAATGTAATCATCTGTAGGATACCCCATTTCTGACAATCTGTAAAAATTTCATGAAAATCCGTCAATAAGTTTTTGAGTTATCTTGCTAACAAACAGACAAACAAACAGACAGACAAACCAACACCGATGATCACATAACCTAACATAAGGTAATTAGCCCTTAAACTAATTTCAAAGACCCCTGCAAAATCTAATAAACTTCAATCAACTTACAATTATCAAATAGTATACACAAGACATTCAACACCATTGGCTTGAGCTAATAATCTTAAAACTCCCATCAAAGGTGAAAAACAAGCATAAGGTTTAGAGTTCAATCTCTATTTTTCATTTGCCAATCAGGTATCGAAAGAAAGATCAATAAGAAGATTAAGATCCAAAACCACTCACTTTTATGTTTGCCAAGATCATGGCCCTCCTGTTTATCAGTTTAGCCATCTGCCTAGCAATCACACCCACTGTTACCCAGTCAGAATTGGGCCAAGCCAAGACAGAAGGTCAATGATCCTCAGGTGGATTCTCAATAACAGCCTCATCGTTAGAGCCTCTTGTTAGCCTTAGCATCCCCACTGTTAACTCGGTCAACATCGCTAAACCGAAACGCCTGGTCGTTCAACCACAAATCGTTACCAAAAGCTTACAAGACACTGTGTTGGTTTTGAATGCTTGCTCCTACGCTTCAGTCAAACTCAACAAGGTCTTGAACTCTTGGCTCTTTGTGTTAAAAGTTGACTATACTCACACACAGCCAATGTCTATGTTACTCTCAGAAGTAGCTAGAAACATTAGCTTTTCAGTTAACGCTTTAGCAATGAATATGCTCTCTCATCATATCCTTTTTGCAGTAAATCCAAATTTACTTCTCATTGCCATCCAAAGAATGATAACGACATCCTATGCCCACTCAGTTTTTTTTCTGAACAAAAGCCTCAAACACCCTATGATTTGGACATCTATGGAACCATGGTTTAGTCTAACTAAACAAATTCAATTTGAACCTCCTTGAGTCACCTCAATATTGATTAGTCTGAACCTCTACCTCAAATATGAAAGAATTTTATAACTAATACTAAGATTTTTGGATACATGCATGTGTATATACAAATAACCCTTTATACTCTATTTAGATTTTATGCACACTTAAACTGTTTTTGAAATTTTGAATAGATGTTTTTTTCAGCAAACCCAAAACATTTATATCAAGTATGTCAAAACCCACATACTTCTAGTTCACCATTTTTGTACCCAGAATTTTTAAGTCTGTACAGGCATATACAGAACTTTAGTATATCCTAGACAATTATACAATGTTTGTATTTGGTCATGCCCAAATTATTTTTGAAAATTTCTAGGAGTTTTTCTGAAACCAAATTTAAGGACCTAGACTTTGGAATAGACACTGTTTACAAGGTTAAGACTTATCGACCTCAGAACTTTAGTTCAGCATTTGGACCAAGCCTCGCCAAATTGGGATTTGATGCCTAGGATTGCTGTCAATGCTGAATCGTCACCATTGATACCAGAGGGGGGACTGTAGCATCATCTCACTTTGGCTCAGCAATAATTGTTCTTCTGCTTAGACATTTTGTTTCACCCAAGAGTAAGACAGTCAAGAACTGATTTTCTTCCCACAGCTAAAATCCCATTCCACACAGGCCACAGCTAAAATCCCATTCCTTTGCTAAAACCAGCCTAAAAGAATTCAACCTATTTCCACCTGTGCCCCTTTATTGCTCCCATAAACATGGAGCAGACCTGGAGCCCTCATGGTCGACACAGATCCACAAGTCAGTTAATTTAAAACTCTGGGACAACTCTGGTTAAACTCTGGGACATGCTGGATTTAACCAGTGAACTTTAAAGTACATTATTACAAACTCAATTCTAAACCTTCTCTTCTTTTCAGGACTATGAAAAGGAAATGGACTCTGATGTTTTTAATGTGGAAAATCAATAATATGTGTGAAATGCTTTAATCTGTGATTTTATATATATGCATGTTAAAAATGTTTAAATGGATGTTTATTCCTGCATGTTGATTTGGAAGCACTGCTCATAAGTTACATTAATCACTCACGTTAGCTTAGTTCATACATAAGGGTATAAAAGCATATTCCAGTGTATTGGAATTGTGTGTCCATGTGGACTGGTATCAAATGTCACCCAGCCTTCACTGAGCCCCAGCTTCTCCATCCTATTGGTCCCTCGCAGACAAAGCCTGTCATTGGACGAAAGTTCATCAAGCCCACCCACGAAGAAGGCTTATTGGCTGAGGTTGCTGTCAACCCGGAAGCCGGCAAAAGTGCAACAGAACTTATAAAAGGAGAAAGACACCCTGCTACCTTCTCTTTCATCTCTTTTAACGCCTCTTTGGATGCTCTTTTTGGCTCTTTTGCTCCACTCTTTTGTCTTTCTTCTTTGTCCATGGTCCACACACAGCAAGAAAGAACTATGGGAAGAACAAAGGACTGCCTGAACAAAGACTTCTACGACATGTTGCTTTTCCGAGCACAGAGCAGATAACTCGTAATTTGTTTATGTAACTTTGTATTTTAATGCTTTTTTTCTTTTTCTCTTAAATGCCTAGGAATTCCAATTTCTTTGAGCTCAATCCTTAATCAGAGTTAAACTCCAATTTTTATTTCTCTCTTTTCCTTTGTCAAACTTTCTGTAAAACCACTGTTTGTTTTAATTTTAATGTAAACTTTAATAATCTTGACTTTATTTTCATAATATTTTTCCTGACCAATCACACACCAGAAGCTATTATTTTATCTAAAGTCCGAAAGTCTTTTTCTAATTTGAGATCTGATTAGAGCTAATTATTCTCAAAGACCTCTGGAGCCGCTTGTCTATGAAGGAGAAAACGCGCAGCTCTCTTCATCACATGCTGAAGAAAAGTCGGCACCATCTGGCTCCGATCCAAGTTACAACTGTGGGTCATTCAGCCAAGATCCAGTCTCTTCGACCGCTTGACTTTAAAGGTCGAACTGTGGACCCTGAAATATCTGCGGGCAGATATTTTCCCTAACATCCACAAAATCTTGGGCTGAGGACGACGCCGAACGAGGAATCACGTGAGCTGCAAACTTTAATTCATCTGCTGAATTAAACGTCTGAGGTTCGGTAATAATTTGTATATCTAATCAGATGCAAATTAAGAAGGCCTTAACATAACTCTTCTTTTCATTAAAATTCCATTTTTATTTTCTTAAGATTAATCCAGAACTTTTCATATAATTAGTAAACTTTCTTCATAAATTTGCGTTGTTTCCATAATCTGTTAACTCAAACTGATAGAAATTCATTTCTCAGTTAACCCTGGTTCCGAAAATATTGACATTGTTAATCTATCATTTACAAGATTGATTTTATGATTAATGAAATTACTGCAATATCTGTTAATCATTTCATTTAATAAATATGTGAAAATGAGAGAAGTTGTTGAGAATTTATTTCATTCTGAGTCTGTTTCAAGCCCAGGTATCGAATTCACGGAAAATTTTTTGACACTCATTATTAATTAATTTATTGAGTGATTAAACAGGTATAAAGTGAAATTAAAATTAAAATTGTTTCTTAAAGACAGAAGCTGGTGCCCCTATGAGTGTTAGTAACTTTTCTGGTGTATATGAAACGAAATTTGATCTCAGATTCCAATACATCAATATAAATTAAATAATTTATACCTGATCATATTTATTAATTTCATATTTTCCTTACAAGCTTTATATAATAAATTTTTCTTTTTACACACCTTTTGTAATCCGTTGGTTAACCATGGCTTATCGACAGATTTATGTTTAAGCTTTTTCTTTACTAATGGACATGTTTTTGTCCATTTATTGAACACAAGTTTAGGAAAAACCATACAAAATTACACACCTGCCCATTCCGTGATTGATGGAGCCTTGAGTATTTTTATCATGTTTATAGTCAGCTTCATGTGTGCCTGTGTTTGTGTCTATGCTAAATGTAATTAGTGGATTGTAAATATGGATGTCACCAGACTGCAAAAAAAATCTACCTAAGGGTACAAATAAAGTAACCTGAACCTGAACCTGAACCTGAAAATGGCTAGGCAGCTCGGGCTAACAAAGAGTTCTAAGATGCTAGGCTGCACAGGGAGAAAGCGTAGCACTTTTGCCGTGCAAAGAAGCGCTACCAGCATAGCAGCACAACCGCACAGTGAAAAGGTACAGTAACTTACAGCCTTAGCAATCCAGGTCCTCCCAGTAGAACAGCGAGCATAATCCTTCACCGACTGACGGTCACATGAAGAAGAACGGTGGTGTGACTCGCACAATGGTCCAGCAGTGTTTATCTAGCAACAAGCTGCTTATGAACAAACACCGCTGGCCAAACAAATTAGAAACACCTGTGCGAGGCGCGGGAAAGATTATTAGCGGGGCTGGGAACAGCTGATGTAGTCAGAGGGAGAGCGAGGGGTTGTGGCAGGACTGACAGACTGTCAGCAGCATGAGAGAAAGTAGGTCACTGATGCTGACTAACAGCTGCCAGTCAGGCAGTGGGTAAGGATATGGGAACCAGTACAAAAACACACAAAAATGCACATAACCAGTAAAACCAAAACCCAAAGAGAGATTGAGAACAAGCCCAGGAAAACCAAGCCGGCTCGGCTCGTGACAGTAATGTTCTGATCTGAATTGTATTCAAATTGAAGAACTTTTGCCCATGTAACCGTGGCTACTGAGTTTATCGTTTCATTTCTCCTCGTAAAGGACTGAACTGTTTATCCGGTGCCTGGGGCAGCAGGACCGATGGCGGACTTTCCCTGTCATGAGCTAGTTAGGATCTGTTGCATACAAATGTATTCGAGCTTAGCATAGCTACCAGATGGGGTTTTAGATGCCATAAACCGTTCTTTTCTGCTGCCTGGGCAAACTGTCCTTGAGATCTTTATTGTCAGTCTAGAAGTCTGGAAGGAAATGTCACCCTGCAGGAGCTCTGTAGTTTTTTTTTATTTAAAAAAAAATAGTGCCGCCTTTTGTGATTCTTACAAGCATGGCATGCATATGGTGACAGGGGGATGGTGGCTGTGTGGCCATGGTGCCCACTCACACCTGCCCATGAATTGGGGAGGGGTGTGTGCCCCCGTAGTTGTAACTGACCACACCATCATATTGTCAGCAGGACAGGTGGGCAGGGTGAAGAGAGGTGTCTCCTTTGCACCACATGATGCCATCTGGGGCACAGGTATGCCGCAGGAGTTTAAGTTAGAAACTACAGGGCAGAAGAGCCTTCATGCACCATTTCCCTGGGTGGGCGTGGCTAAAAACACCCTGTGGAGTGAAACAATTATAGATTACAGTCATCTGTGAATTTTTCTCAATCTGCCTTTTCTGGTATAGATGAGGAATTAACAGATCTTAGACTTATGCTGACCCAAAACAGAATGGTTCTTGATCAAATAACTGCTGTCCAAGGGTGCGTGTGTTCAGTTGTAGGTGATTATTGTTGTACTTTTATCCCTGAAAATGATGCAGATGGTCATGTGACTGCCTCGGCCCTAGGCAACCTGACTGCCTTACAGAATGCCGTGGTCAAGGACAATGTTACTGATGGACAGACCTGGTTAAGTTGGTTACTTTTCTCATGGAGAAGTCTCATCATGAACCTGGTAGTGGTTTTGGTGGTATTAATTTTGGTCTTTTCCTGAGTCATTCCCTGCATTCGTAGTGTGATGATGAGACTTGTTCATATTGTTAGTGATGTACCATGAAGCAGTTACCGGGGATGGTGTGGATGATGAACAAACAGCGTGAGCTCAATGTGTCTCTCCATGACCCAAGTACAGAGTCAAAGTGTGCTGATCTGTGCTGTGTTCTCTCTCTCCTAATTATCCCACAGCTGCGAGGACACCTGGTCCTCTCATCAGGCAGCCTTTATAAGGAGCACTGCCCGTTAATCTGCACGGTCCTCCAGGGTGAAGATGGCCGTGCTGGAATCTCCCCTCTCGTCCTCAGGATGTTTTGCCTTCCTCTCTCTTCTCTACTCAGCGTCTCGAATCATGGAAGCTTTGCCTCCCAAACTCATCCTTAAGCTGTGGTTTGAAATTACCATAATCTGCACCTGCCTTCCTTTCTCCTCTAATCCCTGCATGCATAGGTGGACCTCTCCCTTGGCGGACCTCCTCCTGCTACTGGCGGCGGACCGGATCATCCTACCCCCATGAGTTGTGAGCTGGCCGTCCTCCTGCTGCAAGGTTACAGCCTGACCAAAGTCTCTACTCTACCGGGACATTCCTCACTGTAAATATCTGCATTAGCACAGCTCACGTCAGCGGGATCCTGGAGACTGGTGAAGGACTGGCTAATCTCCTGAGCATTAATATCTCTCCCTTCACCGTAAGAATTAGCTCTTTGTGCTTATTCCTAATCAGGTGCCAAGTCCTATCACTTGGAAATCAAGGGCCCAGTGTCTGGAGGAAGAGTGAACAGACACGGAATCCAAGTTGCTTGAGGTCCAGTGTGACGTTTCCACAGTCAATGATGATATGTGGAGCCATGCCATCTGCTGGTGTTTTTCCACTGTGTTTAATCAAGTCCAAAGTCAGTGCAGTCATCTAACAGGAAATTTTAGAGCACTTCATGCTTCCCGTGCTGACAAGGTTTATGGAGATGCTGGTTTCGTTTTCCAGCAGGACTTGGCACCTGCCCAAACTGCTGCCAAAAGTACCAAAGCCTGGTTTAATGGCCATGGTATCACCGTATTTTACTGGCCGGCAAACTCTCCTGTCTTAAACCCCATCCAGAATCTATGAAGTATCGTCAACAGGAAGATGAGAGACACCAGACCCAACAATGCAGACGAGCTGAAGGTCACTATCAAAGCAACCTGGGCCTCCATAACACCTCAGCAGTAACACAGGCTGATTACCTCCATGCCACGCTGCATTGATGCAGTAATTATCAAAAAAAGAGCCCTGACCAAGTATTGAGTGGTACATGGACAGACTGTTCAGTCGGCCAACATTTCTACTGAAAATGTTTTTTGTTTTTTTTTAAATAAATTTAATGTAATATTCTAATTTTTTGAGAAACTGAATTTGGGGTTTTCATGAGCTATAAGCCACAATCATCAGAATTAAAAGAAATAAACACTTGAAATATATCACTCTGTGTGTAATAAATCGATATAATATGAGTTTCACTTTTTTGAATTGAATTCATGAAATAAATCAACTTTTCGATGACATTCTAATTTACTGAGATGCACCAGTACTCTATGCGTGTGTACTTATGTACATATACAGAAGGGAGTGTGTATACAATATATATATGAAACATTAACATCATTGAAATCAGATAGTTGTGGTCTTACATAGAAAGAGAACCCAGATAGTTGTTGCTTTACCATGTGTTCATTGTCCATTTGAGTTCAGTATCAATAAAGATTAGTTGAAAAAAAGCTGGGACAAAAAAACATGTTTCTGGAACATTCCACAGTTGAACAGGTTAATTGGAAACAGGTGACTGCATTAACTGGGTATTTAATATATTTTAGGGAGGCTAAGACTGGGTCTCCCTGTTTTAATCATGGGGAAGAGTTCAAATCTTTAAAATAAAGAAAACAAAAACATAAAAAGCAATCCTGAGTCACTGTCTAGATTAAGTTCACTAATTTATCAGAAAAAAGGCACAAATTGAAGAGAAATGAGGTTAGAAATTATGAGATAAAAAGCAATAGTGGCTGAGGTGAGCGTGCACCATCTAGTAGTTGCTATAGATCTGTGTTGTTTCGTAACCTCTCTAATCAGGGCCAGGGAAGATGATTGTCTGCAGTTGGTTGATCACCCACACCTGTAAGTAATTACTGATCCCCGTATAAAAGCTCCAGTCTAAGAGCAGTTCATTGTGGGATCATCACGTGATAAACCTGGACTCTGTGGTTGGATCAATACCTTCCTCTTCCTTGTGAAAATGAACTCCTACCTCTAGTTGTTTCTGACCAGTGACTCTACTGTTTGAAACCCTCACCTGCACCCAAGGCTGAATTCCCACAGTGGGGGGGGGCGGCAACAGGGATTATTGCCAGTTTAAATAAATACTTTCATTGCCTCTCTCTCAGTCTCTCTCAGCAAACAGGAGTATTTGGAATCTAGGTGCATGGCAAAGAGAGAGGTGACAAAGGCAAAGGAAAAGGCATATAGCTAGTCGTATGAGAGACTAAACACTAAGGAGGGAGAAAAGGACTTGTATCGATTGGCTAGACAGAGAGATAGAGCTGGAAAAGATGTACAGCAGGTTAGGCTGATTAAGGACAGAAATAGTAATGAACAAACAAGTGATGAGAGTGTGTTGAGAAGGTGGAAGGAGAACTTTGAAGAGCTGATGAATAAAGAAAATGAGAGAGAGAGGAGGATGGATGAAGGAAAGATGGTGAACAAGGAAGTCCCGAGGATTAGCAAGGCAGAAGTGAGGGCAGCTTTGAAGAGGGTGAAGAATGGAAAGGCGGTTGGTCCAGATGACATACCTGTGGAGGTATGGAGATGTTTAGGAGAGATGGCAGTGGACTTTTTAACCAGATTGTTTAACACAATCTTGGAGAGTGAGAGGATGCCTAAGGAGTGGAGAAGAGTTTTGGTACCAGTTTTCAAGAACAAAGGTGATGCTCAGAGCTGTAGTAACTACAGAGGCATAAAGTTGATCAGCCACACTATGAAGATATGGGAAAGAGTTGTTGAAGCCATGTTAAGAGGAGAGGTGACAATCAGTGAGCAGCAGTACAGTTTCATGCCAAGAAAGAGTTTCCTCTAATGATGGAGAAGTATAGAGAAGGTCAGAAGGAGATGCGCTGTGTCTTTGTGGATCTAGAGAAAGCAGATGATAGGGTGCCAAGAGAGGAAGTGTGGTAATGTAAGAGGAAGTCAGGAGTGGCAGATAAGTATGTGAGGGTGGTGCAGGACATGTATGAGGACAGCAACAAGGTGGTAAGGTGTGCTGCAGGAGTAACAGATGGGTTCAAGGTGGGGGTGGGGTAACATCAAAGATCGGCTCTGAGCCCCTTCCTTTTTCCATGGTGATGGACAGGCTGACAGATGAGGTCAAGCAGGAATCTCCATGGACCATGTTTGCAGATGACATTGTGATCTGCAGTGAGAGTAGGGAGCAGGAAGAAGAAGAAGAAGAAGAAGAAGAAGAAGAAGAAGAAGAAGAAGAAGAAGAAGAAGAAGAAGAAGAAGAAGAAGAAGAAGAAAAAGTTTGCTTCTATCTCAGCCTCTCTGTGGGTGTGTCCTGCATTTGGGTCCTTGCCTCGTCTAAAATTACAAGTTGCAAATTTACAATAAAGCAAATGGCAATTTTACAAAAAAAAAAAAAACTTTCAAATTTATGAGCAATTTTGAAAATTTTAAATATAAAAAATAATAAATTTGTGAGAAAAAATTCAAAAAATTTACAAGAACAAAGTGCCAAAGTTTTGAGAAAAAAATGACAAATTTGCTTTTATAATGTTTCCAGTGATGATAAAATTACATTTTTTAAGAGGAAGAAGTTGCTCATTTGGAAAAAAGAAAAATCACAAATTTTTCAGAAAAAGTCAGAAACTAAAGAAAAAGTTTCAGATTTCCCAGAAAAAAGGATCAAATTTACGAGAAAAAGTGGAAGTTTCAGAGACAAAACGGAGGAAAAGTTAATTGTGTCCCTCAAAGGTGTTGAGTGTGAACTGGCAGCTGAAGGGAATTCTCAGCATCTTAGCAGACTTGTGTGCAGAAACCTGACTGTGCTCCAGTCTTTCACCTTGATGCAGCACCAGAGGCAACTCGGCTTCAGCGTTCCAAGTCTGAGCAGGTCCAGAAACTGGGACTTGTGCGTCCCAAACTGATGCATCATCCAATCAATGAAGCTTCTGCTCCTCATCATGATGGTTCTGACATGGTCGCTACACACAGCTGAAACTGAGCAGCTCAACCATCTGACTTCCTCACAGTCAGTCAGCAGATCTTTGCATCCACACCATTGATTGAAGCACATTTGCATCTCCAGGAAGGAGTCCAGAAGATTGGAATGGATTTCCCATCATGCACCACTGTCATCAAAGCTTTCAGAACAGGCAGTGAGTAGAAGAGATGATAGAAAATCCTTGCAGCTAAAAGTGATTCAATGATGTCGGTAAAATGACATGATTGCTCTGTCTTTCTCAAACTTCTTTATCTGCTTGCTTCACACGCTACACTGCAGAGTTTAGTTTACACCCTATAATTCATTTGCTGAAATCAGTTAGAATCAGTCCTGCACTCAGCAGAGCTGCCACATATGTGGAAATGTATTATTGATACAATGAGGTAAAACCCCTCCCTCTTGCATGAGGGAGTGGTTAAGCTTATACAAACTATAGGGCTCAATTTTGGGTAACACACTCTCTTGGGGAATTGCCAAAAGAGTTGTGTTCCAGCGCTGCTGGTATCCATATCTCACTTTCAGTAAAAAAAAAACAAAAAAACCCCAGGAAAATATACTTCATCTCTCAGTCTGGTTATTTGGCTGTCGTATGAAAGAACTGGGGTTTAAGGTATTTTAGACTCAACAGTGAGGAAAAGCTGCACTCAGCTTTCTTTTAAAACCCAACCATGACTGACTGTGGAGTGCAGCTTTGCTAAGACGCCAACCGTATTACCCTGCTGTACTGGTTCTGGTTCAGCAAGACTGTGAATTAATACAGTCAGTTATATCACACAACTAGACTAGGAATGTTTTAGCAAGGTTGTGAGGGAAAATGAGCACTGTCACTTTAAAAATGGAAAGGATTATAAGACTCCTTCAACAAGGTCATTCAACACAGAGTGAAGAAAAACATGTTGGTTGTTCCTAATCGTCCGAGTCTGAAATTTGGAGCAAAAACAAAACAGGAAGGAAGACGTCAAAGAGTCACAACAGAAAAACTAAAAGAAATAGAATAGAATAGAATTGAAGAGGCTTTACTGTCACTGTACAGTTGTACAGTCCAACCAAATTGTGGCTGTGTCTTAAAAATCAAAATGTTCAACAAAGAAAAGACTCACCATCAGGTGTTTGAATAAAGACAGAATCATATCTCTGGTGTGATTAAAATCCTCTTTATTAGACATATAGATACTTTATTTCCAACAAAAAAGCAAAATAAACAAGTAACAAGTGCAATAACTTTTTCCCTAAATACAACCCATGTGAAATATATACATTATTACCTCATTTAAGACCCCAAGTAGACAATTAACTATATTTTATACACATCAACATTGACACCCATCCATCCCTACATACATACGGTCCATAGATCTAAACCAGCCCCAAACACCACAGATATACACAGATCTGCACAGTCCTGTCCCACATACCCTCCCATAGTGTCCCAGAGTGAGCAGAGTGAATCCTACATATTAATTCTACACCTCTAGCATTTATCCTTTCAGCAAATAATGTTTGTACCTATTTTTGAATTGGTTTCTGTCCATAGTTTCAGTTGGTATCCATGATTCCAGCTCAGCTTCTGGCCTCGTTCAAACCAGTTGTGTTCAATCCTTCCATGATCAGATTCCCTTCATCAGCACAGTGGGCCTGACTGAGAAGCTCAGCGCCGTTCAGCAGAATAAAGACCAATCAGCAGCAGCTGCTGGGAGGGGCCCATGTCCCCCTGTTAGCAACGTGAGCCACAATCGCCCCCCTTGTTCCTCTGCCCCCCATCTCCATTCAGAGGTGCAACTCAAGGGGGGACGGGGGGACGCTGCCCCTCCCAGCCTGCAGAAACAACAGAACCAGCCCCAATATCATTTTGACATCATGTTACACAACTGAATAAAATCACTTTGAAGGACTGATTCTGAGCACAAACGCAAGAAAAAAATGGATAAATTTTCAACTGCAGAATTTGATCATTTTTTTCCTTTTATATTTCCACATTTTTTTCATGTAAATTTGATTTTTTTCTCAAAAAGTTTGAACTTTTTTCTTAAAAATTTGCTCCTTTTCCTCATAAATCTGCAACTTTTTTTTAAAAAAAATTGACTATTTTTCATAATTTTTTGTTTTTTTCTTGTATATTTGCAACTTTTTTCAGAAAAATTTTGAACTTTTTTTAATAACTTGTGACTTTTTTCTTATAAATTTGCAACTTTTTTCCCTGTAAATTTTCCCCAAATATTTTTACATGAAATTGAAAATTTCTCTTATAAATTAGAAAATTGTTTTTTTTTTGTTTAATAAAAATGTCCAACTTGTTTGTCTTCATCCGTATTTATTTCCTGTTCAGCCCTCGAGCTGCGTCTGAGCGACCAGCTCTCAATAAACATTGTCAACCTCATGTCCTGTGTTTGGGTCCAGTTTTCCTCACCATCACAGTTAAATGTTTATTCTGTGGAATTAAACTGTCATTTGTCATGTGTTAATGTTTTAAATTGGCATCTTTGATCATATATTTGCTGCTTTTTCTTGTAAAGTTGTCCCTAATTCCCACTGATCCATCTGTAGCTCCTGCTGTATTGGTGAACGCCCCCATCCCCGTTGTTAAACAGAACAAATCTTCTGCCAAGAACCAGGAGAACCAGGTGTTAGAACACCTCAGAGTTGATCATTTCTGCAGAGATCTGAGCAACATTAGAACCAAATATGTGTGATCAATGAAGCTCTGCTGGTTTCTCTGAAGCTCATGAAGCAGAAGAGAAAAACTAGATTCCAGACACAGGAGTGAAAATCTTCAGCAACATTCAGAGCTCAGAGGAGTTTTCATGTTCATGTGGAGAAACATCTGAGTCCATCAAACCATGAGGAGCAGTGACAGCCTCCATGGCTGACAGACACAGGAAAGAGTTCCACTACAACCACTAGAACCGCAAGAACAAATAGTATAAGAGACCACTTATATATGCTGCTGTTGCTCCATCAACTCGTCCCCTTATCCACTCCACCACCCAGTAACAACGTTCACTCAGACTCACTCTACTCAGGACCTGAGGCCACCATGTAAATCTGTCTGGATGTTTAGGATAAGACCGTGGTTGTAGCATCTTTGTCACTTTTCTGTTCCCCTCTGATAATTCCAGCCATCTGTGTGCTGTGTTTGGATCCAGAGTGATTTCCTGTGAGTACTGTAAGAATTTCTCTCTGCCCTGGATTCTCTTCCGGATCTTTAGTCGAGTCTTCCTGAGCTTTTTCTGCCTCTCAGCCCTTTCTGCTGCAGCTGAGACTGTATGGTGGCCTTGATGTTCATACATGGTACAGAGATAACAGATGATCTGCTGATCAGTACAACAGAAAAACTCCTTCAGCTTATCATGACGAGAGCAGATGTTCTCCTGGAGGTTCTTAGAGGGCTCCACCAGCTTGTGTTTCCTGAACGGAACCACATCATCATGAAGCTTAAGGTGATCCTCACAGGAAGAGGCCCGGCAGTCCAGACAGGTTCTGACAGCTTTCAGCTTCCCCCCAGAGCAGAAGTCACAGGCCACATCTGCAGGTCCAGCATAGCAGTGATCAGCAGGAGCAGCTTGGAGTCCAGTCTTCTTCAGCTCCTCCACTAGACCTGCTAACATGATGTTTTTCATTACATCAGGCCTCGGTCTGAAAGTCTTCCTGCACTGAGGACAGCTGTAGGTTCTCCTCATGCCCTTTCCATCCCAGTGGGCTTTAATGCAGTCCATACAGTAGCTGTGTCCACAGGGAAGACTCACCGGATCCTTCAGCAGATCCAGACAGATCGGACAAGAGAAGTTCTCTGGGTGCAGCTGAACTCCTTTCTGGGCCATTTCTGCTCTCAGTGACGGTGACTGTGTGAGTTTCTCTTCCTGCTAACAGAGACTATAAAGCCCTGATCTGAACACGTCACCACAGGTTGGTCCCACCCAGGATCAGATTTCAGTTCTGAGGGAGGAACCATGAAGAATGTGGACAGACCGGAGCTGCCGAGACAGAGAACATGGCTGGGTGGAGCTTTTAGGGAGGAACCATGAAGACTGAGTTTGGCTGCTTCTGTTTTAGACTTCAGACTGTTTCAATGAAGAAAAAACCTTTAAAAATAAAAAATAAACTTGGGATCATTGTCTAGATGAACAGAAAAAAGCAACACAGCGGGGCGCCACGACATTTGCTGATTTACATGAAAAAATGTTGGTTTTTGATAAAAGAAGCTGCAAATTTACAAGAAAAAAACCCTTCCAATTCATTTTATTCAATCAAATTCTAAGAAGAAATCCAGAAAAAAGAGAAATTAGCAACTTTTTTTTCTAAAAAATGCAACTTTTTCCTGTAAATTTTTAACATTTTTCTCAAAAATTTTTAATTTTTCTTGCAAATTTGCAGCTTTTCACCAATGAATTTGCAATTTTTTCCTATAAATTTGCAAAAACTTTGAAACTTTTTTCCTCAAAAATTTGCAACTTTTGTCTTACAAATATGCAACTTTTCCCCTGTAAATTTAGAAATTTACTTCATAAAAATTTGTGAAATTTTTCCTTAAAATTTCAGAATCAGAATCAGAATCAGAAAAAGATTTATTGCCAAGTACATTAACAGATCACTGATAACATAGGAGAGAATTTGACTTGACACAGAAAATGAACCTGCATTTCCAGTGACACGGCTGCATCGGGGACACGCCTGCCAACAGGATAGAGGGTACAGGTAGCATAAGAATAAGAATAATACAAGGAACAATAGGAAGGAGCAAAAAAATCATTGATTCAGAATACTGGTTGCATAATCAATCAATATTATGATTACAAGGAAAAAAAAAGCTCTCGATGCACATTCACAAGACAAGATTCACAGGACACAAGAGAGCAGTGTGTGTATCTTTATTCAGTTCATGGATCAATATGTGCGCACTGTTGAAGCAAGTGTTGATGATAATAAGAGAACAACAAGGGCACTTGGCAGGAGATGTTTTGTCTGGCTGCCGCCAATCGTCCTTGCGATTATCTGGGCAGGTGCTGTCCAAGGCCTTGTGCTCGATGATTTTGAAAACACAGACTGCAGACAGCCAGGAGGAATTTTCATGGGGAAATTGAGCCAAATAGGACTGATCACAGAGAAGGCTTTTTATTTCTTCTGTTGATTCAGTACTTAATCCTTCATTGCGGGGCTTTAAGTCCGTCGTGGAAAGACCTAAGCGAGACCATGATGTAATCCACCTTCCGAGACAGTTCTCCATTTGTCGCTATCAGGGTCTTCTCCAATTTTTCAATTTGACAGATGCACCTCGCCTGGCCAGCATTTTGATAGGTTGTATCCATCTTCAGCAATTTGCAGTACACCAGGACAATCCCAGTTCCAATCAGAAAGATCCCGATCACCATTATTACGAAGACAAATTTGCAACTTTTCTTGCATATTTGAAACCCTTTTCTTATGAACTTGTTATTTGTCGCTTGAAAATTTGGAACTTTTCTTCCTAAAGATTTGCAACTTTATTTTGTCAAAAATTTGCAACTTTTTTCTTGCAAATTTGTCGTATTTTATGGACATGTGATTTTTCTCTTGTAAATTTTGAACTTTTTTCATATAAATTTGCAACTTTTTCTTGTAAATTTGAATATTTTTTCTTCTTAATTTGAAGCTTTTTTCTTGTTAATTTGAAACTTTTTCTTGTAAAATAGAAATTTCTTCTTGTAAATTTGCAAATTTCTCTTTTAAATTTGAAACTTTTTTCTTTTTAATTTGAAACTTTTTTCTTGTAAAATTGAAATTTTTTCTTGTAAATTTGCAAATTTCTCTTTTAAATTTGAAACTTTTTCTTTTAAGTTTGAAACTTTTTTCTTGTTAATTTGAAGTTTTAACCTGTCAATTTGCAGTTTTTTTTCCTGTAAATTTGAAACTGTATTCCTTAAAATTGGCAACTTTTTTTCAAAAAGATTGCAAATTTTTCACTGTAAATTTACATATTTTCGTCCTATAAATTTTTGAAAATTTTCCTTAAAATTTGCAACTTTTTCTTACATATTTGCAACCCTTTTCTTATGAGCTTGTGATTTTTCTCTTGTAAATTTTCACCTTTTTTCTTGAAAATTTGAAAGTTTTTCCTAAAAAATTATAAATTTATTCCTGTAAATTAACTTAAATTTGTACCTTTTTACCTAAAAATTTGCAACTTTTTTTTTGCAAATTTGAAGGTTATTTCCTCAAAAATTTTCAACTTTTTACTCAAAAATTTGCAACTTTTTTCCTGTAAATTTGCAGCTTTTTTTCCTCAAACATTTCTATTTTTTTTCTTATTAATTTGTAATTTTTCTCTTGTAAATTTTCAACTTTTGTAAATTTGAAACTTTTTCCTATAAATTTGTGAAATTTTTCCTGAAAATTTGAAACTTTGTTCTTGAAAATTTGCAGCTTTTTACATGTAAACCTAAAAATTTTCTTCCTATGAATTTGTGAAGTTTTTCCTTAGAATTATTAATTTTTTTCTTTCAAAGTTGCAACTTTTTCTTGTAAATTTGAAACTTTTTCTTGTTAATTTGAAACTTTTTCTTCAAAATTTAAAATTTGTTCTTGTAAATTCACAATTTTTTTTCTTTTAAATTTGTTTCTTTTTACCTCTAAATTTGCAGCTTTTTTTCCTCAAAAATTTGAAACGTTTCACTCAAAAATGTTCAACTTTTTTCTTTTTAATATGTGATTTTTGTCTTGTAAATTTTCAACTTTTGTAAATTTGAAACTTTTTCCTCTAAATTTGTATCTTTTTCTTGTAAATTCGAAACCTTTATCCTAAAAAGTCCAGAAATTTTTCCTGGCAATTTACAGCTTTTTTCTTGCAAATTTGCAGCTTTTTACATGTAAATTTGAAAATTTACTTCCTATGTGAAATTTTTCCTTAGAATTTTCAACTTTTTTCTTTCAAATTTTCAACTTTTTTTCCTTCTGCACTTGTGATTTTTCTCTTATAAATTTGTGTTGCTGAATTTAGGGAAATTGGCTGGAAAGCTGAGAGGTTAAAAGAAAAGCTTCAAGCCTACATGAAAAAAACGTATATTTTTGAGAAAAAGTTTAAAATTTGCAATAAAACTATTTACAAGAAAAAAGTTTCACTTTTTTAGAGGAAATAGTTGCACATTTGCAAGAAAAAGTGCAAATTTACACAAATAGCAAATTTACAAGAAAAAAGTTGCAAATTGTAGGGAAAAGGGTGCAGATTAATAGGACAGAGTTGCAAATAGTTGAGACAAAGTTTCAACTTTTACAAGAAAAAAGTTGCAGGTTTTTTTGAAAAGAAGCCGTAAATTTATTAAAAAAAAACAAAAACAAAAAAAAACCTGCAACTTCCTGAGAAAAAAGTTGCAAACTGAAGCTGTTCAAATTGCAGTGATGCAATGACAGGACATTTCCAATTTTCTGCTGCCACTCAGTGAAGAAAGAATTTGATTTTCTTTGCATGTGCTAAATTGAGGGAGACTGGCTGGAATGTAAGGAGTTAAAGATGCCAGCCACAGTCAGAACTGCTGAAGGTTCCAATGCAGCAAAACAGGATTTTGCACCATGAAAGCATGTAAAGGGAGTGGAACCAAGAGTTTAATGAAGCCACTTTATTGTGTGAGCACACAGCCTGCAGCAGCTGATGTGGACAGAAAAGCCCAGATTTGATCAGATGGACGTTTCCAGAATCACCACACAACCAGACGGGACAAAAAAAGAGCCTCTACAGTGGAAAAAGACACAAGAAAGACACTGGAACTACAGTCAGGCTTTAACACGTGCATGCATGTTGACGTGTTCAGGCTCACACATGTTAAAGTGATCAGCCCACCATGTTTGGTTCTCTACCACCACAGGAACCGTCTGCAGTTCCTCATTTTAGTCTCTGAAATCCCAGAATCACCCCCCCCAACACACACATCCACATTCACAGGTGGAACAAAGAGAGAACCGTCCCCTAATATCATCAGAACCATGTTTTAACATCATGTTACAGCACTGACAACAATGGAACTGAAGCTCCAATTCTGAGAAGAATCCAGAACAAAGACAGAAATTAGAAACTTTTTTTCTAAAAAATTACAAATTTATTCCTGTAAATTAACTGTTCATTTGCAACTTTTCTTCCTAAAAATTTGCAACTTTATTTCATCAAAAATTTGCAACTTTTTTCTTGCAAATGTGGAACTTTTTTTTCTTCTGGACTTGTGATTTTTCTCTTGTAAATTTGTGTTGCTAAATTTAAGGAAATTGGCTGGAAAGCTGAGAGGTTAAAAGAAAAACTTCAAGCCTACAAGAAAAAAAATCAAATTTTTGAGAAAAAGTTGAAAATTTGAAATAAAATGTTTATTTTGTAAAGAGTGTAAATAACAAGACTGATTTATGCAGCAGACGACTTTATTCACTCCCACATCAGTCATACACAGAAAAAGCATGTCTCAATACACCCGGGTCTCTCCTTTTATACCAACCGCCCATCTCACATCTGCATAACATCTCACATCACAATACATTCATCCTTTCTCCCCCCAACTCCTTCTTCCTGCTACCTCACCATAATCTCCATAGCTATTGTCCTTCTCTATTTGCCCTCTGCATCCAGTCTGAGATGATTAACCCAGTCTCTACAATATACAAGAAAATCCATCCTCGAATGCGTTGACCACCAGGATATCATCCAGGTAGATGAACACAAACGGCAGATCGTGCAACACCGCATCCATCATGCGCTGGAATGTCTGTGCTGCTCCTTTTAATCCGAAGGGCAGGCGTAAAAACTCAAACAAGCCAAACGGAGTTATTACCGCTGTTTTGGGTACATCCTCCGCGTGCACTGGGACCTGGTGGTAACCGCGGACCAGGTCTATTTAAGAAAAAATGCATGCTCCGGCGAGGTGAACGGAAAAATCCTGAATATGGGGAATCGGGTAGCGGTCGTGCGCTGTGGCGTTATTCAATCTGCGGAAATCTCCACATGGTTGCCACGATCCCTCGGCCTTAGGGACCATGTGTAGCGGGGATGCCCATGGGCTGTTTGAGCGCCTGATGATGCCCAACCTTTGCAGGTTGGCAAACTCCTCGCGCGCTATGGCCAATTTAGCTGCGTCCAAGCGCCGAGGTCGTGTGAAAATGGGCGGCCCGGTGGTGGTGATAAAGTGTTCCACCCCGTGTTTAGCGAAGGCCGCTGAAAACGTTGGGGCTGTGAGTGCTTGGAACTGAGTGAGCAGTGTGTGGAACTTACTGCCTGGAGCTGTGACGTTGGCTTGCGTTATTGGCCCGGCCCCTCGAGCTGTACAGGGGAGAGAGTCAAAAGACATTGCATTAACCAGGCGCCTGTTAGCAACATCGACTAGCAACCCATGTGCACACAGAAAATCAGCTCCCAGGATTGGGAAACTCAGTGCCGCTATGACAAAAGTCCACTCGTACATACGGCTGTGTAAAGATAAAGTCAGTGTTCTCTCACCAAAAGTCTTAATGCCCAAGCCGTTTAAGGCTACCAGCCCGGGGCCGCTGGGTCCTGCTAGCCAGTTGGCGTAGGACGGCAGGATGATGCTCTTCTGGGCTCCGGTGTCTACGAGGAACTGTCTCCCCGAGCGTGAGTCCGTCACGTAGAGCAGCTTGTTCTCTTCAGAGGCAGTTGCAGCTGCTACCGACTGCAGGCCTTGGCATTTCCCGAGCGCTTGAATTGGCACGGTGGCGCACATCTGCGTGCGTTCTCTCCAAAGGGGTGGTGGAAGAAGCAAAACGTGTCTCTCTGGCGCTTTCTGGCCTCCGCTGCGGCTACCGTAAGCAGCTCATCGCCTCCGCTGGTCGTCTCGCTGGGTTCCGATGCCACCGCGTTCACTGTGAGGGCTCTGGTGGTGAGGATGATCCGATCTGCCTCCTTGGCTAGCGCACGGTAGTCACTCACGGCCAGCAACGGCGAATTGGCAAGAACCGCTCTCGCCTCTGTTGGGAGGTTCCAGAGGAAAAGGTGGGCAAACAGAAAATGCCCGTCGTCCGTGCCCATTAACGCCAACATCTTCTCCATCAGTTCGACCACCGAACCATCTCCTAACTCTGAGCTCCTCAGGAGCCTCTCTGCTCTCTCACAGTCCGAGAGCGTGTAGCGCCGGGTCAGCGCGGCCTTGAGAGTCCCATATTTGTCGTGGGCTGGAGGCTGTTGGAGCAGGCTCACTACTTGCTGAGACGTGCGAGCGTCCAGCGCTGCGACCACATTGTAATATTTGGTGTCGTCTGCCGTTATTCCCCGGAGGGCGAACTGAGCCTCGGTGTTGTGGAAACAAGACCGCGGGTTGTGCAGCCAAAAGTCCGGTAGTTTGACCGAAACAGTGCACGCGTTGTTGGGGCTTCCCGTCCGGGCCAACTCTGGGGTTCTTGCCTCGTGTTCCATAATTCGTCAAGGGGTCACCAGTGTGGAGAGTGTGAATAACAAGACTGATTTATGCAGCAGACAATTTATTCACTCTCACATCAGTCATACACAGAAAAAAAAAATCTCACATCTGCATGACATCTCACATCACAATACATTCATCCTTTCTCCCCCCAACTCCTTCTTCCTGCTACCTCACCATAATCTCCATAACTATTGTCCTTCTCTGTTTGCCCTCTGAATCCAGTCTGAGATGATTAACCCAGTCTCTACAATTTACAAGAAAAAAGTTTCACTTTTTTTGAGGAAATAGTTGCACATTTGCAAGAAAAAAGTTTGCAAATTTACACAAACAGCAAATTTACAAGAAAAAAGTTTTAAATTGGAGGAAAAAGGTTGCAGATTGATAGGAACAAGTTGCAAATAGTTGAGACAAAGTTTCAACATTTACAAGAAAAAAGTTGCATTTTTTTTTTAGAAAAGAAGCTGCAAATTTACAAGAAAAAACTGCAAATTCCTGAGAAAAAAACAAATTGAAGCTGTTCAAATTCCAGCGACAAGCAGAACGTTTCCAATTTTCTGCTGCCACTCAGTGAAGACGTCATGGGCTGAGCCGGTTTGGCTTTCCCCGGCTCGGTCCTGATCCCTCTGCGGGGGCTGGGTCTGTTGTGTGTGCATTTTGTGTGTTTCTGTAACCATAGCCACTGTCTGACTGGCAGCTGTTAGCCAGCATCAGCAATCTACTTTCTCCCACGCTGCTGACAGTCTGTCGGTCCAACACCCCCTCACCCCCCCTCGCTTTTCCAAGTAATTGTAACATTTCTCTGTTCAGGTTCAGGTTCAGGTTCCTTTATTTGTACCCGCAGGCAGATTTGTCTTGCAGTCAGGTTTCATCCTTTTAGACACATATTTACAAACCACAGTTACATTCAACATGAACACAAACACAGGCACACATGAAGCTGACTATAAACATGATAAAGATACTCAAGGCTCCATCAATCAGGACATAAGACAAAGAGACAAGAGAAAAAAACAAAGAGATAAGAGAGAAGGGTCATATTACAAAAATTAAAGCTAAGTCAAAGAGATTAAAAACTCATAAAAGTCTAAAACCCAATAAAAGATTTTACCCCCCCCCCCCACACACACACACACACAAAAAAAAACCTACAAAAATATATAAATATAAAATAAAAATAAATAAACAGATACCGGGGGCAAAAAAGTATTTAGTCAGCCGCCAATTGTGCAAGTTCTCCCACTTAAAAGATGAGAGAGGTCTCCAATTTTCATCATAGGTATACCTCAACTATGAGAGACAAAATGAGAAAAAAAATTCAGAAAATCACACTGAAAGAATTTTAATGAATTAACTGGTAAATTCCTCGGTAAAATAAGTATTTAGTCACCTACAAACAAGCAAGATTTCTGGCTCTCACAGACCTGTAACTTCTTCTTTAAGAGGCTCCTCTGTCCTCCACTCGTTACCTGTATTAATGGCACCTGTTTGAACTCATTATCAGTATAAAAGACACCTGTCCACAACCTCAAACAGTCAGACTCCAAACTCCACTATGGCCAAGACCAAAGAGCTGTCAAACGACACCATAAACAAAATTGTAGACCTGCACCAGGCTGGGAAGACTGAATCTGCAATAGGTAAGCAGCTCTGTGTGAAGAAATCAACTGTGGGAGCAATTATTAGAAAATGGAAGACTTGCAGGACCACTGATAATCTCCCTTGATCTGGGGCTCTATGCAAGATCTCACCCCGTAGGGTCAAAATGATCACGAGAACGGTGAGCAAAAATCCCAGAACCACACGGGGGGACCTAGTGAATGACCTGCAGAGAGCTGGGACCAAAGTAACAAAGGCTACCATCAGTAACACACTATGCCTCCAGGGACTCAAATCCTGCAGTGCCAGACGTGTCCCCCTGCTTAAGCCAGTACATGTCCAGGCCCGTCTGAAGTTTGCTAGAGAGCATTTGGATGATCCAGAAGAGGATTGGGAGAATGTCATATGGTCAGATGAAACCAAAATACAACTTTTCAGTAAAAACTCAACTTGTCGTGTTTGGAGGAGAAAGAACACCATACCTACTGTGAAGCATGGGGGTGGAAACATCATGCTTTGGGGCTGTTTTTCTGCAAAGGGACCAGGACGACTGATCCGTGTAAAGGAAAGAATGAATGGGGCCATGTATCGTGAGATTTTGAGTGAAAACCTCCTTCCATCAGCAAGGGCATTGAAGATGAAACGTGGCTGGGTCTTTCAGCATGACAATGATCCCAAACACACCGCCCGGCAACGAAGGAGTGGCTTCGTAAGAAGCATTTCAAGGTCCTGGAGTGGCCTAGCCAGTCTCCAGATCTCAACCCCATAGAAAATCTTTGGAGGGAGTTGAAAGTCTGTGTTGCCCAGCGACAGCCCCAAAACATCACTGCTCTAGAGGAGATGTGCATGGAGGAATGGGCCAAAATACCAGCAACAGTGTGTGAAAACCTTGTGAAGACTTACAGAAAACGTTTGACCTCTGTCATTGCCAACGAAGGGTAGACAACAAAGTATTGAGATGAACTTTTGTTTTTGACCAAATACTTATTTTACCGAGGAATTTACCAATTAATTCATTAAAAATCCTTCAGTGAGATTTTCTGGATTTTTTTGGTCTCATTTTGTCTCTCATAGTTGAGGTATACCTACGATGAAAATTGGAGACCTCTCTCATCTTTTAAGTGGGAGAACTTGCACAACTGGTAGCTGACTAAATACTTTTTTGCCCCACTGTAACTAAATTATGTGCAATATATTGTTACATCTTATTCAACTCTTTAACAGCAGCAGGAACAAAGCTGTTTTTGTAGCGCTGGGTTCTACTTTTTGGGACAGCAAACCTCCGTCTTGAGGGTAGAAGCTGAAAGTGGCAGTGCAAAGGGTGGGAGTCATCATTTAAAATGGAGGTAGCCATCCTCTGTACTTGTCTGGTGTACAAGGATGTCAGGCTCAGCTGTGACCCACCAAGCAAACGACTGGACCATCTAACTACCTGATCCAAGGATTTCCTCTGTTTCAGTTTTATCTGACCAAACCATGACATTAAAGAAAAGGATAAAACAGAGTCAATAAAAGCCCGATAAAACATTGTTATTATGGTTCAGTCAGTTTGGAAGCGTGCAAGTTTCCTTAAACAATGCAAATTTTGCTGACCCTTTTTGCACACCCTTTCACAGTTCTCTTCAAAGTTTAAATTACTATCAATAATCGTCCCAAGATATTTGTAGGATTGTACACATTCGGTGGTCTGGCCTTTTAGTACAGTGACTTTGTGCCTGGGAGTTTTCCTCCTAAAGTCAATAATCATGTCTTTAGTTTTTGTCATATTCAGCTGCAGGTAGGAATCCTCACACCAGTGAACAAAATCATCAACTACTGGGCCGTGGCCACTCTCACCATCCTGGAGGAGACTGACAACAACTGAATCATCAGCATACTTTATAATGTGTCTGTTGTCATGTCTGCTCAAACACATGTTTGTGTACAGGATGAAGAGTAGTGGTGACAACACACACCCCTGAGGAGAGCCAGTAGAAGAACACTTTAGGTCAGACAATGTACCATTGACCCTTACTCTCTGCGTCCTGTTGGTTAAGAAAGCCAGAATCCAACCCACTAGATTATTACTCAAATCAAATTGTTGCAGGAGCCTTTCAACTAAAATATGAGGTTGGATTGTATTAAAGGTGGAAGAAAAGTCCACAAATAAAAGCCTGGCGTGTGTCCCATTAAAATCCAGATGTTTAAAAAGCATGTTAAACAGAGTGACAGTGGCATCCTCCACTTCTCTGTGAGGCCTATAGGCAAACTGCAGAGGATCCAATGCATGCTCAGTCTGCTTTAGGACCTCAAATCTGACCAGTTTTTCAAAGATTTTCATTAAAATTGAAGTCAAGGCAACTGGTCTAAAATCATTTACTGTTTTAGGACAGCTGGATTTTGGAACTGGGACAACCACAGCTTCTTTCCAGATCTTAGGCACATGTTGTGTCTGTAAGGACATATTGAAAATGTAGTGAAATGCAGGACTCAGTTCATGTGCACAGGACTTTACCAAGCGCCCACATATATTATCAGGGCCCTGACTTTTGTTCATTTTTACAGCACAGAGTGTCTTTGAGTTTCTGTTTCAAATCTTGGGTTTCTGTGCTAAAATCAAAGTAGTCAAAACGACCATAAAAACAATTAAGAGCATTAGCCAGCTCTGTGTCTGAATTAAAATCATCTAAAAACACACGATTACTGCACTCTGTGCTCTGAAGGCCTGCAATAGTTTTCATACTGGCCCAGGCTGAACCAAGCTTCTTTGCTGCCATCTTGCTTTCCAATTCTAATGTGCAGTTGTGCCGCTACGCTCTTAGCATTTCCTTGTGCGGCACAACTGCTACACTTTTCCCCTGTGCAGCCTAGCATCACTAGTGAACTCTCTGTTAGCCCGAGCTGCGTAGCAATTTGTATGGTTTGCCCTGAACTTGTGTCTAATAAATGTGTGTGTGGAAACCCTCGCATTTAAATTCTCATTTCTCCTTCTCTCCTCCGTGCCCAATGGTAGAGCGCACGGAGGGTTCATGACAGAATGGTCCAGCCCGTTAAAAGGATTTAGTAGGCTCACCCACACATCACCTTTTCTCTAACAAACTGTTTTTTTTCACTCACCTGTTGTGGAGCGCATGATGCCCCGGGCTTGTCGACCTCGTCTGAGGAGAGGAGGATTGGCCGCAGGGTCTCCTAGCGAGGAGGAGTAGTTGGAAGCTGTCTACATCCGGAGCTATGTGGATGAGTTTCTCGCTGCCAGCGGACCCGAGAGGGATTGGTGGTGTGTTTATGGAGCAGTGGGGATTCTTGAAGCGCATCCTGGACTCTGGAGGTATCCCCAGAATGCGGAATTGCTGGCCTCCATCACCGCCCTCCAGCGCCCGGTCCCCAGGCTGGAGACAGAGCCATCTCCCATTGGATTGCAGCGCACACGGAGGCGTGCTCCACGGAGGAATGGTTCCATTCCCTCCACTCCAACTCTAGCTGCTCCAGCTCCACCACAGCGGTGTCGTCCTGTGAGACAGCACCTTCAGAAGCCTTCTCCTTCATCTGCAGCCATCATCCCTAATGTTCTTGCGCGGTCGGACAAGGTCATCCCAGGAACGCCCACCTCCGTTACCATGGAGCCGGCTCCTCCTCTCCCTGTAGAAGAGGGCCGTTTCACTGTGGACACAGAGAGGGATGACAGCCTGCCAGCTACAGCAGTAAACATCAAGGGCCGGGATCACAGGCAAGTGTTTTTTCTCTCTACTCATTATGACAATAACAAACATTGTCTGTCTCCCGGGAAAGGGGCCCAGTTACAGCAGTCCACTGGGCTCCCCCTACTGGCTGTAGCTAAAAACTCTTTCTACCCTCCCTGTGCCTCCTCCTTTAATTCATGAGTGCCTGCCGGTCCAAGAACCGACCCGCCAGATGGTGGAGGAGCCTGTGGTTTCGGACGATCCCTTCCCGGAGCCAACACGGAGAGGTCCCCCTGCAGCCACCCTGGTGGTCAAAGAGTTTTCGGCTATTCTCGCCGCACTCAACCACCGGGTTGAAAAGGAATGAGGAGAGGAAGTTCCATTGACGCGCTTCACCGGCGGTGAGGATCTCACCTCCTATGCCTACCCAGACCCTGAATTCACCTTCCGACGAGGAGTGGGTGAACCTGCTCACCACAGTCAACTGCCGGGTCAAGGAGGAGCATCAAAGGACCAGGACTGTAAACACCATCTCGCCAGCTAGGAGACACCGGGAGAACTCCTCATCGTCTTCGGCAGCCCTCTGCCCTCCAGCTGCCTTGACGTCCACTCAGCTCACCCTGGTAACGCCCACCTCCGTTGTCATGGAGACAGCTCCTCCACTAGCTTTCAAAGGGGCCTACGTCACCACTGACACTTAGAGGAAGGACTGTCTTCTGCCTTCAGCTGGGAACAATAAGGATCAGGATGACAGGCAAGTATCTCTTCATTGTAAACCATCTAATGACACTGAATCTTGCCTGTTTCCCGAGGGGGAAGCCCAGTATAAGCAGTCTGCTGGGTCCTCTCCTCCAGCTGCATGTATTAATTCCTTCTTCCCCTTCTCCTTGTCTCCTCCAATTCTCCCCGAGGACCTGTCGGCCAAAGGTCAGGGCCATCAGATGGTGGAGGAGCCAGTGACTTCGGAGGAGTCCTTCCCAGAGCCAGCATGGACAGGTTCCCCTGCAAACATGCCAGAGGAATAACCAGTGTTGGAGCCACTGCAGGAGGACAATGGAACTGCTATAATCATCTCGCCTGCTGTGGAGGCATCTGCAGAGGAGTGGGAGCCAGAGCTGGACCTCTTGGAGGCCGGGCCCGGGTGTTCATCGCCAGGATCGACGGAGTCCTTGACAGCTGTGGAGCTCAAGCTCAGGCAAGTATTCTCTCCTGTGTTTCTCATGACAGTTTTAAAGAGATCTTGTCTGGATCTTGGCGGGGAGAGTTAGGTGCTGCCATCAGCTGCATCTGAACTCACCTCACTGGGCTCTGCCACCGCCAGTGACCTCAACCATCTTTCTCCTCCTGCTTTCCCTGAGCCTTCATCTAGGGTCACCGGAGAGGGTGTGCCTTCACCGGAGGTCATCGTGGGTCCCATCTTCCCTGCTGCCTGAGGCCGTTGTGTGGGTTCCTCCACAGACTGCATCTCTGTGGGCGTGGCAGGCTTGCTTTGGACCATGGAGGGAGCTGCACTCCAGGATAAGCCCGACGTGGGTGCTGAGCTCCTGTTCAGACCCGCCATGGAGGTCACACTCCAGTGCGGGTTCAACCAAAGGTGTAGCCTTTGCCCGTTCAGGGTCCACCTCGGGCGATGCAGAACCTCAGATGGAGGTCACCGTGGGCGCAGCTAGGCTCCCACTGGAGTCCATCGTGGGTGCAGTGGAGGCGGCCCGGTTGGGGGACATCATGGGTGCCACTGTGGACCACCCTGAGGGTGCCGTGGAGGTTCCCTCTCCCCAGATCGGTTACCCACGAGCCAGTCTTTCGGTGGGCAAGCTGCCTCCTGCTTCACCCCTTCTGTCCTGGTGGCTGAGCAACATCGGCCGGCCGCCAGAAGAATTGACTCCCCAGGTCAGGTGTCCCACATTTTCTGGGAGGCTGCCGGACACTGCCCGCCTGACCTTCTGCTGGGCCTGGGACTCTGGGCGGCCTCCTGAACCACAACGCCCGTGGACTTGTGGGGGTTAATCATGAGCCCTGGGTGCGGGTTCCCTCCTTTCCTGTTCCCCCATCTCCCACCTGGGTTTGTGTTATTTTTGTTGTTGGTCCTTTTGGGGGAGGGGGGTTCTCGTGATGTTACCTTGGGTGTCTGGGAATCCACCGATTAAAGGGGGGGCTCTGTCATGGGTCAAGCTGGTTTGGCTTTCCCCGGCTCGGTCCTGATCTCTCCGTGGGTGTTGGTTCTGTTGTGTGTGTGCACTTTGTGTATTTCTGTAACCATAGCCACTGTCTTACTGGCAGCTGTTAGCCAGCATCAACAATCTACTTTCTCCCACGCTGCTGACAGTCTGTCGGTCCAACCACGACCCCTCTCTCCCCTTCGCTTTTCCACCAGCTGTTCCCAGTCCCTGTAATTATCCTCCCCATGCCTCGCCCAGGTGTTGCATATTTGTAAGGCCAGCCATGTTTGTATAAAAGCAGCCCTTTGCTGGACAAACACTGCTGGACCATTGTACCAGTCACACCATCTTTCTTCATCGTGTGACCGTCCGTCTTTGAAGGACTTTGCTCGCCGCTCTCCTGGAGGACCTGGATTGCTAGGCTGTGAGTAATTGTAGCATTTCTCTGTGCGGTTGTGCCGCTACGCTGGTAGTGTTTCCTTGTGCGGCACAACTGCTACGCTTTTCCCCTGTGCAACCTAGCATCACAAGTGAACTCTTTGTTAGCCCAAGCTGCCTAGCCATTTGTATGGTTTGCCCTGAAATTGTGTCTAATAAATGTGTGTGTGGAAACCCTCGCATTTAAATCCTCATTTCTCCTTCTCTCCTCCGTGCGCAATGGTAGAGCGCATGGAGGGTTCATGACAGAAGAAAGAATTTGTTTTTCTTTGTATGTGCTAAATTGAGGGAAACTGGCTGGAATGTAAGGGGTTAAACATGCCAGCCACAGTGAGAACTGCTAAAGGTTCCAATGCAGCAAAACAGGATTTTGCACCATGAAAGCATGTAAAGGAAGTGGAACAAAGAGTTTAATGAAGCCACTTTATTGCGTGAGCACACAGCCTGCAGCAGCTGATGTGGACAGAAAAGCCCAGATTTGATCAGACGGATGTTTCCAGAATCACCACACAACCAGACGGGACAAAAAAGAGCCTCTACAGTGGAAAAAGACACAAGAAAGACACTAGAACTACAGTCAAGCTTTAACACGTGCATGCATTTTGGCATGTTCAGGCTCACACACGTTAAAGTGATCAGCCCACCATGTTTGGTTCTCTACCACCACAGGAACCTTTTGCAACGCCCCCGCCATCTTCCAGCAGTTAATAAATGACGTCCTCAACAATATGCTCTATCAATTCATGTTTGTTCACTTGATGATATTCTCATTTTCTCGCGCACGCCAGAGGAACATGAGGTCCACATAAGAGACTTTTTTCAACGGCTTTTGGAGAACCAGCTTCATGTTAAAGCCGAGAAGTGTGAGGTAGCCACACCATCCACCACCTTCTTGGGCTTCATCGTGGCTGATGGGGAGCTGATTTCCGAGCCGGTCAAGGTAAAGGCAGTGTTAGATTGGTCAACACCCCACTCATTTAGGGAGCTCCAACGCTTCCTCAGGTTTGCGAAGTTCTATTGCAGGTTCATCTGGAACAATAGTGGGATCGCACTGCCTTTGACACAGCTGACCTCCGTTAAAGTCCCCTTTTGGTGGACTGAGGCAGCGTTTAACAAATTAAAGTGCCAGTTCACAGAAAAACCTATCTTGGCTCAGGTTGACACGCAGCTTCCATTTGTCCTCGAGGTGGACGCGTCTGATTCAGGGGTTGGCGCTGTACTGTCGCAGCGCACGCCTCCCGATCAGAAGCTTCGCCCATGCGTATATTTCTCTCGGCGGCTCATACTGGCTGAGAGGAACTATGACGTAGGGGACAGAGAGCTGCTGGCCATTAAGTTGGCATTAGAGGAGTGGAGACATTGGTCAGAGCGTGCCATTCCCTCTTTTGTCCTGTGGACCAACCACAAGAACCTTGAGTACTTGCGATTGGCCCGCCGACTGAATGCCAGGCAGGCTCGCTGGTCATTTTTTTTTTTTTCCCAGCGATTTAAGTAAACCATCACTTACTGGCCTGTCACCCGTAATACCAAACTGGGCGCGCTCTCGCGGCAGTTTGAATCCGGGAACATAGCCCCCCCCCCTCCACCCCCAAAACCATCATGCCACATTCATGTGTCATTGGAGCCCTTACTTGGGATATCGAGGGGAGGGTCCACCAGGTCCAGCAGTCCCGGGAGCCTGTGCAGTAGGGTGCCCCCAGAACTGTCTGTATGTCCCGCCCACCCTCCGCAGAGATATCCAATGGGGTCACACCAGTCGCTTTGTCTGCCACCCTGGAATCGCTCAGACCATCGACTTTGTCAAACGGATGTTCTGGTGGCCCACGCTACAGCGGGACATCCAGGAATATGTTAAAGCCTGCCAGACGTGCATTTGGGATAAGGTTCAGGTTCAGGTCCTTCCCCCCATAGGGACTCCTCCATCCCCTTCCTATCCCTGGTCGGCCGTGGTCCCACATTGCCGTGGATTTTGTGACCTGGTTGCCTTCCTCCCACAGCAAAACAGTTATTCTGACCATTGTGGATTGCTTCTCTAAGGTGGTCCATGTGGTGGCCCTCCCTAAATTCCCGTCGGCCTTGAAGACAGCAGTCCTCCTCTCTGATCACGTCATCCGGATCCACCGCATCCCTATCGACATTGTGTCTGACCGGGGTCCACAATTTACGTCCCAGGTCTGGAGGGCCTTTTGCCAGACTCTGGGAACTACTGTGAGCCTCTCATCCGGAAATCACCCCCAGAGCAATGGGCAGGCGGAGTGTGCCGACCATTTCCTGGAGGCTGCCTTGCAGTGCGTAGCAGCCAATAATCCCTCATCCTGGAGCGCACACCTGACCTGGGTGGAATATTGCGTGAACTCTGCGGTGTCCTACACCATCAGACTGACCCCTTTTGAGGTGTCGTTGGGTTACACACCAACTCTTTTCCCTATGGCCGAGAGGGAGGTTTGGGTTCCATCCGTATGGGCCCATGCCCGGTGCTGCCGGCGTGTCTGGAGGTCTACTCGGGCTGCCCTGGCCCTTGCCACGGAATGCACCCGGGCCGCTGCTGACCAGAAGCAGGTTCTGGCCCCCAAGTACGTCGTGGGACAGCAAGTATGGCTGGCAGCTAGCCAGATTCCTCTCAAGGAGACGTCAAAGAAACTGTCCCCCCGCTTCCTTGGGCCTTATCCCATCGCAGCTTTAGCTGGACTGACGCCGTCGGTCCAGCTAAAGCTGCCCCATCCCTACGGGTGAACACAACCTTCTACGTCAGTCACATCAAGCCCCTCTCAGCCAGTCCCCTTTGCCTCCCCCCAATCTTCCTCCTCCTCCCCGCATTATCGACAGCCACCCCACCCATACGGTTCAGCGGAGTCTGGATGTTCACCACCGGGACTGGGGCTTACAATACCTCGTTGACTGGGAGGGCTACAAGCTGGAGGAACAACCCTGCACTCCCTCATCACTGGTACTGGACAAATTGATGCTCCGGGCTTTTCACCATGCTCACCCGGACAAGCCATCCGGACCGCCAGGAAGCATTCCTAGAAGGGGGGGTCCTGTCATGGGTGGCGGGAGCGTGTCCCTCCCTTCCGGTCTCACCTTCTCCAACTCAGCACAGCACCTGAGTCAGAAGACACACCTGCGCCCGCTCATCAGCCAGCGTACTTAAGGAGACCTCCTCCGCGCAGTCTACGCTGGCTCGTGTGGGTATACTGCCTGTGTTCAGGCAAGTCATTTACAAGTTTAAACATTAACACGTCGTGAACATTTATTCTCTCTTCCTCAGGTTGCTGCCACCATGTAGGTGTGTCTCTTGGACTGCGTGCGCTCTCCTGCCCCACCACACTGTCCTTAAGCGACCTCATCCACCCGGTCAGGCACCATCAGCTCAACTTCCCTTCCTTACCCAACTGGTTCATCTATTGCCCGCTGGGTCCTGCCGGTCCTCTCTGGATTCTCCAAGTAAGTGGCAATTTGGCTCACCCATTTCCCCTGACTCCACTCCTCAGCTCACGACTCTCGTCTTCTCTCCACAGGTCCTTTCCTCTGGCGAGTGACTGTTTCTGTAGTTGTGCGCTTTGGATTTTGCTATTGATAAAATTGTCAAATGTGCCCCTCTGTGTGGTTCCTTCCTGTGTTTGGCATCGTGCACGTGAGCTGTCAAAACTTAATACGTCATGACAAGGTCAGCTTGTTTTCTGGTATGTTCTCTGTACATCAGGCTGTCACAGGTTTGGACTCTTTGGTTCTTTTCTCAGACATATTTTGAAACCAAACCAGTTTTTTCCAGTTGTAAAACCACTGACTGCTGCATGGAAGAAAGGTCAAGTGTGGGGAAATGTCTTCAATGGATTCTGTCCAAATTTAAAAATAGATTCTTGACTCCCACATGTCAAAGACCTTTTTATTTGATCATTGCAGAGACTTATTAAAAATTCTGCCAATCAGTTCTTTGAATTGATCCAAATGCAGCTTGTTTGTCTGTTTTTGTTAAAATGCATGAAGTCCATTTATTTCCAAATGTGTGCAGCATTTTTCAGTCAGTAGTCAAGATTTATTTAAAAATGTGTCTTAATTCATCTGCTAGTAAAGCTAGTGTCTCGCTGGACTATGACAGCCTGAGACAGGCTGGAGAACAGCGTTGGTGACGGAGTTTCCAAAATGCCTCCAAACATTTGCAGGGTTGGTGATTTACTGTCCTGAGTCGCAGGGCCTCGCTCTCTAGTCGCAGGAATTTTCAGCAGGTTCAAAACCTTGGTGCAGAGTCATGGTGGGTGTCTCCAACCCATTTAGAACGCTGCTCAATAGAGTTTCTGTCAGTCAGAAAGGGTGACAAGGTTATACTGCAAAAAAATAAAGTCTTGGTGATATAAAATATCTTAAATCAAGGTGCTTGTTTTCATCTGGTGAGATATTTTTTCTTGTCATGCAGTTTCTGTCAGAACGTGGACTGGGCCCCATGTCCTCACCCTGAGGTGCTGCTTTGGGTTCGGTTTTCCTGGACATGGTTCCAGCCCACTTCTTCACCTTGAGTTTGTATTTTGGGTGTTTCTGTTCTTATTATTAGGTCTGCATTTGTGTTCTGTAGGATTTGTTTCCATGCTCGGTTCTCAGTGTAGTTTTACTGTGGAGAAAGGAAGCAGGAGAGGCAACGAGCTAGACGACACAGAAACTTTATTCCATCTCCAACATACAGGACAGTAAAAGAGCCCCCAGGTCTCTGTGCATTCCTCTTTTATATCTTTAATACCATGCATTGAGACCCGGAACTTCCGACCATCATACATTGTGTTTAGAACAAAGCCTGTGTGGCACATTAACGTGACATAACGCTGGCGCCGCTCTCACACCCTTCTCCTTCCAGTGGCTCTGACATTTACTCCTCTCACCGGGGGGGCGTATCGTCCTTACTGTCCCGTCTGATACCCCCTGGTGACACCTCCTCTTTTGGTCCATTGTTCCCCCCTTCCCCAGTTGCCTTCTTCTCTGAGTGGAGAAGTCCCACACCATGCCTCCACACAGCCCACCCAATACCCAGGAAGGGCACTAAACCCCCATCCCTTTGGGCTTGAGCCAGCGCCCATAGCAGCTGTAGTGGGGGGTGAATGATCCAGTTGAACAGCACCTGCTGGCAGGGTGTATAGGAGGGCACATCAGTCTCTGGAGGAACAAAGGGGGGGGGCACATTAGCTTCACAACCACAGATCCTTGCCGAGGGATCTCCAACTTGCAGAGCCACCAACGGTGGGCGTCCGCGCCGGGGTGCTTGGGCCAACACCACCTGCTCATCAACCAACACAAAGCGGGTTTCAGCCTGTTGATGCAGATGGTCTCCCTACGTTCCCCCAAGTCTAACACAAAATGCTTCACCCCAGGTTCCAAAACCCTGAATGGTCCGTTGTACGGTAGGCACAGCGGGATCTGATGCGTATCATGAATGACAAAAACAAAACTGGCATTCTGCAAGCTTTTTGGGATGAAGGTGTATGGAAAACAATGGTGGTCTGGGCCTGGTATACTAACAGCCTCCATACCATGCAACATTTGTGTGGGCGGATTAGCCTCGGGTGTGGGGTTTTCCGGTAAAAACTCTCCGGGGATCCATAGTGGCTGAGACAAAACAAGTTCTGCTGGGGAAGCTGCCAAATCCTCCTTAGGTGCAGAGCGCAACCCTAAAAGAACCCAGGGCAGGCAGTCGACCCAGTTTTCATCCATGAGCGAAGCTGTGAGTGCTGCTTTAAGCGACCTATAAAAACGCTCGCAAAACCCATTAGCCTGGGGGTTGTGGTGAATTCTGACCCCCAGGCTCTGGGCCATCGTGGACCAGAGCAGAGCTTGAAGGGGGCTCTGGTGGGCTTGTGCACTTCGGCCCACTGGCATGTGATGCCTACTGCAGCCCATTCTTTCACATCCTTGCGTAAGTGCAACCAGACAAATTTCGCCCCCACAGTTTAACTGAGGTGCACACACCGGGATGCGACAGAGAGTGGACTGACTCAGAAATGCAGCGGTGCCAAGAGCTCGGTAGCACTGGTTCACTGCAATGTGTCCACCGGGCCCACGCCTGGTGGAGACATCGCAGAGCAAGGGAGGGCACCCTTCCTGCACCATCCTGCTCTCCAGTTTTAACCCAGTGGGCGTGGACTTGAGCATGCAAATGTCCACATCCTCAGATTGTTCCATGGGCATGGTAGGGAAATCTATTTCCATGTAGACTGGGGAGACTAACGCGTGCAACAGGCAATTGGCCACAACGTTGAGCTTGCCAGCAATGTGTGCACGGTGCACGGTGCACGGTGGCGCAGTGGTTAGCACCGCGGCAGCACAGTTTTACCCTCGGCCGGGGGATCGCGGGGATCAGGAGATCGTGGGTTCGATCCCTGCCCCCGGCCAACAGTGATCTGTGTGGAGTTTGCATGTTCTCCCGTGTTTGCGTGGGTTTACTCCGTGATTTCTCCGGTTTCCTCCCACATGCCAAAACATGCAGGTTAGGGAGTTAAGGGGTGCTTGCGCATGCAGCGACCGGCAGCTGGTAGCTTGTCACCGGACTGCAGAACAAATCTACCTACGGGTACAAAATAAGTCCAAAAAAAAAAAAATGTGTTGAATGTCAGTCGTGAACTCCGAGATCTTGGCCAAATGCGGTTGCTGCCTGGCTGACCAAGGTTCCGAGACATTGGATATCGCGTACGTTAGTGGTTTATGATCCACGAACGTGGTGAACTCACGCCCTTCTAGCCAAAAGTGGAAATTGCACATTGCCAGGTGGAGGGCCAACAACTCTCTTTCCAAAGTATTGCATTTGTGTTGGCTGTCGCGCAAAGTACGTCTGAAAAATGCCACAAACCAGAGACATACTGCTCCACCACTGCCCCTATGGCAACGTCAGACGCATCTTTGGTGAGTGCTATTTGCACTGACGGGGAAGGGTGAGCTAACAAAGGGACGTCAGTGAGCGCTGTTTTGGTGTTTGCAAAAGCCTGGAGTCGCTCGGGAGTCCAGTCGATGTTTTCTGCGGGCTTCTTTTTCTTAAGCGTGGCGTACAGCTGCAGCAGCTGGGCTGCCCAGGGGAGGAAATGGTTTTAAAAGTTGACCATTCCCAAAAATTCTTGTAGAGCCCTCACTGTCTGCGGACGTGGAAAATGCAACACAGCGCATACCTTATCGGGTAACCGAATTGTGCCCTCCGGCGAAATGCAGTGGCCCAAAAAAATCAATCACAGGCACACCAAGCTGGCATTTTGCCAGGTTAATTATAAGCCCATGGGCTTCCAACCTCTTGAAAACCATTTTGAGATGGGCGAGGTGCTCCTTTAGACATGGTAGCCACTAGAATGTCATCTAAGTTGACAAAAACAAAAGATAGGTCAAGGAGCACCGTGTCCATCATTCTCTGAAAGGTTTGCGCTGCACCCTTTAATCCAAATGGCCAAAAGGAGTTATTTCCGTTGTTTTGGGAACATCCTCCATGTGCACCGGGACCTGGTGATAACTGCAGAGCAGATCCACTTTTGAAAAAAACACGCGCCCTGGCCGGGCGTACGGAAAAATCCTGGGTGTGCAGATGGGATACCAATCTTGTTCCGTGGCATTGTTCAAGTGCGGGAAATTTTGACCTATCGGTCTTAGGCACCACATGTAGCGGGGATGTCCACGGGCTGTTGGAGTGCCTAAAGATATCCAACTGCTCAGTTCAGCCACGTCCAGGCACCAAGGTCGCTCAAACACTGGTGAGCCTTTAGTGGTTAAAGAAATGTTTGACCCAGTGTTTGGTTACCGAAGTCGAAAAAGCTGGGACCATGAGTGCTGGGAACTGTGCAAGTAAATGCTGGTACTTACCCCCTGGAGCTATAACGTTTGCCAGTGTTGTTGACCCAGCTCACCGAGCTGTGCAGAGCATGGAGCTGAAAGAGACAGCGTCCACTAAATGTCTGTTGGCAACATCAACTAACAGCCCATCAGCACATAAAAAATCTGCACCTAAAATAGGGGCAGGACATTCAGCTACCACAAAGTCCCACTGGAAATTTCATCCGTGTAGGCCTACCATCAGTGTCCGTTCACCAAATGTCCTGATGGTAGACCCATTGACGGCTGTAAGCTCGGGACTGCTGCCTTCTGTCAACCTGTCTGCACTGACCGGCAGGATAAGGCTCTTCTTGGAGCCGGAGTCCATCAAGAAATGTCTCCCCGAACATGTGTACGTGGCAAAAAACAGCTTGTTCCTGTCACCAGTGGTCGCAGCTGTTACTGACTGCCGACCGTGCCGTTTCCCAGCTTCTTGAATTGGCAAGGCAGCAGGCAGCGTTGTGCATTCGAGCCGAAACGGCGATGGTAGAAAAAGATCGCCCAGTTCCTGCCTCTCTTGATGTCCATCCTGGCTACCACCAATGGCTCCTCAACCTCGCTGGAGTCCCTCGTGGATGCCGGTGCCGCTGCATTCACACTGAGAGCTCTGGTTGCTAAAATGAAGCAGTCCGCTTCCTGCGCCAGGGCATGATAGTCTTTGGTAACCAGCAGCTGCGAGTTGGCCAGGATTGCCCTCGCTGTAGCATGTAGGTTCCTGAGGAAAAGGTGGGCGAACAGGAAAGATCCGTCATTCTTCCTCATCAGCACCAACATGCTCTCCATAAGTTCCATGGCTGATCTGTCACCTAACTCTGAATGTGTTCAGAGTCTCTCTGCCCTTTAACTGTCAGACAGGGTATAACGCTGGAGCAGCATCCTCTTGAACGCTTCATATTTCCCTTGGGTAGGTGGCTCCTGGCGCAGTCTCGTTACCTGCTGCGTGGTGCGCACATCCAGTGCAGTGACCACATGGTAATATTTCATGTCATCCGCTGTGATCCCGCGGAGGGCGAACTGGGCTTCCATATGCAGGAACCACATGGTCGGGTTGTGAAGCCAGAAGTCTGGGAGCTTGACTGAGACAGCGCAAGCGGTACTGATGTTCTCCCTCTGGGTCGTCTCCGGGGCAGTGCTAGGCTTGTTCTCCAAGGAACATCTTGGGTCACCAATGTGGAAGAAAAAAAACAAACAAGGCAGCAAGCTGGATGACACATGAACTTTATTCTTCTTCCAACATCAAGTACAGGAAATACTCTGTCTGGGTCTCTCTGCGCCTCCTTTTTATAATTTTTATTTTTGCACAATGAGACCCAGGGAGTCCAAACACAATACCTTCAGTCCACAAAGACATGTGTGGCACATTAACATCATCACCCGCTCTCTCCTTCTCTCCACTCCTGCTTGTCCCGACTGCCCTGGGGGTGGATAGTCTTTTCCGATGCTTCTGAGACCCCCCGGAGCAACTTCCTCCTTCAGTCCTTTTGTTCCATCACCCCCCCTTCTGACTGTGGGTGGAGAACCCCCACACAGTGCCACCACACTTCCATTATTAAATTTGAGCGGATTTTATTACTTGGGGATTTTAATTTTCATATTAACGATTCCAGTGACAGTTTTGCAGTTAATTTCTTGAGTATTATTGAATCATTTAATTTTTTTTTTGTGTCTATCTGACCCTACACGCATCAAAGGAAATACGCTTGATCTTGTTTTTACACTTGGTCTTAATGTGAACAACGTTCAGATTAAGGAGCTTCTTGTGTCAGACCATTTTTGTGTTCTCTTTAATTTATCATTTAAATCAGACTGCTACACTGGCAAGAGTGTAAAACGCTCTCGTGTGTTTGACCGTTTTTCAGCTGTGAAATTTTCTGCTGCCTTTGACAGCAGTGTGGTTTCATCCTCTCATGAAGACACTGAGAGCATGGTCTGCTCGTTTAACTCACACTGTTCAAGCATCTTAGATGTAGTTGCGCCCCTGAAAACCAGGACCTGTCTGTGCTGTTAATTCATCCCCCTGGTTCAGTGAAGAGCTTTGTTGTTTTAGAGGTAAATGTCGGAGGGTGGAAAGCCTGTGGAAGTCCACTAAACTTGAGGTGCATCTGTTGTACCTTACGGAACTCTTACTTGAAGAATAGCAATATGATTAAAACGGCAAGAACTTCTTATTTTTCCAACATCATCTCCTCCAATAGAAACAATCCAAAGATCCTCTTCAGCACATTAAACAGTATAGTTAACCCTGTCACTTCTGCTCCCCCTTTTCATTCAATTAATGACTGTAACAAGTTTCTTTCCTTCTTTGTTGACAAGGTCACTGCTGTTAGAGTTGTTTTTTTCCTCGTTCTTCTTCCCTGATCCTTGATTGTCCAATTGAAAGGCCATTTTAAGTTATTTTTCTCCAAATTCTTTTGAGGATTTGTTAGTGTTGGTGAGCTCCATGAAATCCTCCTCCTGCCTTTCAGATATCTTGCCTACCTCAATGTTAAAAGAGGTAATTGGCTCAGTGGGTACATCTGTGGTTAATATCATTAACAGTTCACTTGAATCTGGCTGTGTCCCCTCGTATTTTAAACATGCAGTTGTGCAGCAACTTTTAAAAAAAACATATCCTTGATCCATTTGTTTTTAAAAACTTCAAGGCAATTTCAAAGCTTCCTTTTGTTTCTAAGCTTTTTGAAAAAGTTGTCGCCAAGAAGCTCACTGACTTTCTGATTGAACACAATATTTTCAATAAATTTCAGTCAGGTTTTTGTCAGAAACACTCAACAGAGACCGCTCTTCTCAGGGTGTCGAATGATACTTTAATGTCATCAGACTCTGGCAGATGCTCTGTTTTAGTGTTATTAGTTCTTACTGTGGCATTTGATACTATTGATCATTATATTTTGCTCCAAAGGCTTAGAGATTGGGGTAGGGATTTCTAAAAAAGTCTTGGATTGGTTTTCCTCCTTCCTTTCTGGTAAAAGTTTTTCCGTGGCTGTTGGCTCTTACTCATCTGACTCTTCTCCTATAACCTGGGGGGTGCCTCAGGGTTCTATTCTGGGTCCACTTTTATTCACCCTGTACATGCTGCCACTTGGTTCTATCATCAGCAAATTCAGAGGTGAGTCTTATCATTGCTACAGTGATGATTTACAGCTGTTTTTTTTTTTCTTTCTTTTAAACTGGACCATGTTGACAATTTAAAAATTATTCATGATTGTCTGTCTGTAATTAAGGACTGGATGTCTTGAAACGTTTTGCAACTTAATACTGACAAAACTTAAGTCCTTTTTGTAGCACCTGATAATGTAATTCCATCCATCCATCCATCCATCTTCTACCGCTTTTCCGGAGCTCCGGGTCGCGGAGGCAGCAGTTCAAGAAGACAAGCCCAGACTTCCCTCTCCCCAGCCGACTAATTCAGCTCTTCAGAGAGGATACCAAGGCATTCCCAGAACAGCTGGGAGACACAGTCTCTCCACCGAGTCCTGGATCTGCCCCCGGGTCTCCTTCCAGTGGGATGTGCCTGAAACACCTTAAGTGGGAGGTGTGCAGGAGGCATCCTAATCAGATGCCCGTACCACCTCAGCTGACTCCTTTCAATGTGGAGGAGCAGCAGTTCTACTCTGAGCCTCTTCCGGATGACTGAGTTCCTCACCCTATCTCTGATGGTGAGTCCAGCAATCCTACAGAGAAAGCTCATTTCAGCTGCTTGTATCCGCGATTTTGTTCTTTCGGTCATTACCCAAAGCTCGTGACCATAGGTAAGATTAGGAACGTAGATTGACTGCTAAATCGACAGCTTTGCGTTAGAACTACGCTCCCTCTTCACCACAACAGACCGGTACACCGTCCGCATCACTGCAGATGCTGCTCCAATCCGTCTGTCAATCTCTCGCTCCATTTTCCCCTCACTCGTGAACAAGACCCCAAGATACTTAAACTCCTCCACTTGGGGCAGGAGCCTGTCCCCAACCCGGAGAGGCCAATCCACCTTTTTCCGGCTGAGGACCATGGACTCGGACTTGGAGGTGCTGATTCTCATCCCAGCCCCTTCACACTCAGCGGCAAACCGTCCCAGCAAGAGCTGTAGGTCATTGCTGGATGAAGCCAACAGGACAACATCATCTGCAAACAACACAGATAAGATCCTGTGGTCACCAAGCATGACACCCTCCATTCCCTGGATGCGTCTAGAAATCCTGTCCATAAAAATTATGAATAGGATCGGTGACAAAGGGAAGCCCTGGCGGAGTCCAACTCTCACTGGGAATGACTCCAAATGAGTGTTGGCAATATGAACCAAACTCTCACAATAGTCGTACAGAGATCGAATAGCTCGTAATGTGGCGGATGATATAAGGGAACCCAGTGTGGAGGCACGGAATAAGTGCAGGCAGGACACGGCGAACTGAAGTTTAAAAGAGTGTTTTATTCATCCACCGCCACGAGACTCACTCCAGCGCTGTGAGAGCGCGCTGGAGCGAGCCCTGTGTCTCTAGTCAGCAGCAAGTCATTAGAGTGGTCAAAAAGAGAGTGAGCAAGTGATATTCAGTTCACTTATATACCCAGCTAGACAATGCATGCATGGCACATTAGCATCACAGTACAGCAGGCATGCATGGGACATTTACATGAGAGTCACACATATCAATAGCAGGATTACTGGCAGGAAGGAGAGGCTGCCTATTGATATCAGTCCAAACATCTCACTGTTCTGCTAATTGCTCCAGCTGAGCGCTCTGCTTGTCCGTAGGCTGTGGGGGTCGCCCACACTACTCCCCCCCAGAGGGCTCAGCAGGTGGCTGAGGCCTCGATCGTCCGGCTTTGGTAGCGAGCTGCGGGAAAAGCTCTGTGCAGGCGGAGGTGGAGGGAGGCGGGGTGGGGGTAGCAAGTGCCGGCCCGGGACGGTGAAGTTGTCTGGGCAGCGCAAAAATTGCATGTAGATCACGATGTTGAGGGGCTGTCCCGTTGAACGTGGTGGAGAGCCACAGTGGCTGTGAGAAGAAAAATTTGTCTCTGACTCCTCTCGCGGCTATGAAGAAAAACAGGAGCTGAAGCTATGTGCAGGACTTGGCGTGTTGGCTTTAGGTGCGGGCGCAGCCCTAAAGCCCTCGGGGGCAGCTGACGGCTGGATTCCCATTGTGCGCCGTGGCTGAGACCCATACAAAGTCCTGTGTGTGGGCTGCGTGTGTGCTTCAGGTGTGTGAGCAGCCCTGAAGGTTCCAAGGATGGTGGTCGGCCGTGTTTCTCGGGCGTGTGTGTAACGTAGGTGGTTTTCTGCGTGCTCGTGTTGGTGCAGGAAGTACACAGGCAGGGACTTGCTGCTCACGCTGTCTTTATTCTCCAGCAATGAAAATCTTTTTTCTCTTTTTTTCTTTAGAAAAAAAAATATAAAAAACCATATAAAAGAAAGCCTACCTGGTCAAGTATCAGAAAAAGCACACAATAAACAGTCTGCAGCTGCATATGTCACGATCTGCACACCGACAGTAAAAGAAAATGAATATCTTAACAAAATGAAATGACAGCAAACCATACAGAAGAATGCTGCGCTAGCAATAACTGACTAGCTGTTCATTCAACGTGGTCACACATTCACTCGACGATAAAGTTACTATTTTTACTTAGAATAATCTGAAACTTCGTAAATACATGATAGTAATGCTCATGACCACTCTACAAGATATAAACCTTTGTATGCATGGCTTAACAACAATTAAAGTATAAATATAGCAACAGCTCTATTACATTGCACTTACCTCCAGCAATGAAAATCTTTTTCTCTGCTGGGGTAAGTGCCGTGTGCAAAGAAAACTATCTATGCAGCTGCAAAATACAACCACCAGGAGGCTCCAAAAACTATGTAAAAATGAAAAGCACATCTATTTTAAAGAAATTCAAAAAGGCTAAATTCTGACTCTGTTACACCCACCCCCCCACTGAATTTCGCCCAAAATTACAGATGTGCAACGCACTGTGATCACCGCAAGTCAAAAGAAAACATGACATGGTTACACATACTCCAACTTTAAAAGTATCCCCTAAAGGATGAAGTGGAAAGAGAGTGGCGCCAAACTCACTTCCAACTTCTGGAAGTAGGATGCCGTCTACACCCCACACAAACCATCTACACTGTGTACCAAAACCCACTAAGAAAACAAGAAAATAAAAACTTTCACTATATGACTATCCATGTCACATGCTGACATATACCGTGTGTGTAAAAGAAACTTCTAATCATGAAAAATTTGTAACACTGACCTACAAACGGCCTGCATGGATGGGTGTGTGCGAGTAATCTCTTGACTGGACATGGTCTGAATCAGTCTATCAACTGGCTTTATAATGCGTCCAAACCTAGACCTCAACCGTGTAGATACACTGGGATTTTCAGGCTGTGTAACAGAAGCTACCGTGACAGCACTCTCTGTGTGACTAGTGTTGTCAGTCTGTGTTATGACAGTCTGTCCACCCATGTGACTAACATCTCCACTAGAGTTAGTGTTAGTCACGGGACTGAAATCAGAGGCAATGGACAGGCCACTCGGACAGTCTCTCACAGACTTCTCCGGGTCACTCTGAGAGACAGAGAGGCCAGGTCTTCTGCACACAACATCAGATGACTCCACCTGGGATGGTTCAAGGAATGGTGACTGAGCAATCCATTCAACAGTCCTCCCCACAGGGTCCATAGACTCCGGTACAGCAACTGAGTCACGCACCGCACTCTCGCCTTGCTTGTGTCCCATCTTTGTTCCCTGAGATCCCGGGCTAGAACACAGATCCACACAATTTTCACTCACACTATCAGGTAAGGAACCATGACTCTCGTCACTTTGGTCTGACAGCTGAGCAGAAGACAAAGATGAAACTGGGTCAGATAGTACACCTGTGTCGTCTACTGGCAGGAAGTTGACCAGCATCAACAAATTACGATGGACGACCCTCTCCTGTCCCGTCTCAGGATTCTGGATCCGGTAAGTGTGAGTGGAGGTGTTGGCATCTACAACAGTGTAAATTGTGGATTCCCATCTATCAGCTGTCTTTCGTTTCCCTCTCTGTCGCCTGTTAGACACCAAGACTCTGTCGCCCACAGCAATCAGTTTCCCTTTTGCTTGACGGTTGTAAAACTCAGCCTCACGACTCTGCTCCTTGTTGACATGTTCTTGAGCAATAGCCATGGCCTCTTGAAGGTCCTTTGTCAGGGACACTACATAGTGGTCATAACTACTAATTTCAGGATCTTTTAGGATGTTCTTGAAAAGGATGTCAACAGGCAGGCGTGGAACCCTACCATACATGAGGTAGAAGGGGGGGTAGCCTGTGGTCTCATGCACTGTACAGTTATACATGAACGTTAGAGTCTGGAGATGTCGGGGCCAGTTCCGTTTAGCATCAGGTGAGAGGGTACGAATCATGTTACCCAGTGTTCTATTGAAGCGCTCCACGCTACCATTGCCCATTGGGTGGTAGGGTGTAGTCCGGGACTTTCTTACACCGGCCACCTTCAACAGCTCACTGATCAGCTGACTCTCGAATGAAGCACCCTGGTCTGAGTGGATTCTCTCGGGAAATCCAAAAAGGCAGAAGTACTTTTCCCAGAGTTGCTTTGCCACTTGCTTGGCTGACTGATCTCTACACGGAAAGGCCTGTGCTAGTCTGGTGAAGTGGTCTGTAACCAGTACGTCTACAGACTTGTTGTTAGAGTCATCTGCAGTCCAGAAGTCTATACAAACAATTTCCAGAGGTGTAGAGGTCTTTATACTCTCGAGAGGCGCCCTTCCTTCCGGATCAGCGGTCTTACCGATGACACACCTTGGACACTGGTGGACATACTCCTTCACATCCCGGTCTATATGGGGCCAGAAGAATCTTTGACGAGCCAGGCTCAGGCTCCTGAACTGCCCCTGATGACCAGCCGTATCATGGATGCCCTTCAGGACCTCAGATCTGAATGAGTCAGGGACGACGAACTGGAATCTCTTTTTCCCAGACAGCTGGTCTTTAGACACCCGGTAGAGGATACCATTGCAAGTAGTCAGTTTCTCCCAGTGCTTCAGGTATCTGATTACCATGACAGGCTCCTTGCACTTCTCTCTCCTGGACAGCCATCGGCCACGTTCCACAAAGTACAGCACTCTGGAGAGGACAGGATCACTCAACTGTCCTTCACGTAGTTCTCTCTCAGTGAACACAGGCAGGGGGTCTTCATCAGGGGGAACTAGCTGTGGGAGCTGCTGGAGGACATTGACAGCTCGCAACCTGGCACCGGACTCCCATAGACTGTGTGTCTCAAGGATGGCTGAGACTTCCTCTCTAGAGAACGGTCGATTCTTCGCACACTCAGATACATAAGGCTCGTCCTCTCTCACACTGCCAAAGTCCCTTTGAGTGACATTTGACTGTCTGAAGGCCTCTTGGATGGAGTCAGAGGAGACAGGCACTGCTTTCACAAGGAGCTCACTGTAATGATCTTGTAGTAACTTTCTTCCAACAGCTGAATTCACAAACGGCCAACGACTCAGTGCATCAGCCACAGTGTTCTTGGAGCCAGGGATGTACTTGATATCGAATGTGTAAGCTGCCAGCTTTGCCACCCACCGTTGCTCACAGGCATCTAGTCGTGGTTTGGTCATGATGTGTGTGAGGGGGTTATTATCAGTCCATACAGTGAACATATGACCCTTAAGCCAATGGCTAAACTTGTCACACACAGACCACTTCAATGCAAGGAATTCAAGACGATGAGCGGGGTACTTCTTCTGTGCTCGTGAAAGAGATTTACTGGCAAAAGCCACTGGACGTGCCACACTGTCACCTTCCTGAATCTGCGATAGCACCGCTCCTAGGCCATCTAGCGAAGCGTCAGTGGACAATACAAAGGGGCGAGTGAAGTCTGGGTGCGCTAAAACTACGGAGGTCACCAAGGCTGTCTTCAGATCCTCAAAAGCTTGTTGGTGATCTGGCATCCAATCAGCCGATGTCAACTTCCTGAACTTAACAGGGCTTTTTGTACGTGGTCTTCCCTTCCGCTTCTGGCCAGCCAGGAGATCGAAAAGAGGCTTTGCTACGGTGGAGTAGTTGGGAACAAAGTGCTGGTAATAGTTCACCATGCCTAAGAATGACCTGACTCGTGACTGGGACGGGGTTGCGCCATCAGGTTCCATCAAATCTGCAGCAGTCATCTTGTTGATAGTCTCCACTTTTGCAGGATCTGTAGACACACCAGACCCATCAATGATGTGCCCCAGAAAATTCACAGACCTCCTGAGCAGCCAGCACTTCTTCGGAGCTAACTTCAGGTTATGCAGACGGAGGCGACTGAAAACCAGTTCTAGTCTCTCAAGGGCCAATGCTTCAGTCGGGGCAAAGACCAACAAGTCATCTAAGTAGCACAGCAAGCTAAGAAAGCTCTGGTCTCCGAATATGCTGGTCATCATCCTCATGAAACTGGCTGGGCTGTTGCACAGGCCCTGAGGGAGACGGTTGTACTCGTACAGGCCCATGGGTATCGTGAACGCGGAATATTTACGATTTTCTTCATGCAGTGGCATATTGTAAAAGCCAGACGTGAGGTCCATCATACTGAAGAACGCATTCCCACCAAGGGCAGCTAAGCAGTCAGCTTGATGTGGAAGGGGGTGTGCATCTTTCACTGTCCGTTTGTTGAGCCATCTGAAATCCGTGCACACCCGTAGGTCACCGTTTTTCTTCCACACCAGGACAAGAGGTGAGGCAAACTCGCTGGCAGACTTCCTCATTATTTCTTTCTCTTCCATCTCACTGAGGACCTGACGGAGCTTTTGGTATTCAGCAGGTGGAACACGCCGGTAAGGAAGTCGGAACGGTCTATCATCAGTAAGGCGAATACGGTGCACAAACCCCTTGGCCTCGCCACAGTCCAGGTGATGGCGGGAGAAGACATCCTCATATCTTGCCACAAGATCAGCCAGCTTTGTACGCCATTCCGCAGACACGTCACATGAGTCAAGGTCCAGGTCACTCAAGCCGACACACTCCAGTCTTTCCTGCACAGTCTCGGCATTCGCTGTGTCCACTGATGCTTCAGCAGTCCCAACCGATGTGGCCTGGCGCGAACACTTGAGCTCTGGAACCTCCATGTCTTCCAGTGCTAGGCAGGTGTAGACATCAGCGAGCTTTGCATTCCTACGCAGCGTGACAGGGCTGTCTGAGATGTTCAGCATCTTGAGAGGGATCCACCTGTCGCCCCACAGAGGCGTTATGACTCTGGCAACCATAATGCCCCTAGGTGCGGAATGGGAGGATGTCGGCTCAGTCATGACAGTACTGCCCAGGGATATCTTGACATTCTTAGGAAGAGTGCCCCATACAAGAAATTCACTGTCAGCCGGCAGAGTGACAGCTCTGTTGCACTTAACTGTGCCAACCTTGTCTGGTACATCGCCATCAGACCAACGCTCCAGGCCAGCGAGAAGAGAGAGAAACTGTTCACGTTCTTGATCACCTGTAGCAGATGACGACACAGCCTTCCAGTAGCTTGCATCAATCTTGAACTGACGAATCAAATGTCTGATAACATTAGAACCAATGATCAAATCATCCTGTTGATTCTCCACAACGAAAGTGGGCACTGACACTCTGCATCCATACACGACCATCTCAAGATTCACCACTGACTCAGGTTTCACACGCACACCCCCACATCCAATGAAGACCACATCAGTCACTTCCTCACTGCCCAGGTCAAAAGCCCCAGCTTCAATAAGCTTCTCCTGTGCCACAGCACTCAGTGAGCAGGCCATCGAGCCACTATCCATCATGGCACGAAGAGTTACTTTGTCTGCGACCACAGCAGGAGTGTAAAATAGGCTATCACTGCCCCTGAGCTTTTGTGTATTTTGAACGATAACAGTCTCTGACTTATTCAAATTCTTAACATTGTTGTATAACACGGCAGCATCAATATCGTGGGAGTTATCTACAAGACCCGTACGGCCCCCCTTAACGCACAGGTCACTTAGTTTTCCCTGTACGTTGTCTCGGACTGAAGATCTAGTGGGGCATGAGCGCTGTGCATGGCCGGGCCCGAAGCATGTGAAACAGAGACGATTCAATCGGCAGTGGGACTCAGTGGTGTGGTTTTTGTCATTGCAGACGCGACAGCTTGTTTCAGGCTGGGCCTGGTTCCGAACTTGCCTACCACCACGTCGTGCAGCATGCCTCCCATCTCCAGTCTGCAATTTAGCTAGCAGCTCCCTGAGCATAGACATCATCTCACCGAGCATAACATCACTGCCAGACTGTTGACTCGCCGGCAGTTGGCTCTGCAGTGCAGAAGGCAGGGGTGGTCGCTGGCACTGCGGCAGAGAAGAGAGAGCCTGTGGCTGCTGCTGTGGCTGCCACTGGGTCAAAGGCATCGAATACGGCTGGTGGGCCTGAGGAGCTGGAGAGAGAGACAGCTGTTGGTTCTGAGACAAGGCAGGCGAGGGAGAGAGAGACGGCACCCCCACAAGAGCGAGAGTTTAGGGGGGAGGGAAGGTTAGCACTGGGTGTGTCTGTGACACATGCATCGTGAGTCTCTGTGTGTACCTCCTGGCAAATCAGTGGTGTGGCATGACTCTTAGGCACATTCACTTTCACTGAAGACACCCGCTCCCTCTGATATTCATCAATCCTCCCCTGTATCTCCATTGTCGTCCATTCATGTATCTGTTTGTATTTAAACACAGAGGCAAATTCTGAATCTGGGCAGTGCTTCACGAACATCTTGGCAATCTCTCTTCCCATATTCTCAGCATGTCTACCCTGGCGCTTTAAGCCCTCCTCAGCAATGTCTGCTGCCTTGTTGAGGCGTATCCAGTAATCAACAGGATTCTCCCTCTGATTGGGCAGAGTCGAGTAGAAGTCTTGTAGGGGCAGGCATGATGATGTGCAGCTAAAGTACTGAGTCAGTATGTTGTAAATAACATCTGGTGTGCATGAAGAGTTAAGCGAGGGATTGCTCCTCAAGCCAATTCTGACTACGTCCCTGGCTTTCCCCATCAACCTCCCCATTACAACTTCTGTCTGCGATGAAACATCACACTTCTGTTTCCTTAAGTATGATTTCATTAACTCAACCTGAACTGAAACTATGTACAAACAGAAATCAATTTAAAAAGAGGTATAAGCACCATTTGTTGAAAGGATATATGTTAGAAGGGTAGAATTTATATGTACGATTCATTATGTTCACTCTGGGACATTATGGGACACTATGGAATGGTGGGTGGGACAGCACTGTGTGTATCTGTGTCGTTTGAGACTGGTTTTGAAATATAGACTTCATTGTATGTTAGAATGGACAGGTGTTAATGTTGATCTGTAAAAAATACAGTAAATTGTTTACTTGGGGTATTAAAGGTAGTAATTTGTATAAAATTCACATGGGTGTATCGATGGAAAAGAGGAGTTGGAATTAATAAGTGTTCACTTCTTCCTTCTCCCTTTCGAACAGTGTATACTGTAACTTTATTGCATTTGCTATTTGCTTGTTTTTTGTTATATTTTTTGTGTTCGAAATAAACTATCTATCTATCTATCTATCAACCCATTCAATGACTGTGTATTTGTCGGTACTATCACCCCTGAAAATAACAGGTTCTTTGACAGCTTTTACTATGACATTAATGGGTGTGTTCTCACCAAGCGCATTCACAATGCCGCTAGTCTGAGTGTGTGAGTTATGTGCACTGTGCTGTGTGTCACCTACATGATGTGCTGGAACATCAGTCTGGCTAGTTCCACCAACAGCACCACTGGACATGAGTGTGGCTGCAATAGACTCCCCTATCTGTGAGCCAAGGCGTGTGATCATATCAGTAAGCTGATGCAATGTGTCATTCTCACCACTAGGCGTTGAATGGTGCGGCCCACCCTGTGACCTCTGCCCCATAGGCGATCCCAACAGGTCCTGACCTAACCCTGAATCCCTATCTCTCGCAGGCAACACAGGTGAAGCACCCAGATCCATCCCAACCAACCCCCCTGGCCGAGAATGACCTCCCATTACACCCATACCTCTCCCAAAAGAGAAGAATTTACCATCAGTATCATCACTAAGCTTAAACTTGCTTGCCATTGTACCATGAAAACAGAGAAAATAACAAATAAAAATTAAAAAAAAAAACAATTAAAACAAAATGTCAAATCTGAAAATAAATCCAGAATATTTATTGAGCGGACCTACAGTCCTGAGTACCTCACTACAACCAAAGCAGTAGCACAAACAGCATTCATGGACGTCCACGCAATCCACACAGCTCCCTCGGCACGGCGATCTGCATCAAGCTGATCTGGATCACAGAATCACGGCACCAGGGTAACGTGGGTGGTTTTCTGCATGCTTGTGTTGGTGCAGGAAGTACACAGGCAGGGACTTGTTGCTCACGCTGTCTTTATTCTCCAGCAATGAAAATCTTTTTCTCTTTTTTTCTTTAGAAAAAAAAAATATAAAAAACCATATAAAACAAAGCCTACCTGGTCAAGTATCAGAAAAAGCACACAATAAACAGTCTGCAGCTGCATATGTCACGATCTGCACACGGACAGTAAAAGAAAATGAATATCTTAACAAAATGAAATGACAGCAAACCATACAGAAGAATGCTGCGCTAGCAATAACTGACTAGCTGTTCATTCAACGTGGTCACACATTCACTCGACGATAAAGTTACTATTTTTACTTAGAATAATCTGAAACTTCGTAAATACATGGTAGTAATGCTCATGACCACTCTACAAGATATAAACCTTTGTATGCATGGCTTAACAACATTTAAAGTATAAATATAGCAACAGCTCTATTACATTGCACTTACCTCCAGCAATGAAAATCTTTTTCTCTGCTGGGGTAAGTGCCGTGTGCAAAGAAAACTATCTATGCAGCTGCAAAATAAAACCACCAGGAGGCTCCAAAAACTATGTAAAAATGAAAAGCACATCTATTTTAAAGAAATTAAAAAAGGCTAAATTCTGACTCTGTTACATGTGCAGCGGCGGAGGACAATGGCGGTCTGTGGAGCCGGTATTGTCCCGTGCGTGGTGCGCTGTCCTTGTAACCCCCCGGTGTGCTTGCGGGGGTTCGGTGCATGGCAGGTCCGCTGTCGAGGCGAGTCAGGGTCAGGGAGCTTGCTGGAGATCAGCGTCGTCGGCGCCGATGGTCATCCCTGTTCAGGCTGTCGCTCGTGCCGGGTCATAGTGCGTTCTGGTCCACGTGCTGCGTTCTCCGTCGGCCCTGGAGGTCGCCGTCGTGGAGAGAGGACGAGCTGCGTGAGCGCTCGTGTTGATGCAGAGGAGCGGTGAGAGGGAGTAGACATTCTGTGTCCCTCGGCCGGTCTCAGCGTGGATGTCCTGATCTCAGGCGAGGGTCGCACCATGACGCTTTTTGCAGCCTTCCCGGTCGTGGATGATCTCCGGGGTGTTTGCCTGGTGTTGGTTCTGCATCGAGGTCTCCCGTATGGCAGAAGGGAGGGCAGTCCATTTGCGTAAGGCAGCTGCGTTCACTTGTCGTCGGAGTCACCGCCAGGAGCTGCGTTAGTTCGTTGTCAGCGTGTTCTTACTTCCGGGGTCACCAGTGTGGCGGAATGAGATAAGGCACGGCGAAGTGAAGATTAAAAGGGTGTTTTATTCATCCACCACCACGAGACTCACTCCAGCACTGTGAGAGCGCACTGGAGCGAGCCCTGTGTCTCTAGTCAGCAGCAAGTCATCAGAGTGGTCAAAAAGAGAGCGAGCAAGCGATATTCAGTTCACTTATATACCAAGCTAGACAATGCATGCATGGTGCATTAGCATCACAGTACAGCAGGAATGCATGGGACATTTACATGAGAGTCACACATATCAATAGCAGGATTACTGGCAGGAAGGAGAGGCTGCCTATTGATATCAGTCCAAACATCTCACTGTTCTGCTAATTGCTCCAGCTGAGCGCTCTGCTTGTCCTTAGGCTGTGGGGGTCGCCCACAGTAACAACAAGCCCAATACCCCATACTCCCGAAGCACCCCCCACAAAAAACCACAAGGGACACGGTCAAATGCCTTCTCCAAGTCCACAAAACACATGTAAACTGGTTGGGCAAACTCCCACGAACCCTCAAGAATTCCTGAGAGGGTAAAGAGCTGGTCCGATGTGCCACGGCCAGGACGAAAACCACATTGCTCCTCCTGAATCCGAGGTTCGACCAACGGCTGGACTCTCCTATCCAGTACCTTGGCATAGACCTTCCCAGGGAAGCTGAGGAGTGTGATCCCTATAAAGTTGGAGCACACCCTCCGGTCCCCTTTTTTGAAGAGAGGAACCACCACCCCGGTTTGCCATGCCAAAGGCACTGCCCCCGGCCTCCACGCAATGTTGCAGAGGCGTGTCAACCATGACAGCCCAACAACATCCAGGGCCTTGAGGTACTCAGGGCGAATCTCGTCCACCCCTGGGGCCCGGACACCAAGGAGATTTTTAACCACCTTGGCGACCTCAGCCCCTGTGATAGGCAAGTCATTCCCCTCGTCCCCAAACCCTGCTTCCTCTGTGGAAGGTGTATCAGTGGGATTGAGGAGATCCTCAAACTATTCCTTCCACCGCCTGACGATATCCCCAGTCGATGTCAACAGTGTCCCATCCGCACCATACACAGTGTGGACAAGGAGCTGCTTTCCCCTCCTGAGCCGCCAGACAGTTTGCCAGAATCTCTTCGAGGCCGACCGAAAGTCTTGTTCCATGGCCTCACCGAACTCCTCCCATACCCGCTTTTTTTCTTCAGCAACCACCTGAGCTGCACTCCGCTTGGCCTGCCGGTACAACTCAGCTGCTTCGGGAGTCCCACAAGCCAACCAAGCTTGATAGGACTCCTTCTTCAGCTTAATGGCCCCCCTTACCACTGGAGTCCACCACTTGGTTTGGGGTTGCCACCACGAGATGCACCGACCACCTTGCGGCCGCAGCTCTGGGCAGCCGCTTCAACAACAGAGGTGGAGAACATGGCCCATTCAGACTCCATGTCTCCAGACTCCCTCGGAATGTGGTTGAAGTTCTTCCGGAGGTGGGAGTTGAAGACCTCCTGGACAGGGGCCTCAGCCAGACGTTCCCAGCACACCCTCACTATACGTTTGGGTCTACCAGGTCTGAATGGCTTCCCCCCCTGCCATTGGATCCAACTCACCACCAGGTGGTAATCAGTTGACAGCTCTGCACTTCTCTTTATCCGTGTGTCCAAGACATACGGTCGCAGGTCTGATGACACAATAACAAAATCGATCATCGACCTGCAACCTAGGGTGTCCTGGTTCCAGGTGCACATATGGACACCCTTATGCTTGAACATGGTGTCCATTATGGACAAACTGTAGTTAGCACAGAAATCCAATAACTGAACACCACTCGGGTTCAGATCGCACAGGCCGTTCCCCCCAGTCACCCCCCTCCAGGTTTCACTGTCATTGCCCACATGCGCATTGATGTCCCCCAGTAGGACAATGGAGTCTCCAAGAGGACCACCCTCCAGCACCCCAGTCACAGACTCCAAAAAGAGTGGATACTCTGAAACATCATTTGGTGCATAGGCACAAATGATGGTCAGGACCCGTTTCCCAACACGAAGGCGCAGGGAGGCAACCCTTTCATCCACCAGGGAAAACTCCAATATAGAGGCAGCAAGGTGGGGGGGGGTACACAAATACCCACCCCTGCTCATCGCCTCTTGCCCGGGGCAACTCCAGAAAAGGCCAAACTCCAGCCCCTCTCCAGGAGACAGGTTCCGGAACCGGAGCTGTGTGTTGAGGTGAGGCCGACTATATCTAGCCGGTATCTCTCAACCTCGTACACCAGCTCAGGCTCCTTCCCCACCAGAGACATGACATTCCACGTACCAAAAGCCAGTTTAGGAAAGCTTGGGATCAGTCCGCAAACGTCTCCGCCTTTTACCGCCAGCTAATCCACATAGCACCGGACCCCCATGATCCCTCCTGCAGGTGGTGATCCCACTGGAGGGCTGACCCATGTAACTCCTTCGGGCTGAGCCCGGCCGGGTCCCATGGGTGGAAACCCGGCCACCAGACGCTAGCCTTCGAGCCCCTCCCCCAGGCCTGGCTCCAGGGTGGGGCCCCGGTAACCCCATACCAGGCGGGGTACACTGAATCCTTGATCTAGAATTTATCATGAAAGTCTGTTGGATCGTTTTTAGTCTGGCCCTTCACCCAGGACCAGTTTTTCTTGGGTGACCCTATCAGAGGCAAACTGCCCCGGACAACATAGCTCCTGGGATCACTGGGGCATGCAAACCCCCCCCACCACGATAAGGTGACGATCCATGACAGGCTCTTATCTCATCTCTTATCTCATCTCATCTTAGGAATTGAATTACAATGTAATTCCTAAGATGGTTAATAGCATTGGTTTATTAAGCGCTAATGTACGATCTAATCTAAAAAAAAATCTTGGTGTCATTTTTGACCAGTCGATGAGTTTTGATCAGTATGTCAAAGCTCTGACCCGGAGTTGCTTTTTCCACCTCAGAAATATCTCCAAAATTAGGTCACTGGTTTCCTACAGTCAGTTAGAAACTATTATTCATGCCTTTGTTTCTTCACGTTTGGACTACTGTAATACTCTCTTCACATGCCTCAGTAAATCATCTTTACACCACCTACAGTTAGTCCAGAAATCTGCTGCTAGATTACTGACTAGGTCCAGTAGGTTCAGTCATATCACTCCCGTTTTGGCCTCCTTGCATTGGCTTCCTGTAAATTACAGAGTTGAATTTAAAGTTCTTGTCCTTATTTACAAAGCCATTCATGATGAGGCACCTTCTTATATCAGTGACCTGCTCCATCTACACCATCCCAGCAGGTTTACTGTTTACTTTGTTCTTTTACTGTTTTATTTTCCTGTATGTTTATTTGCTTTATTATTGTATTTAATTATCTTTTTTGTTTCTTTTCATGTTAAGCATGTTGTGACTTTGTGAAAAGTGCTCTATAAATAAACGTATTATTATTATTATTATTATTATTATTATTATTATTATTATTATTATTATTATTATTAAAATTAATTTGGGGTTTTCATTACTTGTAAGCTATTCATTCATTCATTCATTCATCTTCTTCTGCTTAATCCTTTTCGGGTCGCGGGGGGCTGGAGCCTATCCCAGCATCTTTGGGCGAGAGGTAGGGTCCACCCTGGACAGATCGCCAGTCCATCGCAGGGCCAACACAGAGAGACAGACAACCATTCACTCTCACAGTCAGACCTAAGGACAATTTAGAATCCCCAGTTTTGATGCCAATTAACCTAACTTGCATGTTTTTGGCATGTGGGAGGAAACTGGAGAAATCCCGGCGTAAACCCACACAGACATGAGGAGAACATGCAAACTCCACACAGATCACTGTTGGTCTGGGGCTGGGATCAAACCCAGGATCTCCCGGCCAAAGGTGAGTTGCTGTGCTGCCGCAGTGCTAACCACTCCACCACCGCGCCGCCCTACTTGTAAGCTATAATCATTAAAATTAAAAAGAATAAAGGTTTAAAATACATCACTGTGTGTAAAGAATCTATATAATACTTGAGTTTGTCTTTTTGAATTGAATTCCTGAAATAAATTTACTTATTGATGACATTCTGATTTATGGAGCTGCGGCTGTATGTTGTTAACAAATCTTGTTCCATGTGCCCCTGATTTGAAAGTTGAGCCTCTGCCACTCAAATCCCCAAAATAACGTCATGCTTTAGGTTTACATTATCCAGTGGGGAGCTGACCTGAAAAAGTTGTCCTTGTCTCCAAAATTTTACAAGATAATGAGTGTTTCCGTTGCTAGCTTGTTAGCCTTGTTAGCACATCTGTGGCAGGAATCTGTGGATAAATAACTCCAACATCCCGATTTAGCTGAAGAGCTCCCAGTCCTCCTGTGTCCAGATGAGGCAGTCTCCTTTTCAAACTAGTTTACTCTCCAACTGTGATACTTTTATTCCGGTGACTGCAGAATCTCAAAGCTAAGTTATTCCCTCGGACATGAACACACGATTTTGCATGTGCTCACCTCTTTCCATTGACTTTGTATGGATTTGCGTCACCCGTTTGCATTTGGTCTGAATGCACTTTAAGGCGTGGCACAAAGTTTCTGTCAGAGAAGAAACAAAACCAAAACTAACAAGATAAGAAGTCCCTGTTTAAATCTGCAAACAGCTGTTCTGGACTTCATAAAAAAACATCCACAAACATTGAATTTCTGGTTTAAGTAAATTTAAATCTGCCCATGTTTTCAACTGTCTCTAATTACAGAAACCAGTTCCTTTGTTTTAATTTTCCCAAAACAGACAGTGACTGTATAACTGATCATATCAATCAATCAATCAATCAATCAATCAACTTTATTTATAAAGCATTTTAAAAGAAACACTCACTACACAAAGTGCTGTATAACAAGAGAACACAAAAGCAGGGCACTAATACAAAGGGCGCTAACACAAGAGAAAAAAAAAAGTAAAATAAATAAAAATCCATTTCATTCAATAAAATCAATGTCTCATACTGGGTCGAAGGCCAGGGAGTAAAAATGTGTTTTAAGACGTGTTTTAAAAATGGACAGTGAAGGTGCTTGTCTAATGTCCAGGGGTAAATCATTCCATAACCTGGGGGCCATGATCGAAAAGGCTCTGTCCCCTCTCAGCTTGCGCCTCGCCTTTGGTACCTCCAAAAGCAGCTGTTCAGCTGACCAAAGGGACTGGGTGGGAGCGTAGGGATGCAGAAGCTCAGAGAGGTAAGGTGAGCAAGACCATTCAAGGATTTAAAAACAAATAAAATAATTTTAAAATGAACTCTAAAATACACAGGCAGCCAGTGGAGTGAAGCTAAGATGGGTGTGATGTGATCTCTTCCACGTGTACCTGTTAAAAGACGAGCAGCGGCATTTTGAACCAGCTGCAGATGGGAAAGAGATGACTGGCTGACACCAGCGTAAAGTGCGTTACAGTAATCCAGCCAAGATGAAATAAAAGCATGGATTATTGTTTCCAAGTGTGGTCTAGAAAGAATGGGTTTTACTTTTGCTAAACGCCTTAGATGAAAGAAGTTGGATTTTACCGCAGAATGAATCTGCGTGTCTAATTTAAAATCATTGTCCATTATAAAACCAAGGTTCCTACCTGTGGATTTAACATAAAGAGTAAGGGGGCCCAAGTATACAGGAAGGGACTCACAGGGGCGACTAGGTCCAAACACCATCACGTCGGTCTTCTTATCATTAAAATTTAGGAAGTTTAGGGCCATCCAAGACTTTATGTCTTCAATGCACGCCAGGAGTGAGTTTACTGATTAGGCAGCTTTTTGTTTTAGAGGGACATAAATCTGACAGTCATCAGCATACAGGTGGAAAGAGATACCATGCTCTTTAAAAATGGAACCCAGTGGAAGTATGTACAGAGAAAAAAAAGCATGGGCCCTAGAATTGACCCCTGTGGGACCCCGTAAGGCAGAGGAGCAGAAGAGGATTCAAACCCAGACATGCTAACTTTAAAAGTCCTCTCTGACAGATAGGATCTAAACCAGTTGAGAGAAGTGCCACAAATTCCCACTAGGTGCTGCAAACGGGAAATTAAAACATGATGGTCCACTGTGTCAAAGGCAGCAGTTAAATCAAGCAGCACAAGAACAGCATAGTCACCTGAATCACATGCCAAGAGAATATCGTTAAAAACTCTTAACAAGGCTGTCTCTGTGCTATGAAGAGCTTTGAAACCAGAATGAAAAATCTCCAAAATACCGTGTTCATCCAGAAAACATTTCAGCTGCATATAGACAATTTTCTCTAAAGTTTTTGAGAGAAATGGCAGCTTGGAAATAGGCCTAAAATTTGCCAACATGGTATGATCGAGACCAGGTTTCTTAATCAAGGGCTGTAGTATTGCATGTTTAAAATTTGCAGGAACCACACCAGATGACAGGCTGCTGTTCAAGATGGTGAGAACTGACTGGCCTATACTGGGAAGCTACTATTTAAAAAGTCTAGGAGGGACAGCATCACAGGGAGACCCTGAGGGCCTAATGTGGGTAACCACATCCTCTAGAAATGACAGAGTCACAGATTCAAACTGATCAAAAACAGCAGAACAAGGGACAGAGACAGAGGGATCAGAGGCAGGAGGTGAGATGAGAGCCCTGGTGGTGGCCACCTTATCAATAAAAAAGTTCATAAAATCATTGCATAACTCAGAGGAGGCTCCAGACAGTCAGTCTGTGGGGTGTTAAGAACAGAGTCAATAGTGTTAAATAAAACACGTTGATTATGACAATGAGATAAAACAATATTAGCAAAATATTTGCTTTTTTCCTGCTTGACAGTATTTTAATAGTGACGCCAGCAATCTTTTAAAATCTGCAAAGACACCTGGACAATGACATCCTCTGTTGCTCCATCCATCCATCCATCTATCTTCTACCGCTTAATCCTTTTCGGGTCGTGGGGAGGCTGGAGCTTCTCCCAGCATCTTTGGTCCGAGGCAGGGTCCACCCTGGACGGATTGCCAGTCCATCGCAGGGCCAGCACAGAGAGACAGACAACCATTCACTCTCCCAGTCAGACCTAAGGACAATTTAGAATCCCCAGTTGATGCCAGTTAACCTAACTTGCATGTTTTTGGCATGTGGGAGGAAACAGGAGAAATCCCGGAGTAAACCCATGCAGACAAGAGGAGAACATGCAAACTCCACACAGAAGAGTCACCGATGGTCTGGGGGTGGGCTCGAACCCACGATGGTCAAGGGTGGGATCGATCCCATGACCTTCTTGCTGTGCTAACCACTGTTCCACCGTGCTGCTCCTCCTCTGTTGTTGTAGTAAAAAAAAAAAAATAACTGTTTTAAGTCAGCTCTTTTTGAATTTGTGAAATGGATGCAAGAAGTGGGGAGAATGAAGTCAGAGATTGACAGATGGATTGGAGTAGCATCTGCAGTGATGCGGACGTTGTGGTGAAGAGGGAGCTGAGTTCTAAGGAAAAGCTGTCGATTTACTGCTCAGTCTACGTTCCTACCCTCACCTGTGGTCATGAACTTTGGATAATGACTGAAAGAACAAGATCGTGGATACAAACGGCTGAAATGAGCTTTGTCTGTAGGATTGCTGGACTCACCCTTAGAGATAGGGTGAGGAGCTCAGTCATCCAGGAGAGGCTCAGAGTAGAACCGCTGCTCCTCCACATTGAAAGGAGCCAGTTTGAGGTGGTTTGAGAATCTGATCAGGATGCATCCTCGACGCCTCCCACTTGAGGTGTTTTGGCCATGTCCCCCTGGGAGGAGACCCCGGGGCAGACCCAGGACTCGGTGGAGAGACTATGTCTCCCAGCTGGTCTGGGAGCGCCTTTGTATCCTTTCTGAAGAGCTGGAGCAGGTGACTGGGGAGAGGGAAGTCTGGGCTTCTCTGCTTGAACTGCTGCCTCCACGACCCGGACCTCCGGAAAAGTCGTAGAAGATGGATGGATGGATGGATGGAGGCAAGAAGTGATTATAACTGTAATTTCATGGATTCTCTACAGCTGCACATTTAAAAACCAACACTAGACCAAGTATAGGCAGTGACATCTAAAATCATTTCCATCTTTACGTCAGTCATAAATCTTTTATTATTTACATTTCCAGAATTTGGTGGAACACACCAACATACAGTAAAATACTAACTTTACTATAAATGTGGAAATTTCTGTGGAAATTTTTGGGTTAAACAAAAGATTCATCATTGGTGTTTTTCTCCCCTTGTTATCTAGAGAGTGTAATGAGATTATATAATAAAATATTTGTCATAAGGTACAGGAATTATTTATTTTATTTAATAGTGGGTGTGAAAGGGGGCAGAGTTAAACCTTCACTTCTACACCCACTAAATTAAATAAAAGCACTCATAAAAGGGGCACCAGTCACAATGGACAATATTAACTTTAATTTTAATTAATTTTGTACCTTCAATTACTTAATGAATCAGTCTCAAAGTTTCAGTGAGTTCTTTTCCTGCCGTGATTAGGAAACATATATATGCGAAAGAAAAACGCTTCAGCTTCTCTCATTCACCCTTTTATTAAACTCATTCAGGTTACATGATATGGCATTCAAATGATGGATAAACAGATTTAAATGATAACAGCGTACGATATCACATCCACTGTTATTGGATTCCTGAACATAAAATCCAGCGTTACACCTCTGTAGAACCAAGGAGGAACCAGACTTATGTTTCAACGGTAAATGAAGGCTGAAATGTTTTAACAAAACAACGCAATTTTATGGGGAAAATCCATAAACTAATTATCTAAAAATGACTTCTGAATTAATCTACAAAAATTAATGTCAGTTACTTAAAAATGACTAAGAGAATTCCTTCAGTTTACAGCTTTACCCTGTGGCTGAGAGACTAGTTGAGCCCTGAAAAATGGGCCATATTCAATTATAATTTAATTGTTCGGACATCACGTTTTAACCCAGCAGATAGTAAAATGAGCCTCACTCACAAGACAGCTGAAGGTCCACGTGTTCAGCGGGTCGATACCGGCCGAGTTTAGGGTCGGGACATCGGGAGGAAGCGGCTGCTGCGTTGCTTCCTCACAGCAGTCAGAAGTGTTGACCCAGCCGGGGGCTCGTTCAGGACGTCGGCAGCAGAGTGATCGTCCCCGAGCGGCGCGAAAAAGTCCTTGGAAACGAGTCCAGCCGAGTCGGTGAAGTCTCTTGTAGCGGGATAGACCCAAAAACTGAAGGAACCACTTCTCAGTCAGGCAGGTATGAGGCCGGAAAGAGAGTCCAAAATACACAGTCTCTGTTCACTTTAAAGTAGGAAAATTAAAGGTCCACTTTAACGGCGTGGAAAGTTATAAAAAAAAATGAGAAAAACATTTACTAGGATAAGAATGGCTTCTGAGGTGAAGGAAGAAGTTTGAGAATTTTATTCTCTGAAAAAGCGAGCTCTAAAGAAAAGGTGATTTCTTCTCAGTAACCAGAAACTAATGCAGGATTTGGCAAACTTCACACAGAACAATTTAGATAAAATGAAACTACACGGGACCTTGAAACGGTGGAATAAAATCTTCCTCTGAGATCTAGATTACTATTCTGCTTCTTTAATCTTAACTTAGTTCCTAATCTTTCTCAAAATCTCTTTCTTCTTTTCTGTGTTTCTAACTTTAACTTAACTTACATCTGTGTGTTTCTTTTTCTTTCTGCTTGTCTTGTTCTAATTCTCTATCTGTTTTTTTTTTTGAATCTCAATCTCTTCCTTCTCTTCTTGTTCTAACTTCTTACTTTTCTTTCATCTTTCATCTTCTCTTGTTCTCTCTCACATAACTACAACTTAACTTACATGCAGGGCAGCTTCTACTACTTTTAAATGGCCCCGCCTAGTCATAAACTTGTGATGCCGATCGCAAGACTGACGAGTCGACTTTATCAAAAGCAGTTTGAAATGGCTGCTATCCAATGTGAAAACATTTCTTTGTTTGAGAGCAGCCAATCAAAGGAAGACACCATCCCATGAAATTGCAGAGAAAAACCAACACTCAGTCAGTTCTTATGAAAAAAGTTGCTCAATATAAAATATAACTAAATTAAATGACGTGGCTAATATTTGGTGATCATGCATTTATACCATTATTCCAATATTACATTTGTTTGAATAACACTCATGAATATAACATTTCTTATACATAATTATAATACATGATTCATATTTAGATCAAAGCTTAATGCAGTACAGCAAACCATGGTTGGTGATAAAAAGGATGATTTTCAGTGTCCTTAGGATCCAGGGGAGAAGATGATAAGCTGAAAGAAACTTAATGTTTAGAACAAATTAAAAGTCATCCTACGTACTGAAACACATTTCGTAGGTATCCGCTAGGAGGTACTGTTGAGCTGTAGATGATTTCTTTTAGGTCCATGGGATCTGGAAGGAAATCTGGAAAACATCTGAGGTTATAAACCCATCTGATTAAGCTGTTTATGACCCTTTTAAGAGCATTGGTTTCCTGTAAAGGAGGATGTTATCCAAATGCAGTGTTCACGTTGGAGGTCTGGTCTCCCGAGTTTTATGTTCCTTTGAGCCTTTAAAAGCAAATTCTGATCCTTACAATCTCTGCAAGAGGCAACTGTTTACATTGGGGTCCTGGGAAAACAAACATCTTTGGTCAGGCCTGGAAGAGGCCTGGATGAGTCGATATGAAAGCCAGTGATATTCCTGTAAAATGCAGAAAAGTGGTATTCCTGTAGAAGGAATAAAGTGAAATTCCTGTAGAATGGAGAGAAGTGATCTTCTGTCTTGGTTTGAGGAGACGATGATGCTACAAGAGAGATTGATTTTTTTTAAAATAATCGTTATTTCTACTCACCTGCACAGTGTGACTTCCTCCTTTCAGTAAAATGACAAGATGATGAACTGAAAGTTAACTTTGGTCAGTGGAATAGAAATGCCCCTGTTATGTATGACAATGTGAGTGTCTGGGACGCCGTGCCCACCCACAGGGTGGTGTCAGGCGGGCACGGCCCACTCTGGATATAAACCCAGGTTCAGGTTCAGGTTCAGGTTACTTTATTTGTACCCGTAGGTAGATTTGTTTTGCAGTTGGTGACATCCATATTTACAAGCCACTAATTACATTCAACATAGACACAAACACAGGCACACATCTTACAAAATAGGTAAATATAAAATATGTACAATATAATTTTTATAGCTTGTTCAACTCTTTGACAGCAGCAGGGACAAAGCTGTTTTTGTAGCGCTGGGTTCTACTTTTTGGGACAGCAAACCTCCGTCTGGAGGGAAGAAGCTGAAAGTTGCAGTGCAAAGGGTGGGAGTCATCATTTAAAATCGAGTCGGCCATCCTCTGTACTTGTCTGGTGTACAGGGATGTCAGGCTCAGCTGTGACTCACCAAGCAAAATGCCTGGACCATCTGACTACCTGATCCAAGGATTTCCTCTGTTTCAGTTTTATCTGACCAAACCATGACATTAAAGAAAAGGATAAAACAGATTCAGTAAAAGCCCGATAGAACATAGTCATTATGGTTCGGTCAATTTGGAAGCATGCAAGTTTCCTCAAACAATGCAAATTTTGCTGACCCTTTTTGCACACCCTTTCACAGTTCACCTCAAAGTTCAATCCACTATCAATAATCGTCCCAAGATATTTGTACGATTGTACACATTCGGTGGTCTGGCCTTTTAGTATGGTGACTTTGTGCCTGGGGGTTTTCCTCCTAAAGTCAATAATCATATCTTTCGTTTTTGTTGTATTCAGCTGCAGGTAGGAGTCCTCACACCAGTGAACCAAGTCATCAACTACTGGGCCGTGGCCACTCTCACCATCCTGGAGGAGACTGACAATGACTGAGTCATCAGCATGCTTTATAATGTGTCTGTTGTCATGTCTGCTCAAACACATGTTTGTGTACAGGATGAAGAGTAGTGGTGACAACACACACCCCTGAGGAGAGCCAGTAGAAGAGCACTTTAGGTCAGACAATGTGCCATTGACCCTTACTCTCTGCGTCTCTGCGATGTGAACCCAAGTTCACATCATAAAGTTGTTAGTTCCTGCATGAAGAATCACCTCCTGCCGAATCATTTTACAGACATAACAGCCAAACACACACACACACAAAGAGTGTGAGCGTATCAAAATTCACAATAAACAAAGAGCTTTAACAGTTCTTTCCTTATTGTATAAAATATACTGTATACAGGTGCATCTAAAAAAATTAGGATATGATCTCTATATAATTTAAAAAACAATTCCTAATTTTAAAATTAAAAAAAGACTTGATCTATTTAACTTTATGCGTCAGGAATATAGAATATAGAAAAGTTAAGCTTTTTCATTTAAACTGAAAACTAATGGAAGCATCACAAGCTGTTTGTTTCTTGCAAGAGGCCACGTATAGAAATCGTACAGCAAGCATTACTTTGAATCACACCTGTCACATTGCTGATGACTCCACTGACCGGAGACACGATGATACACCTTACTCGGTGAAGGCAAGGTTAATCTCACCGGGGAATTTCTGCTTTTGTCTTAAAGGGTATGGAAATGTTTCTCTGGGCAGCTTATCGCTTTCTAAGTGTGCAACGGTGTGTAGTGCGTCTCACCCCTGTACTGCTTCATGCTGGACCAATAAAGGAGGCAAAAGCTGTCCTGGAGATCTTTATTGTCAGTCTAGAAGTCTGGAAGGAAATGTCACCCTGCAGGAGCTCTGTAGTGCCGCCTTTTGTGATTCTTACAAGCATGGCACGCATACCGGGACAGGGGGATGGTGGCTGTGTGGCCATGGTGCCCACTCACACCTGCCCATGAATTGGGGAGGGGTGTGTGCCCCCGTAGTTGTAACTGACCACACCATCATATTGTCAGCAGGACAGGTGGGCAGGGTGAAGAGAGGTGTCTCCTTTGCACCACATGATGCCATCTGGGGCACAGGTGTGCCGGAAGAGTTTAAGTTAGAAACTACAGGGCAGAAGGTCCTTCATGCACCGTTTCCCTGGGTGGGCGTGGCTAAAAACACCCTGTGGAGTGAAACAACTATAGATTACAGACATCTGTGAATTTTTCTCTATCTGCCTTTTCTGGTATAGATGAGGAATTAACAGCTCTTAGACTTATGCTGAGCCAAAACAGAATGGTTCTTGATCAAATAACTGCTGCCCGAGGGGGCGTGTGTGCAGTTGTAGGTGATTATTGTTGTACTTTTATCCCTGAAAATGATGCAGATGGTCATTGTTACACGTGGGAATTGTACTTTGGGGCTTGCCGTAGCCCAGCGGGGGTGGGGGTTGAGTGACGTCAGGCGGGCTACAGCTAGGGTCACTGCCGGTCACTGCCGGAGAAGAGAACTAAACCCACAACGGGGCGTTTCAGTGAGAGCTGGGACTGGGGGGTCCAGACTGATGTCAACTCACAGGCTAGGCCGATGGTGCCAGGTGAAGTGTTGCCCCTGAGGGATGCCAAGTTAGAATTTGTCGGAGTCATAGGTACCTGGAGTACTTTGTCATGAAGACTGTTTTGTTCGACGCTGGTTTGATCTAGTGGCAGAATAATCCGCTCCAACCTGGCGGGGTGTGCTGGTAGTCTACCCAGACACCTGGAGATTTCACTTGTTTGCAGTTGTTCTTGGTAAAAAAAAAAAAAAAAAAAAAGGGACTTGATGGTGATGTGCTGCAAAGGGGTGGGGTTTGGTGCTTTGTGGGGGTTTGTTACATGTAGGAATTGTACTTTGGGGCTTGCCGTAGCCCAGCCGGGGTCGGGGATGAGTGACGTCGGATGGGCTACGGCTGGGGGTATATATGTCGATGGAAGGTTCAATAAAGTGTGTTTCGTGATCAGCAAAACCAACTCTCCGTTCTCCATTATTAACACATAACAATCATGTGACTGCCTCGGCCATACGCAACCTCACTGTCTTACAGGCTGCCGCGGCCAAGGACAATGTCACTGATGGACAGGCCTGGTTAAGTTGGTTACTTTCTTCATGGAGAAGTCTCACCATGAACCTTTTTTTTTTTTTTTTTTTTTGTTACTTATTTGTACCCGTAGGTAGACTTGGTTTGCAGTCTGGTGACAAGCCACCGGCTGCTGGTCGCTGCGTGCGCGAGCGCCCTAAACCTGCATGTTTTTTTTTGGTATGCGGGAGGAAACCGGAGAAATCCCGGAGTAAACCCACGCAACACGGGGAGAACATGCAAACTCCACACAGCTCACTGTTGGTCGGGATCTCATGATCCCCGCAATCCCTCGGCCGAGGGTAAAACTGTGCTGCCACAGTGCTAAACCACTGCGCCACCGTGCAGCCAACCTGTTAGTGATTCTGATATTATTATTTTTCTCCTTTTCCTGTGTCATTCCCTGCATTTGTGGTGTGATGATGAGACTTGTTCATGTTAACCTAGTGATGTACCATGGTGCAGTTACTGGGGATGGTGCGGATGATGAACAAACAGCGTGAGCTCAATGTGTCTCTCCATGACCCGAGTAGAGAGTAAAATTATGACTGACATGCAAAAAACCAAAAGGAGTTGCATGATCACAAGGTGAAGATAAAATGTGTTACTTGTAAATACACTTATGAAGTTTGAAGCATTACTTTTATTATTTTTACTTTTATTTTGTTATTTTGTTTTTATATTACTCTTTTTTCTATTTTTACATTACATCATTACACTTTATTATTATGATTATTGCTTCCTATTGTTTTGTTTTATCTCTTAAGTTCCCTTTTAAGTTCGTTTTTATCTAAGCTGCAAAGACACATAACTATAACACACACATATATCCTTATTATAACCTCTTAATATCATTTGATCATCATTTTTGGTTTCACTGGTTTTACCATTAATGATTTTCTTTATTGATCAATGACCATGTTTACATGGACACAAGTAACCGGATTAGAAGCCTGATCAGAATAAAAATGCTTCATGTAAACACACCAATCTGAATATTCTGACCCCATCACACTCATTCGGATCAAAATTTCATTCTGATTGAGTGGGGTGGGTTATGCCGACTGTTAATCCGAATGGTGTGCATGAAAACACTTATTCCGAAGGTTTGGCAGAAAATATGTTTACTGCGCATGTCTGTACGTCAACGATACATTTACATGACGTATTTCTGCCTTTACAGCAGCTAGCAGAAAACATAGCAGCAGGAAAACAAAACTGGTCTGTATTGTCCTGCTGTCTCCCTCTGTTGGTCATATGCAGAAGTTTGTACTTGTAGCTTCATTATGGAGACCAGCAGAAGCAAAAGTACAGTCTGAATAACACAATACAGGTCCATTTAAAAAAGAGAAAGACATGAAGCAGGGCTTGCTAACACCGGAAGTTGCTTCTTCTTCTACTATTTTCGGAATGTCGGAATGTTGAAATGTCGAGGTTTGCATGTCAAAATGATTTATTCTGTTCAAACGTGTGACATATGGAATTGCACGTCCTAATCGGATCAGCTTTTTCATTATCCATGTAAACAGTAGTTGTCATAAACTCTCCATGTGCTCTTCCATTGAGCACGGAGGAGAGAAAGAGAAATGAGGATTTAAATGCAGGGGTTACCACACACACATTTATTGAACACAAGTTTAGGGAAAACCATACAAAATGGCTCAGCAGCTCGGGCTTGCAAAGAGTTCTAAGATGTTAGGCTGCACAGGGAGAAAGCGTAGCAGTTTTGTTGCGCAAGGAAACGCTACCAGCGTAGCGGTACAACCGCACAGAGAAACATTACAGTGACTTACAGCCTTAGCAATCCAGGTCCTCCCAGTAGAAAACCAAGCATAATCCTTCACCGACTGACGGTCACACGAAGAAGAACGGTGGTGTGACTCGCACAATGGTCCAGCAGTGTTTGTCTAGCAACGAGCTGCTTATGAAGAAACACCGCTGGCCAAACAAATTAGAAACACCTGGGCGAGGCGCAGGAAAGATAATTACCGGGTCTGGGAACAGCTGATTTAGTCAGAGGGAGAGCGAGGGGGCGTGGCAGGACTAGCAGACTGTCAGCAGCGTGAGAGAAAGTAGGCCACTGATGCTGACTAACAGCTGCCGGTCAGGCAGTGGTTAAGGATATGGGATACAGTACCAAAATACACAAAAATGCAAATAACCAGTCAAACAAAAACCCACAGAGAGATGGAGACCGAGCTGGGAAAAACCAAGCCTACTCGGCTCGTGACAGTAATGTTCTGATCTGAATTGTAATCAAATTGAAGAAATTTTGCCCATGTAACCGTGGCTAAAGAGTTCATTGTTTCATTTCTCCTCCTAAAGGACTGAACTATTTATCCGGTGCCTGGGGCAGCAGGGCCGATGGCGGACTTTCCCCGTCATGAACTAGTTGGGATCTGTTGCATAAAAATGTATTGGAGCTTAGCATAGCTGCCAATGGGGGTTTAGATGCCATAAAATGTTCTTTTCTGATGCCTTGCATGACATCAAAGGGGGAGAATGACAGAAAAATTTCATATTTGTCTTATATTTGTCTTTGTTTGGTCTCAGAGTCTAAGTTAGAGTTTGTGTAAAAGTATCAAGGCTACAGCTGCACTAGTTATCATCTTGCTTTGAGTCTAGCCTGCGTGGCTCCTGTGTGACTGGAACGGAGTGACCTGAGAAAAGAAAATCTGTACACCAAGTTCTGACCAGATGTACTGGACCAAGCATGATGGACAATTTGCTCCTCCACCTCTCAGATAACGGAGGGCTTAAAGAACTGAGTGATGTGTGTTTGAGTCAGAATGGTGTGTGAATAGGCTGAGACTATTTTTGTGTTGTTCTCTATTGGCCAGTGTAATTAAATTTGCGGAAACTCTGATCCAGCCTGAATTTTGACTTAAGGTTTTATAGAATTTTTCAAACACCGAATTACAAAATTAAAAAAAGACATGATATATTTAACTTTACGTGTAAGGAATATAGAATATAGAAAAGTTGAGCTTTTTCATTTAAACTGGGGCAAAATCTGCAGTATTTATTTACTTACTTTTTAATTTTGTTTTCAGTTGAACCTGTAAATGCTGCAGTTTCTCTTTTGATTCTGTGCTTTAATTTTAATCACGTGCTCTTTGTTAAAATACTTGGATGGGGCTCGGTCTGGAAGAAAACACGTCACCACACCCACCAGTTTTTCCACTTGCTGGACCTGAAACAATGACAGTTATTTCAAGGTCTCTGATATAAAGAGGGAAACTGCCAACCCTGCTGTTTTAGAAGCTTTGCATATATGAGCTCCTTGAATACAGTGCTGTGAAAAAGTATTTGCTCCCTTCCTGACTTCTTATATTTTGGTATATTTGTTGCACTTAAATGTTTCAGATCATCAAACACATTTTAATATTCAACAAAGATAACCTGAGAAAATACAAAATGCAGTTTTTAGATCATGATCTCATTTATTAAGGGAAAAAAAGCTTTCCAAACCTATCTGGCACCATGTGAAAAAGTAATTGCCCCCTAAACTGAAAACTAATGGAACCATCACAAGCTGTTTGTTTCTTGCAAGAGGCCACGTATAGAAATCGTACAGCAAGCATTACTTTGAATCACACCTGTCACATTGCTGATGACTCCACTGACCGGAGACACGATGACATCCCTTACTCGGTGAAGGCAAGGTTAATCTCGACAGGGAATTTCTCCTTTTGTCTTAAAGGGTATGGAAACATCTCTCTGGGCAGCTTATCGCTTTCTAAGTGTGCAGCGGTGCGTAGTGCGTCTCACCCCTGTACTGCTTCCTGCTGGACCAATGAAGGGGGCAAAAGCTGTCCTGGAGATCTTTATTGTCAGTCTAGAAGTCTGGAAGGAATTGTCAGCCTGCAGGAGCTCTGTAGTGCTGCCTTTGGTGATTCTTACAAGCATGGCACGCATATGGTGACAGGGGGATGGTGGCTGTGTGGCCATGGAGCCCACTCACACCTGCCCATGAATTGGGGAGGGGTGTGCGCCCCCGTAGTTGTAACTGACCACACCATCATATTGTCGGCAGGACAGGTGGGCAGGGTGAAGAGAGGTGTCTCCTTTGCACCACATGATGCCATCTGGGGCACAGGTGTGCCGGAAGAGTTTAAGTTAGAAACTACAGGGCAGAAGGTCCTTCATGCACCGTTTCCCTGGGTGGGCGTGGCTAAAAACATCCTGTGGAGTGAAACAATTATAGGTTACAGTCATTTGTGAATTTTTCTCTATCTGCCTTTTCTGGTATAGATGAGGAATTAACAGCTCTTAGACTTATGCTCCCCCTCATGGATCGTCACTTTATCATGGTGGGGGGGGGGGGGGTTGCGTTCCCCAGTGATCCGAGGAGCTATGTTGTCTGGACCAATTTGCCTCTGATAGGGTCACCCAAGACAAACTGGTCCTGGGTGATGGGCCAGACTAAGAACGATCCAACAGACTCTCATGATAAATTCTATATCAAGGATTCAGTGTACCCCGCCCGGTATGGGGTTACCGGGGCCCCACCCTGGAGCCAGGCCTTGGGGAGGGGGTCGATGGCTAGTGTCTGGTGGCCGGGTTTCCACCCATGGGACCCGGCCGGGCTCAGCCCGAAGGAGTTACATGGGTCCTCCCTCCAGTGGGCTCACCACCTGTAGGAGGGATCATGGGGGTCTGGTGCTATATGGATTAGGTGGCGGTCAAAGGCGGAGACCTTTGCAGACTGATCCCAAGCTTTCTAAACTGGCTTTTGATACGTGGAATGTCACCTCTCTGGTGGAGAAGGAGCCTTAGCTGGTGTACGAGGTTGAGAGATACCGGCTAGATATAGTAGGCCTCACCTCAACACACAGCTCCGGTTCCGGAACTAGTCTCCTGGAGAGGGGCTGGAGTTTGGCCTTTTCTGGAGTTGTCCCGGGCGAGAGGTGACGAGCAGGGGTGGGTATTCTTGTATCCCCCCACCTTGCTGCCTCTATATTGGAGTTTTCCCCGGTGGATGAAAGGGTTGCTTCCCTGCGCCTTTCGGCTGGGAAACGGGTCCTGATCATCATTTGTGCCTATGCACCAAATGATGTTTCAGAGTACCCACCCTTTTTGGAGTCTGTGACTGGGGTGTTGGAGGGTGGTCCTCTTGGAAGCTCCATTGTCTTACTGGGGGACTTCAATGCGCACGTGGGCAACGACAGTGAAACCTGGAGTGGGTGATTGGGGGGAACGGCCTGCCCGATCTGAACCCGAGTGGCGTTCAGTTAGTGGACTTCTGTGCTAACCACAGTTTGTCCATAACGAACACCATGTTCAAGCATAAGGGTGTCCAAATGTGCGCCTGGCACCAGGACAACCTAGGTCGCAGGTCGATGATCGATTTTGTTATCGTGTCATCAAACCTGCGACCGTATGTCTTGGACACCCGGGTATGTTGTCCTGTTGGCTTCATCCAACAATGACCTACAGCTCTTGCTGGGACGGTTTGCCGCTGAGTGTGAAACAGCTGGGATGAGAATCAACACTTCCTAGTCCGAGTCCATGGTCCTCAGCTGGAAAAAGGTGGATTGTCCTCTCTGGGTTGGGGACAGGCTCCTGCCCCAAGTGGAGGAGTTTAAGTATCTTGGGGTCTTATTCACGAGTGAGGGGAGAAATTAGCGAGAGATTGACAGACGGATCGGAGCAGCATCTGCAGTGATGCGGACGTTGTACCGGTCTGTTGTGATGAAGAGGGAGCTTAGTTCTAAGGCAAAGCTGTCGATTTACCAGTCAGTCTACGTTCCTACTCTCACTTATGGTCACGAGCTTTGGATAATGACCGAAAGAACAAGATCACGGATACAAGTGGCTAAAATGAACTTTGTCTGTAGGGTTGCTGGACTCACCCTAAGAGATAGGGTAAAGATCTCAGTCATCCGGGAGAGGCTCAGAGTAGAACCGCTGCGCCTCCACATTGAAAGGAGTCAGTTGAGGTGGTATGGGCATCTGATGAGGATACCTCCTGGACGCCTCCAACTTAAGGTCTTCCGGGCACATCCCACTGGGAAGAGAACCCGAGGCAGACCCAGGACTCGGTGGAGAGACTATGTCTCTCAGCTGGTCTGGGAACGCCTTGGTATCCTCTCTGAAGAGCTGGAGCAAGTGGTTGGGGAGAGAGAAGTCTGGGCTTCTCTGCTTGAACTTCTCCCTCCGCGACCCGGGCCTCAGGAAAAGCGGTAGAAGATGGATGGATAGATTTTCTTTATTGATCAATGACCATGTTTACATGGACACAAGTAACTGGATTAAAAGCCTGATCAGAATAAAAATGCTTCATGAAAACACACCAATCTGAATATTCTGACCCCATCACACTCATTCGGATCAAAATTTCATTCCAGTTGAGAGGGGTGGGTTATGCCGATTGTTAATCCGAATTGTGCTCATAAAAACACTTATTCCGAAGGTTGGGCAGAAAATATGTTTACTGCGCATGTCTGTACATCAGCCACACATTGACATGACGTATTTCCGCCTTTACAGCAGCTAGCGGAAAACATAGCGGAAGTAAAACAAAACTGGTCTGTATCGTCCTGCTGCCTCCCTCTGTTCGTCATATGCAGAAGTTTGTACTTGTAGCTTCATTACGGAGACCAGCAGAAGTAAAAGTACAGTCTGAATAACACAATGCAGGTCCATTTCAAAAAGAGAAAGACATGAAGCGGGGCTTGCTAACACCGGAAGTTGCTTCTTCTTCTACTTTTTTCGGAATGTCGGAATGTTGAAATGTCGATGTGTGCATGTCAAAATGATTTATTCTGTTCAAATGTGTGACACATGGAAACACACGTCCTAATCGGATCAGCTTTTTCATGATCCATGTGAACAGTAGTTCTCATAAACTCTCCTTGCGCTCTTCCATTGCACACGGAGGAGAGAAGGAGGAATGAGGATTTAAATGCAGGGGTTATCACACACACATTTATTGAACACAAGTTTAGGGAAAACCATACAAAATGGCTCGGCAGCTTGGGCTAGCAAAGAGTTCTACGATGCTAGGCTGCACAGGGAGAAATCATAGCAGTTTTGCTGTGCAAAGAAACGCTACCAGCGTAGCGGCACAACTGCACAAAGTAACGCTACAGTGACTTACAGCCTTAGCAATCCAGTAGAACAGCGAGCATAATCCTTCACCGACTGACGGTCACACGAAGAAGAACAGTGGTGTGACTCGCACAATGGTCAAGCAGTGTTTGTCTAGCAATGAGCTGCTTATGAAGAAACACCGCTGGCCAAACAAATTAGAAACACCTGGGTGAGGCGCAGGAAAGAAAATTACCTGGGCTGGGAACAGCTGATGTAGTCAGAGGGAGAGCGAGGGGGTGTGGCAGGACTGACAGACTATCAGCAGTGTGAGAGAAAGTAGGTCACTGATGCTGACTAACAGCTGACGGTCAGGCAGTGGGTAAGGATATGGGATACAGTACCAAAATACACAAAAATGCACATAACCAGTAAAACAAAAACCCACAGAGAGATTGAGACCGAGCCGTGCAGACCGAGACCGAGCAGTCGTGACAGTAATGTTCTGATCTGAATTGTAATCAAATTGAAGAAATTTTGCCCATGTAACCGTGGCTAAAGAGTTCATTGTTTCATTTCTCCTCCTAAAGGACTGAACTATTTATCCGGTGCCTGGGGCAGCAGGGCCGATGGCGGACTTTCCCCGTCATGAACTAGTTGGGATCTGTTGCATACAAATGTATTGGAGCTTAGCATAGCTGCCAATGGGGGTTTAGATGCCATAAAATGTTCTTTTCTGATGCCTTGCATGACATCAAAGGGGGAGAATGACAGAAAAATTTCATATTTGTCTTATATTTGTCTTTGTTTGGTCTCAGAGTCTAAGTTAGAGTTTGTGTAAAAGTATCAGGGCTACAGCTGCACTAGTTATCATCTTGCTTTGAGTCTAGCCTGCGTGGCTCCTGTGTGACTGGAACGGAGTGACCTGAGAAAAGAAAATCTGTACACCAAGTTCTGACCAGATGTACTGGACCAAGCATGATGGACAATTTGCTCCTCCACCTCTCAGATAACGGAGGGCTTAAAGAACTGAGTGATGTGTGTTTGAGTCAGAATGGTGTGTGAATAGGCTCTGAGACTATTTCTGTATTGTTCTCTACTGGCCAGTGGAATTAAATTTCCAGAAATTCTGATCCAGCCTGAATTTTGACTGCAGGTTTTATAGAATTTTTCAAACACTGAATTATAAAATTAAAAAAGGCATGATATATTTAACTTTTTGTGTAAGGAATATAGAATATAGAAAAGTTGAGCTTTTTCATTTAAATTGGGGCAAAATCTGCAGTATTTATTTACTTACTTTTTAATTTTGTTTGCAGTTGCACCTGTAAATGCTGCAGTTTCTCTTTTGAATCTGTCCTTTATTTTTAATCACGTGCTCTTTGTTAAAATACTTGGATGGGGCTCGGTCTGGAAGAAAACACGTCACCACACCAACCAGTTTTTCCACCTGCTGCACCTGAAACAATGACAGTTATTTCAAGGTGTCTGATTTAAAGAGGGAAACTGCCATCCCTGCTGTTTTAGAAGCTTTGCATATATGAGCTCCTTGAATACAGTGCTGTGAAAAAGTATTTGCTCCCTTCCTGATTTCTTATATTTTTGTATATTTGTTGCACTGAAATGTTTCAGATCATCAAACACATTTTAATAGTCAACAACAAAGATAACCTGAGAAAATACAAAATGCAGTTTTTAGATAATAATCTAATTTATTAAGGGAAAAAAGCTTTCCAAACCTACCTGGAACCATTTGAAAAAGTAATTGCCCCCTAAACTGAAAACTAATGGAAGCATCACAAGCTGTTTGTTTCTTGCAAGAGGCCACGTATAGAAATAGTACAGCAAGCATTACTTTGAATCACACCTGTCACATTGCTGATGACTCCACTGACCGGAGACATGATGACACCCCTTACTCGGTGAAGGCAAGGTTAACCTCGCTGGGGAATTTCTGCTTTTGTCTTAAAGGGTATGGAAACGTCTCTCTGGGCAGCTTATCGCTTTCTAAGTGTGCAACGGTGCATAGTGCGTCTCACCCCTGTACTGCTTCCTGCTGGACCAATGAAGGGGGCAAAAGCTGTCCTGGAGATCTTTACTGTCAGTCTAGAAGTCTGGAAGGAAATATCACCCTGCAGGAGCTCTGTAGTGCCACCTTTTGTGATTCTTACAAGCATGGAACGCATATGGTGACAGGGGGATGGTGGCTGTGTGGCCATGGTGCCCACTCACACCTGCCCATGAATTGGGGAGGGGTGTGTACCCCCGTAGTTGTAACTGACCACACCATCATATTGTCGGCAGGACAGGTGGGCAGGGTGAAGAGAGATGTCTCCTTTGCACCACATGATGCCATCTGGGGCAAAGATGTGCCGGAGGAGTTTAAGTTAGAAACTACAGGGCAGAAGGTCCTTCATGCACCGTTTCCCTGGGTGGGCGTGGCTAAAAACATCCTGTGGAGTGAAACAATTATAGGTTACAGTCATTTGTGAATTTTTCTCTATCTGCCTTTTCTGGTATAGATGAGGAATTAACAGCTCCTAGACTTATGCTGACCCAAAACAGAATGGTTCTTGATCAAATAACTGCTGCCCGAGGGGGCGTGTGTGCAGGTGTAGGTGATTATTGTTGTACTTTTATCCCTGAAAATGATGCAGATGGTCATTGTTACATGTGGGAATTGTACTTTGGGGCTTGCTGTAGCCCAGCGGGGGTGGGGGTTGAGTGACGTCAGGCGGGCTACAGCTGGGGTATATATATATATCGATGGAAGGTTCAATAAGGTGCGTTCAGTGATCAGCAAAACCAACTCTCCATTCTCCATTATTAAGACATAATATTTGGCGACGAGGAGAACAGTGGGCGCGTGCGTCAGAGAACCACCTCCATTTCTACAGCACCAGGGAACACCGACGATACCGTGAGCACGCTGGAAAACTATGTCTGAGGGTGTATGTGGTGGCGGCCAGATTTAGTTCTATCAGCAAGGAGAAACGGAGGAATCTGCTTGTGCATTACCTTGTAGCCGAAGGTTAATGTATCTTCTTCGGGCTGTGCGGTGGTGGTTCGCTGGAAGATGGACTGTCCCTTATGAACAGTACATTCGGTGACGATTCTACAGTCACCAAAGGGAGGTATAAGTTTTTTGACCGTTGACAGTGGGTGGGTGAGTCCACAAAGTCATTTGTTATGGAGGTACGTAGCTTAGCGAAGAAGTGCGCGGTTGGGCCTATCAAGCAGAAGCTTGTGCGGGACAAGCTAGCCCACAGCACCAGTAATATATGACTGAGGAACATGCTACGACTAAATAGGGAAACCTTGTCGTTGGAACGGGTGCTGGACTTTAGGTCTACGGGTGCTATATATTTAAAATATTTATATTTTGATGGACAATTTGCAAGTTTTTCTCAACTTTCCACCTTATTCGACATCACTTGTACACATTTTTTCTGCTTTCTCCAGGTCAGACATTATGTGCAAACCATGACAAAACAATTCTAAGGGATCGTCACTTCCTTGTGGTAATGTATCGTCACTTCCTGTTTTGCTGTCTGCCTGTGTGGTTTGCTCTCCAGCTCTCTAGCCATTAGCTATGGCTACTAGCTCTCTTTCCTCTCCTCCTCTGTTGTGCTCTCTCTGTCAGATGTTTAGCTACACCTCTGCCTCTTTTAGTGATAATGGTAAATGTTGTCTTTTTGAGGCGCTCGAGGCGAGGTTGTCTGATTTGGAATCCCGGCTCCTCTGCATTGAAACACCGTCTGCGCCAGTTAATCTCGACGGACGCCCCTTAGCTGCAGCGGAGCTAGCTAGCTTAGGCCCTACTGTCAGCGGTCCCCCGGCTCTCCTCAGCAGCGAGGAGACTGGGTGGGTGACGGTGAGAAGGAAGCCTAGTTGTAAAGCCCCGGTACACCACCAACCTGTTCACGTTTCTAATCGTTTTTCCCCGCTCAGCGACACACCCGCTAAGGAAAAAAACTCTGATCATTGGCGACTCTGTAGTCAGAAACGTGAACCTAGAGACTCCAGCGGCCATAGTCAAATGCATTCCTGGGGCCAGAGCAGGCGACATCGAGTCAAATTTGAAAATGCTGGCTAAAAGTAATAGTAAATATTACACAATTGTTATTCACGCCGGCATTAATGACATCCGTCTCCGGCAGTCGGAAGTCACGAAACTTAATGTAGAATCGGTGTGTGACTTTGCAAAAACGATGTCTGCCACTGTAGTATTCTCTGGGCCCCTCTCCAATCTGACCAGTGATGACATGTTTAGCCGCTCGTCATCCTCGAACCGCTGGCTGTCTGTGTGGTGTCCTGCAAATAACGTGGGCTACATTGACAATTGGAGCTCTTTTTGGGGAAAACCTGGTCTTATGAGACGAGACAGCATTCATCCCACTTTGGATGGTGCTTCTCATGTATCTAACAATCTGGCATCTTTTTTATCGAAATTTCCAAAACCATGGCTACTCAGAGTTGGGACCAGGAAGCAGAGTCGCAGTCTTACACGCCTCTCTGCAGCTCCTCTTCATCCGCCACCCCTCAACTTAGCCCCTGTCTTCCCCATCAGAGAATCGTTGTCTGCTCCCTCCAAAGTAAATAAAAATATAATGTATAAACATCCCAAAGTGATAAAGAAAAATATTGGTAAAACTCAAATTAAACATAAAGCCTCTAAATTGAATGATTTGGCCTCTGTTCCTCCTCATAATTTAAAAATTAAATGTGGTTTATTAAATATTAGGTCTCTAACTCCCAAGTCTCTGTTAGTCCATGATCTGTTAATTGATCATCAGATTGATTTAATTTCCCTTACAGAGACTTGGTTAGGGCAAGAGGAATGAATCAACTCCCTCTGGTTATTTAAACTGTCAAAATCCCAGAAGTTCTGGTCGTGGAGGAGGAGTAGCAACAATTTAACATTCCAAATTACTAGTTAATGTAAAGCAAAAAACATGTTATAATTCCTTTGAGGGCCTGGTCCTCAGTATTGGGCACTTTAGCAATTTTAGGTTAAACCCAATTTTATTTGCCATAGTTTATCGTCCCCTATCAACCTACTCAGAATTTTTATCCGAATTTGCTGATTTCTTAGCTGATTTAGTGCTGAAATCTGATAGAATAATTATAGTAGGGGACTTTAATATACATGGGGATGTAGATAGTGACTGCCTTAATGTGGCATTTAATTCAATATTAGACTTGTTTGGGTTTTCACAGAAAGTAGGAAATTCTACTCATTACCTCCACCATACATTGGACCTTGTTCTGACATATGGCATAGAAATAGAAAATCTTGTAGTGTCTCCTTATAACCCTGTACTGTCAGACCATTGTCTGTTAACCTTTGATTTTACTATTTCTGACTATTTGGCTCCTAAAGAAAAATATTATTACAGTAGATGCCTCTCAGATGATGCTGTTACCAAATTTATGCAGATTGTCTCCTCTATGCCATGTGTCAACACAACGGAAATAAGCTATAGACAGCTTGCTCCTTCTGTAATTGATAACATGGTGGATAGTGTTTCAGATTCTCTGCATCAGACTCTAGACTTGGTGGCCCCCTTAAAAAAGAAAAAGTCTAATCAGAGATTTCTAACTCCTTTGTTCAACACAGAAACTCGTAGCTTAAAACAGAAGACTCGTCAATTAGAAAGAAAATGGTGCTCCACTAATTTAGATGAAATCTATTTAGCTTGGAGAAATCATCTTTTAATTTATAAAAAATCTCTTAGAAAAGCTAGAACGAGTTATTACTCAGCATTAATAGAAGAGAACAAGAATAATCCCAGGTTTCTTTTCAGTACTGTAGCCAGGTTGACAAAGAGTCAGGACTCTGTCAATCCTAGCATCCCCTTAGAGCTTACTAGTCAGGACTTTATGAACTTTTTCAATAATAAAATTTCATCCATCACAGATAAAATCAATCAGATTCTTCCCACAGTTAACTTAAATACTGTAACTACTACAACTCCTTCTATTGATGTCTGTCTTGATGAGTTTACTCCAATCGACCTTTGTGAGTTAGACAAAATAGTTTCCTCATCCAAACCTTCAACTTGTCTTTTAGACCCTATTCCTACCAGGTTATTTAAAGAAGTCTTCCCACTTATTGGTAGCCTTATTCTTCATATAATCAATTCTTCATTAACATTAGGCCATGTACCGCAGGCTTTTAAAACTGCTGTAATTAAACCCTTACTCAAAAAGCCAACGCTAGATCCAGGAGCTTTAGCTAACTATAGACCAATCTCTAATCACCTTTTCATTTCAAAAATCTTAGAAAGAGTTGTTGCTACGCAATTATTTGACCACCTGCAGGGAAATGGTTTACTTGAAGAGTTTCAATCTGGGTTTAGAATCCATCATAGTACTGAAACAGCCTTAGCAAAGGTCACTAACGACCTCCTCATTGCATCTGATAATGGACTAGTTTCTGTACTTGTCCTTTTTAACCTTAGTGCAGCTTTTGATACTATCGATCATAATATTCTACTTGATAGATTAGAACACTATGTTGGACTTAATGGAACTTCGTTGCAGTGGTTTAGATCTTATTTATCTGATAGGTTCCAGTTTGTTCATGAAAATAATAAGTTTTCATTCAACTCAAAGCTTAGTCATGGAGTTCCACAGGGATCTGTGCTAGGCCCTACTCTTTTTAGTTTATATATGCTTCCGTTAGGCAACATTATTAGAAAGCACTGTATACATTTTCATTGTTATGCTGATGACACACAATTATACCTGTCAATGAAGCCAGATGATAGTTATCAATTAGCCAAGTTAGAAGCCTGTCTTAAGGAAATCAAAGCTTGGATGACTTGTAATTTCCTGCTATTAAATTCAGATAAGACTGAAGTCATTCTTGTTGGTCCAAAAAACCTTAGAAATTCCTTTCCAAATCAAACTTTCAGTTTGGATGCGGTTACTCTTTCTCTTAATAGCTCTATGAGGAACCTTGGAGTTATTTTTGATCAGGATTTGTCCTTCAATTCACATATTAAATTTGTTTCTAAGACTGCCTTCTATCATTTGCGTAATGTTGCCAAGATTAGGAGCATCTTGTCTCAGAGTGATGCTGAGAAACTGATCCACGCTTTTGTTAGCTCGAGATTAGATTATTGTAATTCTTTATTATCAGGCTGTCCTAAAACATCTTTAAAAAGTCTTCAGCTGATCCAAAATGCTGCAGCAAGAGTTTTAACAGGAACTAGAAAGAGAGATCATATCTCTCCGGTTCTGGCCTCCCTTCATTGGCTTCCCATAGAGTTTAGAATTAAGTTTAAAATCCTTCTTCTTACTTACAAAGCTCTAAACAATCAGGCTCCTTTTTATTTAAAAGATCTGATACTCCCTTAGTTATGCTGCTAATAGGTTTAGTCAGCCGGGGGACCTCCAGTAATGCACTGGGCCTCACTCCTTTCCTCACTCTCTATGAAATATTTTTTTTGCTGGTCATTAACATTTGTTTGTTCTCTCCCATAGATTGAGTCCCCATCGTGCTGTTTGCTCTCTACATGTCTGTTCTTTTCTTCTTCTCTATCCCCTCACCCCCCAGCAAGTCGCAGCAGATGACTGCCCCTCCCTGAGCCTGGTTCTGCTGGAGGCTTCATCCTGTTAAAAGAGAGTTTTTCCTCTCCACCGTCGCCAAGTGCTTGCTCACAGGGGATTGCCAGATTGCTGGGGTCTTTCTGCAACTGTGGGGGTTCCCCCTTCAGTTGATAGTGCTATGAGATGACTGTTGTTGTGAAATGGCGCTATATAAATAAAGATAAATTGAATTGAATTGAAAATATTTATTTTTTGATGGACAATTTGCAAGTTTTTCTCAACTTTCCACCTTATTCGACATCACTTGTACACATTGTTTCTGCTTTCTCCAGGTCAGACTTTATGTGCAAACCATGACAAACAATTCCCTCAAAAACCTTCTGATAATCCTCTAGATGATTTTTTATTAGTTAAACCAACTTCTAAGGGGGTTATATCAGTTTTATATAATTTAATTTCAAATTTACAATCTTCTTCTCTGGCCGCTATTAAATTGAATTGGGAACAAGATCTTAATTTTACTTTTACTGATGAACTGTGGGACTCTATTCTTGGCCAGGTTCACACTGCATCAATGTGTGCTCGTCACACTCTTATTCAATTTAAGATCGTACACCGGGTGCACCTGTCCAAGGTTAAGTTAGAACGTACTTACTCGGATATAGACCCAACTTGTGAAAAGTGTGGTAGCGCTCCTGGCACTTTGCTTCAAATGTATTGGTCCTGCCCTTCATTGATGAATTTTTGGAATTCTGTTTTTATCACTATGTCTGGAGTCTTGAAATATCAAATTAAACCTTATCCATTATGCGCCATTTTTGGTGTGGCTCCAGAACTTGTCTTGCCAAATTCCAAATTAAAAGTATTCAAATTTTCATTATTATTGGCTAGACGTGCTGTATTACTGAAGTGGAAAGACTCTTCGCCCCCTTCACATTTACAGTGGATAAAAGATATAATGTCCTGTTTGGATTTAGAAAAAATCAGATATACAGTTTGTGGCTCTGAAAACAAATTCTATAAATTATGGCGCCCATTTCTTGATTTCTTTGAAAGACCCACGATTATAGTTTCTGAGTAGCTCATATCCCCTTTACCCCACCCCCACCTCACACACACAATTTTTCTTTTTTTTTTCTTTTTTTTGTATTTATATATATATATATATATATATATATATATATATATATATATATATATATATATATATATATATATAATACATATATTGTTCATATATATCCTGTTCATAATTTTTATGGACAGGATTTCTAGGCGCAGCCAGGGAATGGAGGGTGTCATGCTTGGTGACCACAGGATCTCATCTCTGTTGTTTGCAGATGATGTTGTCCTGTTGGCTTCATCCAGCAATGACCTACAGCTCTTGCTGGGACGGTTTTCCGCTGAGTGTGAAGCGGCTGGGATGAGAATCAGCACCTCCAAGTCCGAGTCCATGGTCCTCAGCCGGAAAAAGGTGGATTGTCCTCTCCGGGTTGGGGACAGGCTCCTGCCCCAAGTGGAGGAGTTTAAGTATCTTGGGGTCTTGTTCACGAGTGAGGGGAGAATGGAGCGAAAGATCGACAGACGGATTGGAGCAGCATCTGCAGTGATGCGGACGTTGTACCGGTCTGTTGTGGTGAAGAGGGAGCTGAGTTCTAAGGCAAAGCTGTCGATTTACCAGTCAATCTACGTTCCTACTCTCACCTATGGTCACGAGCTTTGGGTAATGACCGAAAGAACGAGATCGCGGATACAGGCGGCTGAAATGAGCTTTCTCCGTAGGATTGCTGGACTCACCCTCAGAGACAGGGTGAGGAGCTCAGTCATCCGGGAGAGGCTCAGAGTAGAACCGCTGCTCCTCCACATTGAAAGGAGTCAGTTGAGGTGGTATGGGCATCTGATTAGGATGCCTCCTGGACGCCTCCCACTTGAGGTGTTTCAGGTACGTCCCACTGGGAGGAGACCCCGGGGCAGACCCAGGACTCGGTGGAGAGACTATGTCTCCCAGCTGGTCTGGGAACGCCTTGGTATCCCCTCTGAAGAGCTGGAACAGGTGGCTGGGGAGAGGGAAGTCTGGGCTTCTCTGCTTGAACTGCTGCCTCCGCGACCCGGACCTCCGGAAAAGCGGTAGAAGATGGATGGATGGATGGATATATATATATATATATATATATATACGTATATATACAGTATACTTTATATGTAACATTCATTTCTGGTGTCCTTGCCTGATTGGCTGCTGATTCATCTGCACACTTGCCTGAAACATTTCAAAGCTCCTCTAAAGTGCAGTTTGTTTGCCAAGTCTTGCCTCTCTGAGTGTCTGGTACTGAGCTGCTTTTGGATTTAGACTATTTGGAAATGGATGGGGGTAGGAAGCATCCCAGGTCAGCTGTCTGGGATCACTTCCACCTTCTGGAGGGAAAAAAGTTCAATGTCTGCATTGTATGCAGCATCTTGCATTTTGTAGCAATACAACAACTATATGGAGACGCCTACGGACAAAACATCCTGACGCCTGCATTCCTAGCTCAACACAGCCTGAATCAAGCCATGGCCGGCATAGTGTTTATAGTATGTATTCATGGTCTTTTAATACATATACAAGTGTACATTTATTATTTATACACCTTTATCTTTATTTACAAAAATATAATGATGCATTTGGTCACTAAAAGAAGCCATAGATTGGCAAACCCCAGACACCCACTATGCTCAGAATGATTGAATGAGGCGGTAATTGTCTTTGATTCTCATTTATTGTTCTGGAACTTGTCTGTCTGTCTATCTATCAATGGAGGTTCAGAACTATCTCTCAGCCCCATACTGGCCAAGACCAGATGACCCTCTAGATTACTGGAAACAGCATGCCGCTATATTCCCTCACCTGTTCCAGCTGGGCAGTGAGGAGATGGAGAGGCACTAAGAATCATGAGAAGGGATCTTTTTCTCTTTTTTTAAATAACACAGGATTAAGTCATAGACTTTTGGGGTTGGGCTCAGATGACATAATGTTACACACTCTTGTACAGTAGGTGGCGGTATGCACCTTTCAGTTGTTTGCTATCCGCCAGTAACCAAGAGAAGAAGAAGAAGAAGAAGAAGAAGAAGAAGTCGTGAGAGAGAATGTACATCCAACAGATGCAGGGGGCCCCCCTTCGGTCATCTCCACCCTGCCTGTATGGGGTTAATGTCCTGGATGGCCCTGGTGGGGTGTTCAGGGGGTAGGTGAAGTATTTGGCAAGACCTGAGGCGGGAAGTTGTTGAATCTGCACTCTGAGTTCTTTATTGGTGAAAAGGTCATGCCAACAGATGCCGACAATCCTCCTTAAGGCTCTGCTATCAAAGCCGTCAAGCTGGGCTGCCAAAGTGCCATTGAGTTGCCAGGTTTCAGAGCCATACATACAGGACTTTAACAACAGAGAAGTTGTAGATACGAAGCTTAGTCCTTTGCAAAATGTGGTGGTGGCACCAGAGAGGTCTCCACAAGGACTGTATCACTGCCGAGGCCAGCACACGTTGTTGGTCAACCTCAGGGCTGAGGTCACCAGTCTGAGAAATTGTTGAGCCCGGGTATTTCAAGGTAGAGACAAAGTTGACCAGACCTTGGCTAAACATGAGGGGTGCAGGGTCAGGACCTTCTCAAATGTACATGAGCTCATGTACATTTGATGGACCAGTTAATGGTCCAGTTAATGGACCATTAACTGGTCCATTAACTTGGACCAGTTAATGCTGAGGCCAAGCTTCTTGGCCTCCTTGTTGAACACGGTGAGGGCATCTTGGAGTCGTTTCAGTTCATCAGCAAATAAGGTGGTGTCATCAGCATAGCCGAGGTATGCCAGCTTGTACTCTCCGAAAGAAACCTCCGGTATGCGTATACTGACCTTGGTCATTAGGTAGTCAATGACATTTGCAAACATCTGCATTGTTTAAGGAAACTTGCACGCTTCCAAACTGACCGAACCATAATGACAATGTTTTTTCAGGCTTTTATTGAATCTGTTTTATCCTTTTCTTTAGTGTCATGGTTTGGTCAGATAAAACTGAAACAGAGGAAATCCTTGGATCAGGTAGTTAGATGGTCCAGTCGTTTGCTTGGTAAGTCACAGCTGAGCCTGACATCCCTGTACACCAGACAGGTACAGAGGATGGCTGCCTCCATTTTAAATGATGACTCCCACCCTTTGCACTGCCACTTTCAGGTTCAGGTTCAGGTTCAGGTTACTTTATTTGTACCCGTAGATAGATTTGTTTTGCAGTCTGGTGACATCCATATTTACAAGCCACAAGTTACATTCAACATAGACACAAACACAGGCACACATGAAGCTGACTGTAAACATGATAAAAAATACTCAAGGCTCCATCAATCAGGTTATAAAGACAAAGAGATGAGAGAAAAACCAGAGGTAAGAGAGAAGGGTCATATTAAAAAGTTAAAAACTAGTCAAAGAGGTTAAAAACTCAAAGGTCTAAAACCCAATAAAATATTTAGAACCCAAATAACATCCTACAAAAATAAGTAAATATAAAATGGAGTTAATAAATAGGTACCTAAATTATATGCAATATATTGTTACAACTTGTTCAACTCTTTGACAGTAGCAGGAACAAAGCTGTTTTTGTAGCGCTGGGTTTTACTTTTTGGGACAGTAAACCTCCGTCTTGAGCGAAGAAACTGAAAGTGGCAGTGCAAAAGGGGGGAGTCATCATTTAAAATGGAGGTAGCCATCCTCTGTACCTGTCTGGTGTACAGGGATGTCAGGCTCAGCTGTGACTCACCAAGCAAACGACTGGACCATCTAACTACCTGATCCAAGGATTCCCTCTGTTTTAGTTTTATCTGACCAAACCATGACACTAAAGAAAAGGATAAAACAGATTCAATAAAAGCCCGTTAAAACATTGTCATTATGGTTCGGTCAGTTTGGAAGCGTGCAAGTTTTCTCAAGCAATGCAAATGTTGCTGACCCTTTTTGCACACCCTTTCACAGTTCTCTTCAAAGTTTAAATTACTATCAATAAGTGTCCCAAGATATTTGTAGGATTGTACACATTCGGTGGTCTGGCCTTTTAGTACGGTGACTTTGTGCCTGGGAGTTTTCCTCCTAAAGTCAATAATCATGTCTTTAGTTTTTGTCATATTCAGCTGCAGGTAGGAATCCTCACACCAGTGAAAAAAATCATCAACTACTGGGCCGTGGCCACTCTCACCATCCTGGAGTAGACTGACAATAACTGAGTCATCAGCATACATTATAATGTGTCTGTTGTCATGTCTGCTCCGACACATGTTTGTGTACAGGATGAAGAGTAGTGGTGACAACACACACCCCTGAGGAGAGCCAGTAGAAGAGCACTTTAGGTCAGACAATGTACCATTGACCCTTACTCTCTGCGTCCTGTTGGTAAAAAAAATCCAGAATCCATCCCACCAGATTATTACTCAAATCAAATTGTTGTAGGAGCCTTTCAACTAAAATATGAGGTTGGATTGTATTAAAGGTGGAAGAAAAGTCCACAAATTAAAGCCTGACGTGTGTCCCATTAAAATCCAGATGTTTAAAAAGCATGTTAAACAGAGTGACAGTGGCATCCTCCACTCCTCTGTGAGGCCTATAGGCAAACTGCAGAGGATCCAATGCATGCTCAGTCGGCTTTAGGATCTCACATATGACCAGTTTTTCAAAAATTTTCATTAAAATTGAAGTCAAAGCAACTGGTCTAAAGTCGTTTACCATTTTAGGACAGCTGGATTTTGGAACGGGAACAACCACGGCTTCTTTCCAGATCTTAGGCACATGTTGTGTCTGTAAGGACTTATTGAAAATGTAATGAAATATAGGACTTAGTTCATGTGCATAGGACTTTACCAAGCGCCCACATATATTATCAGGGCCCTGACTTTTGTTCACTTTTACAGCGTAGAACTCCCTTTTAACATCCTGCACCTTAATATTAAAGTGCTGATTGTCTTTGAGTTTCTGTTTCAAATCTTGGGTTTCTGTGCTAAAATCAAAGTAGTCAAAACGACCATAAAAACAATTAAGAGCATTAGCCAGCTCTGTGTCTGAATTAAAACCATCTAAAAACACACGATCGCTGCGTTCTGTGCTCTGAAGGCCTGCAATAGTTTTCATACTGGCCCAGGCTGAACCAAGTTTCTTTGTTGCCATCTTGCTTTCCAACTCTGATTTATAATTCTGTTTTGCTCTTAAAATTTCGGCCTTCAGCTCTTTTGTGGCAATCTGTAGCTCAGAATCAGACCCCTGTTTAACCCTCAAGCGACCGAGTGGGGTCATTTACAACCCCAGCCATATAATTTAATGTGCCGTCTCTTTATTTTTTATCCAAATTTTCTTTCCTAGCATGAATTTGTCAGTCTACTAATCCTACACACTTTCATAGTTTTTTGCAGGGATCAACCAATTGGTGTGGCGTAGACATCGCAAACTCTTGTGGGGTCATTTATGACCCCGAAGAGAAGCACTGGTTTTTAAACATTGTTTTTTTTTTAATTTTATTCAAATGTTCCACTTCTAATCAGTACTTTATATTGTATTGCAGTGAACCATGGCTAACAGACCTAGGATAACAAGATTTACATTTGTCTGTTTGTCTGGATTTGTCTGTTTGTTTGTCTGTTTGTTAGCAAGATAACTCAAAAAGTTATGGACGGATTTTCATGAAATTTTCACAGATTGTCAGAAATGGGGTATCCTACAGATGATTAGATTTTGGTGGTGATCCGGATCACCGTCCACAAGAAAAGCGCCATTACGCAAAATGCCATAATAGGTATCATGATCATCATCGCAACCACAACAATAGGCATCATCATCATCGTGATGATGATATGATGACTATGATGACTATGAAGATGATGATGATGATGATACCTATCACTGTTACCACGATGATGATGATACCCATTATTGTTGTAACTATGATGATGATGATGATGATGATGATGATACCCATTATTGTTGTAACTATGATGATGATGATGATGATACCCATTATTGTAACTATGATGATAATAGCTATGATGATGATGATGATGATGTTCCAAGAGTGAACTGACAAGGACTGTCTAAATAAATGTAATGTTGTTCTTACAGTCTGCGTTTTGGTTATTTCTTGCAATAAAAGTATTATTAGCAAACATATTTTACATTAGATCATTATAAAATACCTGTCTTAAATACAGGGAGTAGTTTTGGTATGATAAACCTCCAACCAGCCATTTATAATAAGGATCCCTGTACAGAGCACAATGGGGTCATAAATGACCCCACTTGGTCATTTCAGTCCGTAAAATAGCTTGGTCGCTTGAGGGTTAAAGGCAAGTGCTTTCCTCTGTAAGCAGGATTTAACTGATTTTGTAACCCATGGCTTGCTGTTGGGATATATTTTGACACGTTTACGTGGAACAATCTTATTTTTTACAGAAAGCCATGTATGAGCATGTGACATCCACCAAAGAGTCCAAATCATCCCCGCAGGCCAGAGTAAATATCTCCCAGTCTGTACAGTTAAAGCATTCCTGGAGGCTGTGCACTGAATCCTCTGTCCACACATTTATGTCTCTCGTCAGGTGTACAGATGTGCTCTCTGACCGTGACAGATGTGCAGTACTGCTTATTAATACAAATATTATAATTTATAATATAAACATACTCCGCCCCCCTGACCTTTCCCCGTTACCTCTTCCTGCCGATCAGAGCGGAGTGGGGCTGCAAAGCCATCAGTCCACAGGTCCGCATCCCGGTCATGCGCAGTAAGCCAAGACTCGGTATAAGCCATGACACAGCAGTTCTTAAAGTCCTTCTGGTAGTGTACATTCCCTTGAATTTCATCCACCTTGTTCCTCAGAGATTGTACGTTCCCAAAAATCATAGAAGGAAGAGAAATGTTACCAAACTGACGTCTTCTCAGGCGCAATTTCACGCCTCCACGCTTTCCGCGTTTCCTTCTCCCGTCTCTCTTTTCACCGCTATGTCCATGAACGTCTCTCAAAATAAAGTCCGGCAGTTGCAGCTTAGACTCAATCACAGACGCTGCATCAACCGTGTTTAAATGCAGCAACATGTCCCTGGAATAATGTATTCTGCCCTCCATGATCCCGATTGCGTTTACCTCAGAGACAAAGAGCCAGAGGAAAAGTAGCAGCAGTGCAAAAAAGGGGAGGAAGTCCATATTGATGGAACCAGGGAGCTCTTCGCCATACAGTCCACAAACATTCCAGGACAGAAACGACACAGAGAATTTCATAAAAACACATTAAAGTGCATAAAAACAGACACACAGACGACGGACTTTTTCACCAGCTGCCAGTCGCTGCGTGCGCATGCGCCCAATCCTCGTCCCTCCAGACGGAGGTTTGTTGTCCCAAAATGTAAAACCCAGCGCTACAAAAACAGCTTTGTTCCTGCTGATGTTAAATAATTGAACAAGATGTAACAATATATTGCACATAATTTAGTTACCCATTTATTAATTTTATTTTATATTTACTTATTTTTGTGGGTTTTTTATTTGGGTTCTAAATCTTTTATTGGGTTTTAGACTTTTGAGTTTTTAACCTCTTTGACTAGTCTTTAACTTTTTAATATGACCCTTCTCTCTTATCTCTGGTTTTTCTCTCATCTCTTTGTCTTATGTCCTGATTGATGGAGCCTTGAGTATTTTTATCATGTTTATAGTCAGCTTCATGTGTGCCTGTGTTTGTGTTTATGTTGAATGTAATTGTGGTTTGTAAATATGGATGTCACCTGACTGCAAAACACATCTACCTACGGGTACAAGGAACCTGAACCTGAACCTGAACCTGACACAGTTAAACAGGTCTGGTGCTGCCACAGAACCCTGACAGACTCCGCTGTTTATGGTGAACCAATCGGAATCTTAACTATTCACTATGACACACCTCTCAGCATTGTCAGTATTGTTGTATATCTTTTTGTTTCCTTGTCCTGTCAGGCAGCTAGGTAAGCAGAACAGAGATCTGTTACCCTTATTGTGCCAAAACAGATTTACTTTGCCAAAAGCAGCTTGAAAGAGTACCTAACTATAACCCATCTTTATTGTCATTCAAATCCATAGAGCCAATCATGTACAGTAGAATGACATTATGTTTCTCTTATCTACAGTGTTAATCACACACATATATAGAATCAGAAGGGTCACTGCAATTCAAGGCACGGCCACAAATTTCCTTCCTCTGTTCCATTATTGCTTAGCACCAAGCTGGACACTAAGCTGAGCTATGTACTGTATATTGTTGTAAACTCCTCCCGTAATAACTTTAAAGACTTTCTTTTTTTTTTTGTTTGTTTTTTTACCCATGGAGGAGCTGACAGGATGGGGAGTGGGGAAAGGAAGTGTGTGGTGGGGGAAAGAAATAGGAGAGGAACAGACAAAAAGACAAACAAACCAACAACTGAAACAAACAGAAGACAAACTGCTTCTTCCACCGAGGATGTCTCAGAGGTCTCAGAGTCTGGTATCCGCACCTGTTAGAGGGGTGACACTTGTGCATGTGCATCAGTATGCATATATATGACAGCATGTGCAAAATAAGTGTGTGCATGTAAGTGGTTTGTCAGGAAACATATGAAAAGGAGGGCTGTTCGCAACAACCACCCCCCCATTCCCTCCGGGAACCCTGAGCAGACAAGGCAGTGCCACTAACCCCCACAGGGCATAAATGCCTGAGGTCAGCAAGCCCCAGGAAAGCCAGGCATCCACCCCCGGAGGGACGATCGAGGAAGGCCAGGTTACCAGACCCCCAGCATGGCGGGCCCACACCCCCGGGCCCGCTAACCCCCCACCCCCCCAGTGGGGCCAACGACAGCCCCTGGACCCCAGGCGCTAGGCGCGAGGAGGCCAGCGCCCCCACCCCCAGGGCCGGAGACCCACCCGAGCTCTCTGGTGTGAGCCCCCCCAGGCACCCCCACAGCAGGTCAGCCCCCTTCCCACAGCACACCCCAGGGACCCCCACGTCCAAAGAAGTCCCCCCCACGTATCAGAGTCCAAATAGCCAAGAGGCACTACCCTCCTCTCTTCAGCACCTCCCAACTAGCAGACACACCCATCCTCACACCTTGAGACCCTCGTGCTCTCATGCACACCCACATGCACTCCCTCACTCTCACTCCCCCACACAGTCCCACTCTCGCACTCCCAGACCCACCCATTCTCTCTCACTCCTGTGCCCGCTCAATCTCACTCCTACTCACCCTCAGGGTCACCCACACTCACTCATGCTAACCCACCCACACACACACTCTCACTCACACTCCGACCTACTCACATCCATTCATGCTCTCACGCTCACACTCACCCACCCTCATTTGCCCTCATTTCTTAGGGTGACTGCGATGCAGATGCGGCAAACCTGAATGCACAACAGCGCCCGGCAGCGGCAGGGAAACTGCCAGCGCAGGCTAACAGCCACCCCCCCCACCCAACCCACCCCAGGGTGGCCGTGGTCATAGAAGCAGACCCCAACCCCCAGTGCCCACCCGAGTAACTGATCAGCAGATCACCGCAGGTGCCCCAAGATGCCACCCGACACGCAAAGCGTCACACAAAACCGACACACCATGACCATCTCCATTCATCACTCCCTCACTCTTGCTGACTCTCTTATTCAGTCCCTCTCTCACTCCCTTGCTTTTATCTATACATTCAGCAGCACGCAGGGATTTTGATGACATGACGGGTCCCAATGCAGAACAAACTCCTCTGAGAGAGAAAACGATCTGCTTTATACATTTTCTTCCCGCCTCTGGCACTCAGGGTAAACACATTTATATACATGCAAGTTACCAAGTGTGAACACCCATCAACCTACACATTAACACATTTGTGCCCCTGTGTCCTCAGGTGAGAGCCTGACACAGCGGGGGCAAAAGGAGCATCTTTATTTACTACCTACCCCCGGTGCTCTGCGCCGCTGGTTAGTACCCCCAACACCCCAAAGTACTGGCTGGAGTCTCGTCTCCTTTCACCACACCGTTCTGCTTTATTGTTTGTTTCTGTGTTATGTAAGTGTCTCACTTTGTTCTTGATTCTGTAAGGCTGCTACCTTGGCCAGGTCTCCCTTGCAAAAGAGATCTCTGATCTCAATGGGATCTCCTGGTTTAAAAAAGGTAAAATAAAAATGAAAAAATGAATGAAGTTTTGAAGTTAGCACCTGATCCTCTATGTACAAATGCAAGAAATCTCTGTCTGTGTGTGTGTCTGTCTGTTCCACGCACATCTCTCAAACCGTTCCTCAGACTGGCCTCAGATTTTAAACGTGGGTTCCTGAGGTTACGAGGGCGTGCCTCCCTGAATATGGAGCTGCTAAGTAAAAGTGTAATTTTTATCAATAAATGTTGAGCCAGCGCTCTGACAGCGCTGTGTCTCTTCATGGCCTGAAGTGTGGGCGGGGTTTAGCTCTCTGTGTGTGTGTGTGTGTGTGTGTGTGTGTGTGTGTGTGTGTGTGTGTGTGTGTGCTCTGCAGGCAGCAGATGAGCAGAGCTCTGTACAGGTTTTTCCTGTGAACAGACACTGCAAATGTGCCATTATAGGGTAGCTCCAAGCAAGGGCGTAACTTGGTTTCAAACACTGGCCCATATAGAGAGCTTAAGTCTCACCCCCTCTACTTCTGCATATTGGACCTTAAATCGAAAAAAAAAAAAAAAAAATCTCTATTGAAATGAATGGCAAGAGCAACATTATCTTTTGATCTTATGACAGAAAATAAACAAAAACCTTATCGTAAGATGTATATATAGAGCACCAGGATCTGATATGGAAAAATGTAGAAATGGTATGGAAAAGATGTATACAAAAATAAGACAAAAAGATTTCTGTATATGTGGTGACTTTAATCCTAGAACACTAATGTTAAAGCTAGTAACACTAGCATCTCCATTAACATCGGGTGAAAATCACCCTACATTAGTGTTCTAGGGTTAATATAGATTTAATGAAAACAAAAGAGCATAAACCAACTGAAGATTTCTTAGATACAATGTATAGCTTAACCTTTTTTCAAAAGATTACAAAACCTATGAGAATAACAACACATTGTGCTACCTTGATAGACAACATTTTTACCGATGTTACTGAATATAATATGGTGAGTGGTATACTAATAAATGATATTAGTGACCACTTGCCTGTATTTGTTTCTTTAGATGTTAATTATGGGGTTAATGAGAGAAAGAATAATAAAAACCATGTAAATTTTTGATTTTTTTGATTTTGTATACTTTACTGAGGGCATCCACCTGGATGGATGAAGCAGCCATGGTATGGCGCTGTCCCGTTACCATTCACACACACATTCACACCTAAGGCCACTTTTAGAGTCTCCACTTAACCTAACCTGCATGTTTTTTAAAAAGGTTATTTATAAAATAATACGAACAGAAGATACAATCAATGCTTTAAAGATGACTTGATGTTACAGAATTGGGACGTTGTCTACAGAGAGAAAGAAGTGGACATGGCATATGATAGATTTATTAATATATTTAAATCATTATATGATTAAAACTGTCCAATAAAAGAAATTAATAAAAAAAAAATAAGTACAAAAACTGCCTGTGGTAAACCAGGGGGCTACAAAATGCTTGTAAAAAGAAAAATATATCTCTATAAAAATTTTATTAAATTAAGAACTAAAGAATCTGAAAAAAGATACACAACATTTAAAAATAAATAAACTGAAAAAAACACGAGCAAGTAAAAAAATATACTATAGGAAAATGTTATATGAAAACAAGTATAATATAAAAGGAGTCGGGGATATAAATACATTGAGGAAAAATGGAACTAAGAAAAGAATATATTCAGAGTATTTTACTGACCATTGTGGTGATAATAATAAGAACATGCTAAACAGAATGACTAAATCTTTGTAAATACAATTAAATTCAATTCAGTTCAACATTATTTATATAGCGCCATTTCACAACAACAGTAATCTCATAGCACTTTCAACAGCAATCAGGTGATCCCCTGTGAGCAAGCACTTGGCGATGGTGGAGAGGTAAAACTCCCTTTTAACAGGAAGAAACCTCCAGCAGAACCAGGCTCAGGGAGGGGCAGTCATCTGCTGTGACTGGCTGGGGGGTGAGGGGATAGAGAAGATGAAAAGAACAGACAAGTAGAGAGCAAACAGCACGATGGGGACTCAGTCTATGGGAGAGAACAAACAGATGTTAATGACCAGCAAAAAAAAAATATTTCATTGAGAGTGAAGAAAGGAGTGAAGCCCAGTGCATTACTGGAGGTCCCCCGGCTGACTAAACCTATTAGCAGCATAACTAAGGGAGGGTTCAGAAACACATGATCCCTCCCTAATTGTAGGCTATATCAAAAAGGTAGGTTTTAACCCAATTCTTAAAAACAGAGATCGAGTCTGACTCCCGAATCCAGATTGGCAGCTGGTTCCACAGGAGAGGAGCTTAATAACTGAAGGCTCTGACTCCCATTGTACTTTTGGAGATTCTAGGTATTACAAGTAATCCTGCATTTTGGAAGCGTAGTGCTCTGTTAGGATAATACGGTACGGTAGTATCATATCTTTTAAATAAAAAGGGGCCTGATTGTTTAGAGCTTTGTAAGTAAGAAGAAGGATTTTAAACTTAATTCTAAACTCTATGGGAAGCCAATGAAGGGAGGCCAGAACCGGAGAGATATGATCTCTCTTTCTAGTACCTGTTAAAACTCTTGCTGTGTGGGGCACATATGTTGGTTTCATATGCTCCACAGATATATTACTGTATGTTTATTGTGTGCTTCACGTCTCAGGGGAACAAAGGGACTGAGCCTCCTAGAAGTAACAGGAGGGTGTGAGATTTGGCCTTTTGTTTCAAGGAGATGGCCTTGAGAGATTTCCTGACCACCGGAGACTTGGGGGTGGATGGGTTAAGATTGGGGGAAGTTACATTGTGACTGGGATTAAGTACCATGTGACTGTATGTTTGATTAAACACCATGTGACTGTAAATTTGATGTTCTGGGTATAAAAGGACAGATGTGAGAAGATTCATCCTCTTTTTCTGCTTTGAAATGTTGGAGTATGTGATTGTGAATAAAGCTGAACCTGAGGAATAACTCAGTCTCATCCTTCAACACATCTCCACACTGGTGACCTTACGACGAAGCATGAGCAGAAGTAATTCTCCCGAGCCGGACTCGTCAGAAGCCAGCCCGACGATGGCAGCCACTTTCCAGCTGCCGGACTTCTTGCAGAATAGTCCGCGCTCCTGGTTTAGCGCGGTCGAGGCGCAGTTCAACCTCTGGAGAATCTCGAGAGACGACACAAAATTCGACCAGGTGGTGGCGAAGCTGGACAGCCACACAGTCCAGAGGGTGGAGAACCTGGTCAACCACCCACCGGATAGCGACAAATACAGCGCATTGAAGGCTGCGCTTATTAGCCATTTCACCCCCTCGGTGCAACAGCGAGCAGAGGGGCTCCTGGCGTTGACGGAGTTTAAGAACGACAGACCCGCAGACCTGATGGGGAAAATGCTGAGGTTGAGAGACTCCGAAAATGACAGCTTTATCTTCACCCACCTTTTCCTCAGGACCCTACCGCCAGCAGTGAGAGTGACCCTGGCCGGTTCACCTCTGTTGGCCCGGCGAGACTACAACGAGCTGAGCCAGGAGGCGCAGCGACTCGTCGACGCCCACAAACGGAGCGCGGCTTCAGCCGTGGCAGCAGAGATAGGCACAACATCCGGAGACGGCATGGGGCCAGAGGCTGCAGCACTAGACTCACCAACGACGGCAGCAGCGAGGGCCAGGCGACACGGAGCGTCCTTTGCTTCTACCATCGCCGTTTTGCAGAGAGGGCGCGCAAGTGCATTCCACCGTGCCATTTCAAGCGCTTGGGAAATGCCAAGATCGGGGGTCAGTAGCAGCTGCGGCCCTCGGGGAGGAGAACAAGCTGCTCTACCTGAAGGATGCATGCTCGGGGAGGAATTTCCTCGTGGACACAGGCTCCCAGCTGAGCTTCATTACGCCTTCCTACGCTGACCGGCTGGCGCCTTCCAGTGGTCCCCGGGTGTCAGCAGTGAACGGCTCAGCGATTAAGACCTTCGGTGAGAGGACTCTGCTTCTGTTTTTGCAGGGCCGTGCATTTGAGTGGACTTTTGTTGTAGCGGCAGTCAATTTCAACATGTTAGGGGCTGATTTTTTGTGCTCACATGGTTTATTGGTTGATCTTGCTAACAGACGTCTGGTTAATGCACTCTCCTTTCACTCTATTCCCTGCACAGCTCGAGTGGCCCCGCCAACTGCGCAAGCCAACATCACAGCTGCAGGTGTTAAGTTCCACACACTCCTCACTCAGTTCCCAGCACTCACGGTCCCAACGTTTTCGGCGACAGTGGCTAAACATGGGGTGGAACATTTTATTACTACCACCGGTCCGCGCGTTTTTGCAAAAGCTCGGCGCTTGGACTCAGCTAAACTGACCATAGCGCGCGAGGAGTTCGCCAACCTGGAAAGACTGGGCATCATCAAGCGTTCGAAGAGCCCATGGGTTTCACCGCTGCACATGGTCCCAAAGGCTGATGGCTCGTGGCAACTTTGCGGTGAATTCCGCAGGTTGAATAACGCCACAGCGCACGACCGCTACCCGATTCCGCACATCGAAGATTTTTCGGTTCATTTGGCGGGGGCGCGCATTTTTTCTAAAATAGACTTGGTACGCGGTTACCACCAGGTTCCAGTGTGCACTAAGGACATACCCAAAACAGCGGTAATAACTCCTTTCGGGCTTTTTGAGTTTTTGCACATGCCGTTTGGGCTTAAGGGAGCAGCACAGACGTTCCAAAGCATGATGGACGCGGTCCTGCGCGATCTCCCTTTCGTGTTCGTCTACTTGGACAACATTTTGGTAGCCAGCGTGTGCAAAGATGAACACAAAAGCCACCTCACAGCAGTTTTCCAGAGGTTGGCAGAGCACGGGTTAATAATCAACCCAGCGAAGTGTCAGTTCGGGGTGGCACAGATTTGATTTTTTGGGGCATCGCGTTTCGCCAGAAGGAGCGGTTCTTCTGCCCAATAAGGTGTGCGCAATAACAAATTTTCCCCAACCACAAACGGTCAAAGCATTAGAGGAGTTTTTGGGAATGGTTAATTTTTACAACCGTTTCCTCCCCCGCGCAGCGCAGCTCATGCAACCATTGTATGCTGCACTAAAAAAACAAAAACCCACAAATAAAATCGAATGGCCTCCTGAGCGGGAGCGCGCATTCTCTCAAGTCAAATCAGCCCTGACAAACGCTGCGTTAATGGCACACCCAGTCCCAACGGCCCGCATGGCGCTCACTACTGACGCGTCAGATGTGGCCATAGGGGCGGTCGTTGAACAGTACGTGTCTTGGGTTTGGCAACCGCTCGCGTTTTTCAGCAAAACCTTGCGCAATAGCGAGCGAAAATACAGCGCGTTTGACAGGGAGTTGTTAGCGCTACACTTGGCCATCCGCCATTTCCAGTTCTGGCTGGAAGGACGCCGTTTCACCACGTTCGTGGACCACAAACCACTGACTTTTGCGATGGCCAAGATTTCGGAACCTTGGTCGGGCCGGCAGCAGAGACAGCTGGCCGCGATATCGGAGTTTACTACCGATATCCAGCATGTGGCGGGTAAATGCAACTGTGGGGGTTCCCCCCTACAGTTGATAGTGCTATGAGATGACTGTTGTTGTGAAATGGCGCTATATAAATAAAGTTGAATTGAATTGAATTGAATTAAATATAATAGAGTAGCAGACTGCCTCTCACGTGCTGTGGCGGCTGCAGACGCTGCAGCCATGGCCGCGGACCAGGGTAGCGACGCGGAAGCGTGCGCGGCCCCTGTCCGCGTAGGGATAGATTATGCAGCCATGGCCGTGGAGCAGGTTAGCGATGCGGACGTGAGCGCGCTCCAGTCTGGACCGACAGGGTTAAGGCTGGAGAACAGGGTCCTGCAAGATGGTATGCCCCCCCTAATCTACGATGTCTCCACTGGACGACCGTGTCCAGTTGTACCAGCCGCGTGGTGCAGCCGCGTTTTTGACTTGATCCATTCTCTGGCGCACCCGGGGGTGCGCACGTCGGTCCAAATGGTAGGAGAGAAATTTGTATGGCCGTTCCTGTGCAAGCAAGTCAAGGAGTGGACAACAGCCTGCGTGGCTTGTCAGCGAGCCAAAATACACAAACACACTAGAGCTCCCTTGGAGCCTTTCCACATCCTGGCTAAGCGGTTCGATCATGTGCATGTCGACCTCGTAGGCCCCCTCCCGCCATCACAGGGGTGCACACACCTTTTGACAATGGTGGACCGCACCACGTGTTGGCTGAAAGTGGTCCCACTGGCATCAACCACAGATGAGGAGGTGACGCGCGCGTTTTTAAAAGCATGGGTAGCGCGTTTTGGAGTTCCGTCGGACATTACATTCGACAGAGGTCCTCAATTTATTTCCAAGCTCTGGTCAGCGATGGCCCGCAGCCTGGGGGTAATGATCCACTGCACTACCGCGTACAACCCACAGGCTTATGGTTTATGCAAACGTTTCCATAGGTCATTGAAAGCAGCCCTCAGAGCGTCGCTTATGGATACAAATTGAGTGGACAGGCTACCATGGGTTTTATTGGGGTTGCATTCTGCACCTAAAGAGGATTTAAAAGCCTCTCCAGCTGAGTTAGTTTTTGCGCAGCCACTCCAGCAGCCCGGGGAGTTGCTCCCGGATAATCCTGCGCCAGAGTGCCCCCCCCACACAGCGGTGCGGAGTTTGTTTTTGTCAGACATGATGCCCATCGCCCAAACTTGCGACCGCCTTATGATGGACCATTTAGAGTGCTGGAAACAGGAGAGAAGCATTTTTTGCTAGATTTGGGAGGCAGAAAGGAAGTGATTGGCATAAACAGGCTCAAACCCGCTTTTGTGATGGCTGACGAAGCTGTGCAGTTGGTGAGGGCCCCCCGGCGAGGCAGACCCCCTAGAGGGCATTCCCCAGAACAACCACAGAGATTGACTAACAGTTTTAACCCACAGGCAGCAGCCCCACAGCAGGAGGACACTGCAGAGGCAGTAAAGCCGGCTTACAGCAAATACGGCAGAAGACTAAGGCCTAAGCGGCATGTGGACTGATATGTAGTGATTTTATTATGACATGCATCTTTAGTTATGATTGTTCCATCTTAAACGTTTCAGGGGGGGTCATGTGGGGCACATATGTTGGTTTCATCTGCTCCACAGATATATTACTGCATTTTTATTGTGTGCTTCACTTCTCAGGGGAACAAAGGGACTGAGCCTCCTAGAAGTAACAGGAGGGTGTGAGATTTGGCCTTTTGTTTCAAGGAGATGGCCTTGAGAGATTTCCTGACCACCGGAGACTTGGGGGTGGAGGGGTTAAGATTGGGGGAAGTTACATTGTGACTGTGATTAAGTACCATGTGACTGTAAGTTTGATGTCCTGGGTATAAAAGGACAGATGTGAGAAGATTCATCCTCTTTTTCTGCTCTGAAATGTTGGAGTATGTGATTGTGAATAAAGCTGAACCTGAGGAATAACTCAGTCTCATCCTTCAACACATCTCCACAGCTGCAGCATTTTGGATCAGCTGAAGACTTTTTAAAAATATTTTAGGACAACCTGAAAATAAAGAATTACAACAATCTAATCTAGAGATAACAAAAGTGTGGATCAGTTTCTCAGCATCACTCTGAGACAAGATGCTCCTAATCTTGGCAATATTACGCAAATGATAGAAGGAAGATAAGATAAGATAAGATAAGCCTTTATTAGTCCCACAACGGGGAAATTCCAGGATTGCAACAGCACAGGGATAGCAACACTCAGAGCAACAATCAGAAGGCAAGAAAAAAAAAAAAAAACCAAGCAAGCAAGAGGGTAAGGAAGTCTTAGAAACAAATTTAATATGTGAATTGAAAGACAGATCTTGATCAAAAATAATTCCATGGTTCCTCACAGAGCTATTAAGAGAAAGAGTAACCGCATCCAAAATGAAAGTTTGATTTGGAAAGGTATTTCTAAGGTTTTTTTGGACCAACAAGAATGACTTCAGTTTTATCTGAATTTAATAGCAGGGAATTACAAGTCCTCCAAGCTTTGATTTCCTTAAGACAGGCTTCTAACTTGGCTAATTGATTATTATCATCTGGCTTCATTGAAAGGTATTATTGTGTGTCATCTGCATAACAATGAAAATGCATACAGTGCTTTCTAATAATGTTGCCAAACGGAAGCATATATAAACTAAAAAGAGTAGGGCCAAGTACAGATCCCTGTGGGTCTCCATGACTGAGCTTTGACTTGAAAGAAAACTCATTATTGACATGAACAAACGGGAGCCTATCAGATAAATAAGATCTAAACCACTGCAACAAAGTCCCATTAAGTCCAACATAGTGTTCTAATCTATCAAATAGAATATTATGATCAATAGTATCAAAAGCTGCACTAAGGTCTAAAAGGACAATTACAGAAACAAGTCCATTATCAGATGCGATGAGGTGGTTGTTAGTGACCTTCGCTAAGGCTGTTTCAGTACTATGATGGATTCTAAACCCAGATTGAAACTCTTCAAGTAAACCATTTCCCTGCAGGTGGTCAAATAATTGCGTAGCAACAACTCTTTCTATGATTTTTGAAGTGAAAGGGAGATTAGAGATTGGTCTGTAGTTAGTTAAAGCTCCTGGATCCAGAGTTGGCTTTTGGAGTAAGGGTTTAATTACAGCCATTTTAAAAGCCTACAGTACATGGCCTAAAGTTAATGAAGAATTTATTATATGAAGAATAAAGCTACCAAAACGTGGGAAGATTTCTTTAAATAACAAGTTGACAAGACAAGTTGACAAGACAAGACATAACAAGACAAGTTGAAGGCTTGGGTGAGGAAACTATTTTGTTTAACTCTAAAAGGTCAATAGGAGTAAACTCATCAAGACAGATATCAGTTGAAGGAGCTGTAGTAGTTACTGTATTCAAGTTAACGGTGGGAAGAATCTGATTTTATCTCTGATGGATGAAATTTTATTATTGAAAAAGTTCATAAAGTCCTGACTAGTAAGCTCTAAGGGAATGCTAGGATTGACAGAGTCCTGACTCTTTGTCAACCTGGCTACAGTACTGAAAAGAAACCTGGGATTATTCTTGTGCTCTTCTGTTAATGCAGAATAATAACTCATTCTAGCTTTTCTAAGAGATTTTTTATAAATTTAAAGATGATTCCTCCAAGCTAAATAGATTTCATCTAAATTAGTGGAGCGCCGTTTTCTTTCTAATTGACGAGTCTTCTGTTTTAAGCTACAAGTTTCTGTGTTGAACCAAGGAGTTGGAAATCTCTGATTAGATTTTTTCTTTTTTAAGGGGGCCACCAAGCCAAGAGTCTGATGCAGAGAAGCTGAAACACTATCTACCATGCTATCAATTACAGAAGGAGCAAGCTCTCTATAGCTTATTTCCATTGTGTTGACACATGGCATAGAGGAAACGATCTGCATAAATTTGGTAACATCATCATCTGAGAGGCATCTACTGTAGTAATATTTTTCTTTAGGAGCCATATAGTCAGAAATAGTAAAATCAAAGGTTAACAGACAATGGTCTGACAGTACAGGGTTATGAGGAGACACTTCCAGACTCTCTTTTTCTATGCCATATTTGAGAACAAGGTCCAACGTATGGTGGAGATAATGATAAACCCCATCAAATCTAATACTGAATTAAATGCCACATTAAGGCAATCACTATCTACATCTACATGTATGTTAAAGTCCCCTACTGTAAAAATTCTGAGTAGGTTGATGGAGGACGATGGCAAATGAAATTGGGTTTTGCCTAAAATTGCTAAAGTGCTCAATACTGAGGACCAGGCCCTCAAAGGAATTATAACGTGTTTTTTTGCTTTACATTAACTAGTAATTTGGAATGGTAAATTGTTGCTACTCCTCCTCCACGACCAGAACTTCTGGGATTTTGACAGTTTAAATAACCAGAGGGAGATGATTCATTTAAACCAACATAATCCTCTTGCCCTAACCAAGTGTCTGTAAGGGATATTAAATCAATCTGATGATCAATTAACAGATCATGGACTAACAGAGACTTGGGAGTTAGAGACCTAATATTTAATAAACCACATTTAATTTTTAAATTATGAGGAGGAAGAGAGGCCAAATCATTCAATTTAGAGGCTTTATGTTTGAGTTTTACCAATATTTTGCTTAATCACTTTGGGATGCTTATATATTATATTTTTATTTACTTTGGAGGGAACAGACAATGGTTCTCTGATGGGGAAGACAGGGGCTAAGTTGAAGGGTGGCGGATGAAGAGGAGCTGCAGAGAGGCGTGTAAGACTGTGACTCTGCTTCCTGGTCCCAACTCTGAGTTGTCAAGGTTTTGGAAATTTGGATAAAAAAGATGCCAGATTGTTAGAAAAATGAGACGCACCATCCAAAGTGTGATGGATGCTATCTTGTCTCATAAGACCAGGTTTTTCCCAAAATGACCTCCAATTGTCAATGTAGCCCACGTTGTTTGCAGGACACCACACAGACAGCCAGCGGTTGAAGGATTACAAGCGGCTCAACATGTCACCATTGGTCAGATTGGGGAGGGACCCATAGAATACTACAGAGGCAGACATCGTTTTGGCAAAGTCAACGTCCAAATGTTGGACCAGCGTTTACAGCAAAAATTCCAAACCAAGGAAGAGACACTGTGAGTGAAACATTGATTGGAAATAACCTGTCATGGTCCGAGTGCCGATCTCGTCTGTGTTCGGGCCATACATCTTCTCCACCAGGTTTGACAGCAGTGTTTACCTTCTGGCTCCCCGAGCTCTTATTGTGACAGCGCTCGGAGAGGTTTCCTGCTGTAAAAGCCTGCCAGCTGTGCTGCATTTGTGGCTCGTCAGTGGCCCGGCATTTAAGCGGTCGCTGAGAGCGGCAAAATGCAGCAGTCTTGTCAAACAATTCCTGGTCTGACGTTGAGCAAGCGGTTCACGCCTCAGACATCAACTATTCCTATTCTTCGTTCTCGTCCTGAATCGTAAGTGAGCTTGGTATTAGCGCTATGATCTCCTGTGTCTAGTGTTATGTGTTTTAGCCTACTGTGTGTGTCATCTTGTCTTCAGTAATAAACATCATGCAAACCTCACTGGCGACTTTTGGCGTCTTATGATGGCTCGCGAGGGCCACCGCGTGACAGTAGACTGCTGTCAGGGCACCTAAACGGAGGCACCAAACCGAGACGCCGTTCCCAGTGAGTTTGCATTAATTGGACATTTGTTCTTCCCTGTCTGGGTATTGCGTGCTGAGAGAATGCCGTCATAAAGAGGCCACGCTCGGAGTCTGGGCCACGAGCTGGCGGACGCCTTGGAATTCGTAGATGAAACGCTCATCGCCGCCTCCCTCCTTGACTATCACAGTGACATACGCTGGCACCTGGACTGTGCTGAGGATGCCCTAAATCATCTTTCCCGCTATGCCAACCACCCTGAAGTCGGCGCGAGGAGGGATGACATCGCCGCTCAGCGCAAGATACTCCATATGGTGGAGAAGACTACGGCAGGAAGCAGAGGAGAAGGCATCCCCGCTCCCCGCTTTGCGATCCCGTTCCTGTCATTGATCCAGTATAGGAGTTCGCACCATCTGGGGGCCGTCGAAGACATCGGTGCCACAGCCAAGGTAAACCTCAGCAGAAACCCCGTCCGGATCCAGTTCTGGGTCGTCGCAAGGACTCCACCTCTCACACAGCTGCCACTCCAGCGTCTCGTCTGGAGGGAACCCCCGCAGCCTCTCCCCCCAGGTCACCTTTCCCTGCTGTCCCGTCAGCTCATCGGGCCCGGTTCGACTAGGCCTTCATCCCCCCTCCTCGACGCCTTCCCCGGCTACTGTGTGTGCCAAGACTCCTGTTTCGGCGAGCCCCGTCCTGGATCCATCACGAGCGACTCCTCCTCGTCGTTCCAGGGGGCCCTCTGTCACCATCCAGAGGGGAAAGGGAGGAGCAACGTCCCCTACAGCAGGCACCATCCTACCTCTGGGAGACAGGCAAGTGCAAGTTCCTTCTTTTCATCATAGTTGTGATTTGCTTTGTCTGACTCCTGGGGGTGGAGTTCGGGGTTCGCAGTCCCCTGAGCTCCCACCACCTGCTGTAGCGCTGATTACTAAACCTGCTGCCTCTGTGTCTCCCTCCGCCTAGCAGTCCCTGACGCCAGGCCTACGTCACCGGACGAGGAGGGGGCCTGCGGTTCTGGAGAGTCTGGTTCCAGCCCCGCAGCCACGTTGTGGGCAGAGGAGAAGAGCAGACTGCAGCCTGGAGCCTGCGCCGATGATAAAGCGTCCCCGGGTCTCCACGCTGGAGCGGTTTGAGCCAGCGGGTCGAGGGTCCCCTGCCACCACGCCGTGCGGGTTATAGGCGTGGACGTCAGTGCCGGAGGATCCACAGACTGCGGTGACCATCATGCCAGCTGCGGAACCCACCGTAGCCAAGTGGGAGCCCGAGGATGAACTTCTTCGCCCTGAGCCTGGATCGCCGAAGTCCTGGACGGCAACAGAACCCGAGATCAGGCAAGTGCTCTACCTTATCTTCCTTCTTTCTACTCTGGAGCATTTTTGCATGTCTCTCGGGGAGACGAGCCAGGTGCAGCTGTCCGCTGCATCCGAGCCCGTCTCGCTGGGTTCTGTTGCTACCAGTGATTCTGATCCCGGGTCTCTCTTGTCTTCCGAGCCTTGTTGCAGAGTCACCAGTGCGGAGCCAGTCGTGGTCACTGTGCTGGAGGTTCCAGGTTTGGGGTCGGAGGTCATTGCCGGTGTTGCGCCGACCCAATCGGGGTCCAATGTGGGTGCAGCCGAGACCCAGTGGGGGTCCAACGAGACCCAATTGGGGTCCTATGCGGGTGCAGCCGAGACCCAATCGGGGTCTGACGTGGGTGCAGCCGTGACCCAGTGGGGGTCCAATGTGGGTGCAGCCACGTCTGCAGCATCGGTATGGGTCAAGGACGGTGGAGGAGCTGCAGACCCTTCACTGCCTGACATGGTGCGGGCTCGTCATCTCCATCATTCCCCTCATCCAGGTTACCGCCCCTGCTCATCATCGCGGGGGGGCGTTGGGGGTCCTTTACGCTCGGCCCGGCTCTCCCACATTTTTCCCCACCAGGGAGGTCACTGCGGGCCGTCGTCCCACGGTTCTGGTGGCTCAGGGACGTGAGTCGGCCACCCGAGGAACTGTTTCGCCGGTTCAGCGCCTTGGGTCGGCCACCCAACACTCTGTGTTTGCTGCTGGGCGACCTGGTTTGACCGCCGGAGGATTGGACTTTCTGGGCCTGGGACTGGGGTAGGCCGCCCGTACATGTACTGTCCCCAGTATTCACCCATTGGAACTCTGGACGCGGGGAGACCACCGGAACTGTCTCCGTGGGTTTTGGACTTTGCCCGTCATCTTTCTTGTGAATTGTCTGGGTTAAAGGTCATGCGGGGTGATAATCTTGCTCTGTGTTTTTTTGCCCGTGTTAGTGTGGGGTTTTTTTTTCCGTCTCGGCCGTCTTGTGTGTCTTTGGGCATTATGGAGTATTGTATTTTCTGTTATCGTGCCCTGTAATTGTTTCCCTTGTGGTCTGCCTTAATCATGGGTTTTGCATTTGGGGACATTGTATTTTCTGTTATCATGCCCTGTGTTCTGTGTAATTCATGTTTTTGGGAGCTTTGTCTTTTCTGGTTGTCTATGTGCTTCTGTTTTCATCATGGCTTTTGGTCTATGGCTGGTCCTCTTCCTCCAGACCTGTTCCCCCATCCGCCCACCCTGGGGGGGGGGGGGGGGTGTTGGGTGTTGCTGAGCGTTCGGAGCCCACCCTCGGGGGGGAGGTACTGTCATGGTCCGAGCGCCGATCTTGTCCGCGCTCGGGCCATACATCTTCTCCACGAGGTTTGACAGCAGTGTTTACCTTCTGGTTCCCTGAACTCTTATTGTGACAGCGCTCGGAGGGGTTTCCTGCTGTCAAAGCCTGCCAGCTGTGCTGCATTTGTGGCTCATCAGTGGCCCGGCATTTAAGCGGTCGCTGAGAGTGGCATAATGCAGCAGTCTCGTCAAACAATTCCTGGTCTGACGTTGAGCAAGCAGTTCACGCCTCAGACATCAACTATTCAGATTCTTCATTCTCGTCCTGAATCGTAAGTGAGCTTGGTATTAGCCCTATGATCTCCTGTGTCTAGTGTTGTGTGTTTTAGCCCACCATGGCTCATTACTTTCTGTTACTTTGTGTGTCATCTTGTCTTCACTAATAAACATCATGCAAAAGTCACTGGCAACTTTTGGCATCTTATGGTGGCTCGCGAGGGCCACCGCATGACGTAACCCTCAGTGATGGCTCTGATATGGTATGGCTAGTAAAAAGATCTGTTGATGGCATATTAAAACCATTTACATATATTTGTAATCTATCATTTCAAACTGGCTCATTCCCAAAGAAAATAAAAATGTCAAAAGTGATACCATTTTTCAAGCAAGGAAATAAACACCACTACACAAACTATGGACCAGTACTGCTCCTCCCACAATTTTCAAAGAATCTGGAAAAACTTTTCCGCAACAGATTAGAAAACTTTTTAAAAAAACATGATCTGCTTAATCTGCCAATCTGACCAGTGATGACATGTTTAGCCGCTCGTCATCCTTGAACCGCTGGCTTTCTGTGTGGTGTCCTGCAAATGATGTGGGCTACACTGACAATCGGAGCTCTTTTTGGGGAAAACCTGGTCTTATGAGACGAGACAGCATTCATCCCACTTTGGATGGTGCACCTCATTTATCTAACAATCTGGCATCTTTTTTATCCAAATTTCCAAAACCTTGACTACTCAGAGTTGGGACCAGGAAGCAGAGTTGCAGTTTTACACGCCTCTCATCCGCCACCCCTCAACTTAGCCCCTGACTTCCCCATCAGAGAATCATTGTCTGCTCCCTCCAAAGTAAATAAAAATATAATATATAAGCATCCCAAAGTGATTGAGCAAAATGTTGGTAAAACTCAAATTAAACATAAAGCCTCTAAATTGAATGATTTGGCCTCTGTTCCTCCTCATAATTTAAAAATTAAATGTGGTTTATTAAATATTAGGTTTCTAACTCCCAAGTCTCTGTTAGTCCATGATCTGTTAATTGATCATCAGATTGATTTAATTTCCCTCACAGAGACTTGGTTAGGCAAGAGGATTATGTTGGTTTAAATGAATCAACTCCCTCTGGTTATTTAAACTGTCAAAATCCCAGAAGTTCTGGTCATGGAGGAGGAGTAGCAACAATTTACCATTCCAAATAACTAGTTAATGTAAAGCAAAAAAACATGTTATAATTCCTTTGAGGGCCTGGTCCTCAGTATTGGGCACTTTAACAATTTTAGGTTAAACCCAATTTTATTTGCCATAGTTTATCGTCCCCCATCAACCTACTCAGAATTTTTATCCGAATTTGCTGATTTCTTAGCTGATTTAGTGCTGAAATCAGATAGAACAATTATAGTAGGGGATTTTAATATACATGTGGATGTAGATAGTGACTGCCTTAATGTGGCATTTAATTCAATATTAGACTCGATTGGGTTTTCTCAGAAGTAAGAAATTCTACTCATTACCTCCACCATACATTGGACCTTGTTCTGACATATGGCATAGAAATAGAAAATCTTGTGGTGTCTCCTCATAACCCTGTACTGTCAGACCATTGTCTGTTAACCTTTGATTTTACTATTTCTGACTATTTGGCTCCTAAAGAAAAATATTATTACAGTAGATGCCTCTCAGATGATGCGGTTACCAAATTTATGCAGATTGTTTCCTCTATGCCATGTGTCAACACAACAGAAATAAGCTATAGACAGCTTGCTCCTTCTGTAATTGATAACATCTTGGATAGTGTTTCAGCTTCTCTGCATCAGACTCTAGACTTGGTGGCCCCCTTAAAAAAGAAAAAGTCTAATCAGAGATTTCTAACTCCTTGGTTCATCACAGAAACTCGTAGCTTAAAACAGAAGACTCGTCAATTAGAAAGAAAATGGTGCTCCACTAATTTAGATGAAATCTATTTAGCTTGGAGAAATCATCTTTTAATTTATAAAAACAATCTCTTAGAAAAGCTAGAACGAGTTATTACTCTGCATTAATAGAACAGAACAAGAAAAATCCCAGGTTTCTTTTCAGCACTGTAGCCAGGTTGACAAAGAGTCAGGACTCTGTCAATCCTAGCATTCCCTTAGAGCTTACTAGTCAGGACTTTATGAACTTTTTCAATAATAAAATTTCATCCATCAGAGATAAAATCAATCAGATTCTTCCCACAGTTAACTTAAATACTGTAACTACTACAACTCTTTCAATTGATGTCTGTCTTGATGAGTTTACTCCAATCGACCTTTGTGAGTTAGACAAAATAGTTTCCTCATCCAAACCTTCAACTTGTCTTTTAGACCCTATTCCTACCAGGTTAATTAAAGAAGTCTTCCCACTTATTGGTAGCTTTATTCTTCATATAATCAATTCTTCATTAACATTAGGCCATGTACCGCAGGCTTTTAAAATGGCTGTAATTAAACCCTTACTCAATAAGCCAACGCTAGATCCAGGAGCTTTAGGTAATTATAGACCAATCTCTAATCTCCCTTTCATTTCAAAAATCTTAGAAAGAGTTGTTGCTACGCAATTATTTGATCACCTGCAGGGAAATGGTTTACTTGAAGAGTTTCAATCTGGGTTTAGAATCCATCATAGTACTGAAACAGCCTTAGCGAAGGTCACTAACGACCTCCTCATCGCATGTGATAATGGACTTGTTTCTGTACTTGTCCTTTTAGACCTTAGTGCAGCTTTTGATACTATCGATCATAATATTCTACTTGATAGATTAGAACACTATGTTGGACTTAATGGAACTTCGTTGAAGTTTTTTAGATCTTTTTTAATCTGATAGGTTCCAGTTTGTTCATGTAAATAAAGAGTTTTCTTTTAACTCAAAGCTTAGTCATGGAGTTCCACAGGGATCTGTGCTAGGCCCTACTCTTTTTAGTTTATTTATGCTTCTGTTAGGCAACATTATTAGAAAGCACTGTATACATTTTCATTGTTATGCAGATGATACACAATTATACCTGTCAATGAAGCCAGATGATAGTAATCAATTAGCCAAGTTAGAAGCCTGTCTTAAGGAAATCAAAGCTTGGATGACTTGTAATTTCCTGCTATTAAATTCAGATAAGACTGAAGTCATTCTTGTTGGTCCAAAAAAACTTAGAAATACCTTTCCAAATCAAACTTTCAGTTTTGATGTGGTTACTCCTTCTCTTAATAGCTCTGTGAGGAACCTTGGAATTATTTTTGATCAAGATCTGTCCTTCAATTCACATATTAAATTTGTTTCTAAGACTGCCTTCTATCATTTGTGTAATATTGCCAAGATTAGGAGCATCTTGTCTCAGAGTGATGCTGAGAAACTGATCCACGCTTTTGTTAGCTCGAGATTAGATTATTGTAATTCTTTATTATCAGGCTGTCCTAAAACATCTTTAAAAAGTCTTCAGCTGATCCAAAATGCTGCAGCAAGAGTTTTAACAGGTACTACAAAGAGAGATCATATCTCTCCGGTTCTGGCCTCCCTTCATTGGCTTCCCACAGAGTTTAGAATTAAGTTTAAAATCCTTCTTCTTACTTACAAAGCTCTAAACAATCAGGCTCCTTTTTATTTAAAAGATCTGATACTACCGTATTATCCTAACAGAGCACTACGCTCCCAAAATGCAGGATTACTTGTAATACCTAGAATCTCCAAAAGTACAATGGGAGGCAGAACCTTCAGTTATCAAGCTCCTCTCCTGTGGAATCAGCTGCCAATCTGGATTCGGGAGTCAGACTCGATCTCTGTTTTTAAGAATAGGGCTAAAACCTACCTTTTTGATATAGCCTACAATTAGGGAGGGATCATGTGTTTCTGAACCCTCCCTTAGTTATGCTGCTAATAGGTTTAGTCAGCCGGGGGACCTCCAGTAATGCACTGGGCCTCACTCCTTTCTCACGCTCAATGAAATATTTTTTTTTTTGCTGGTCATTAACATTTGTTTGTTTTCTCCCATAGATTGAGTCCCCATCGTGCTGTTTGCTCTCTACATGTCTGTTCTTTTCTTCTTCTCTATCCCCTCACCCCCAGCCAGTCGCAGCAGATGACTGCCCTCCCTGAGCCTGGTTCTGCTGGAGGTTTCTTCCTGTTAAAAGGGAGTTTTTCCTCTCCACCGTCGCCAAGTGCTTGCTCACAGGGGATCGCCTGATTGCTGGGGTCTTTCTGCAACTGTGGGGGTTCCCCCTACAGTTGATAGTGCTATGAGATGACTGTTGTTGTGAAATGGCGCTATATAAATAAAGTTGAATTGAATTGAATTGCATTTTCTTTCTACAATCGCAGTTCATATCACAGGGGTCCACCTCAGTGGACATGATGGACACAGCGGACTCTCCTGCCTCTGCCTCTATGTCTGCGTCTGGCGGAGCGCCAGCTGGATCGACTCCAATGTCAGCCACATCACCAGCTCCATCTGGATCACGTTCAAGTGCCGGTAAGGCACAGTAACCACGATTTTTTTTTGGTTGAAACAGGTCCAGCAGAAACCACTGTCGAATATCCATCCATCCATCCATCCATCCATCCATCCATCTTCTACCACTTAACCCTTTACAGGTCACGGGGGGGCTGGAACCTAACAAGTTATGTATCAAATTGATTAATGCAATTTCCTGTAGTTGCATATTAATTAATTGAAAATGTCTTTTTAAATGTACAAAAAGGTTATTCTTTGGTCTTCTCTTATCGGTGTTCCACAACCATTTTTAGGTGTGGTGATTGAAGTGCTGTTGTAACTCCTGTTTTAGAAAAATATAAAGCGCATGAACTGCCGTTGAAATCAACATGCGTCATTGAAATGCTTCGCGTCAGCTGACTGTATTAACCCATTCAGATTTCTGTGGCCACACTACAAGCAACTAGTTTAAACATTACCCATCCATCCATCCCATATTCTTAATCTTAATCCTTTTTAGTTTTGCAGGGGGGCTGCAGCCGAAGACAGCACCCTGCGTGTTGCAAAATCTGCTCTACTGAGGGGCAGCAACATGACCAGTTCAGCTTATATACAGCAATGAAGCATAATATAATAGTGACATTCCACCACAAGACTTTCACCTAATTCCATAATATATGTAGCTGATCCAGCTTTAACGACCATGCCTTTCTGTCTTTCCATCTAGGCAAGACGAAAACAGACAACTCCCATCGCTGACCTTACATAGCGATGGTCAACATGCATGACGAAGAGATGCTGGCTCTTGGAACGGCAACATGACCAGCGGCAAGAATCAGGGAGTACATGCAGCATTTGCGACAGGTGGCTGCAGATGTGTGGGCAGATGCACGTGAAGCCCTGGAACAGGACGCTGCGTTCGACAAGGGAAGAGCTCGCAGAGATGTCACAAGATTTCCTGACCCTATTTGGCAGGCTTGTGGACGCATTTAGCAGTCGGCGTGTCTAACCATGTCTCCCCATGCCCAGTCTGTTTTTTTGTTTGTAAATTTTGCTTCTGGAATAAAATTGTATTGTTTGCATCAAAGTCTGGTTTATCTGTTATGACACCATATGAGAAAAGCCAATAATTACATACACATTCCATTCTCTGTTCACTCCACATGCTGCTGTTCATCAGGTCAGGTGTATAGCCTTCTAATTGGTAATTTAATTTTTAACAACACAACGAAACGTAATGTCTTGGTAGTTTTTTTTTTATTATTTTAAACAAATTTGAAATGCTGAATCCATTTCTCTTGAACGGCTACATTTTTATAAGCAGTTGTACAGGTGTGCTTTAACTTGTACAGCAGACACTGATAAAGGTAAGTATATGTAAGTTGAATATATATATATATATATATATATATATATATATATATATATATATATATATATATATATATATATATATATATATATAGATGTTAGTGGTGTATATATATATATATATATATATAGTTATAGTTATATAGTTATATATACAGTTATATTATATATATATTATAATGATATATATGATATTATATATCATTATGATATATAACTATATCATAATATGTCTATGGATCTGCAACCAAAAGTCCTGTATTACCGGACAACTCCAGATCATATGGATTAATGTCCCCTCCCCCTGTAGACATCTCCAGCAGCTTGAATGAATGAGATTCACTCTCAACATTTTACGAGGTGTCCAGTAAAATCGATTCAAAATTTTAAATTGAACAAGTCTGGTTTTCAATTCCCTAGACACTTTCTTCCCATTCTTTAAAATATTTGCCCATTCAACATCAGTAAATTGTGAATTCAGATCTTTTTCCCATACGTGTTAAAGGAATGAAGAATCTTTATTTGACCTCTTAAGGAGCATTAAATAGAAATTTGATCTTAGATCTTTTACCACAAGAACTCAAAGCCTGGATGAGCCAATCTACATCAGGAGGAGGGGTAGTTGTAGATCCAAAGACTTGACACAGCAGATGTCAAAGTTGTAAATATTTCCAAAACTGATTCTGTGGTAGTCCATACTGTGCCCGTAGAACATCAAATGATTTGAGAGCTCCCCCTTCATATAGATCTTTTAACATCAAGATGTCCTTTTTCACCCAGATTTTCCACATAAATGGGGATTTTCCAATATGGAGACTTGGGTTAATGCCAAATAGATGCCATAGAATGAAGATGAGAGCTAAACTCTAGTATAGAAGCAACTCTCTTCCAAACGTATTGTAAAAAGGATACAATAGGATGCGACTGAAATTCAGAAGAAAGTTTGATTGTGATTAGATGTACTAAGGGAAGAGGGCTGCTCAGGTAACTCTCCAAATAAAACCAAGGGGGAGCTCTCTCAGGGGGGAGAGCCCAGTGAATCAAATGTCTAAGACTAAAAGCGTAATGATATAAAACTAAATTTGGGACCCCCAAACCTCCTGAATCTATAGACTTCTGTAATCTTTTCAACTTTAATCTAGGGCGCTTACCATTCCATAAAAACTTATTGCACAACCTATCAAATTGTCGAAAATAACTAACTGGGATCCTAAGAGGAAGAGATTGCAGAAGGTAATTAAATCGGGGTGCACAAATCATCTTAATAACATTGACCTTGCCCCAGAGAGACAAAAAAAGAGGTGACCACCTTTCTATGTCTATTTTAAATTTTTCGAGCAAAGGCTCAAAATTAATCTGAATCAGGTCCGATAAAGTATGAGGAAACAGGATGCCAAGATATTTAATTCCTAATTTTGGCCAAGAGAAGCCTATATTTTGACCAAATGTAAACAGTGTTTTAGGGCAATAAGATGTTAGTGGGAGAATTTCTGATTTTATCCAGTTAACTCTTTAACCAGACAAACGTGAAAATTGGTTAATAATTTTAAGGAGAGCTGGAATTGATTTTTGAGGTTGTGTAATCAGTACCAATGCATCATCAGCATACAACATTATCTTATGGGTACTGCCATGGTCCTGAATACCTGGAAAATTGCCGTCTTTGCGGATAGCAACAGCTAATGGTTCTAATGCCAAAGCGAAAAGCAGGGGACTTAAAGGGGAGCCCTGGCGCGTACCCCTATAAAGTCTAAAAGGCTGTGATGTAACTCGATTTGATATCACTGAAGCTCTAGGTTCATTATATAGTAATTTAATCCAAGAAAGAAACTTTGAACCAAAACCAAAAGTCTCTAGAGTTGCAAAGAGATACTGCCACTCAACCCTGTCAAATGCTTTTTCAGCATCCAGGGAGAGGGCTGCCACTGGAGAGAGGTGTGCAAGTGAGGGATCATTTTGAACTGACCATATGATATCAATAAATCGCCTAATATTGTCTGCCGCACCCCTGGAACGAATAAAACCCACCTGATCAGGATTTATAAGAGATAATTACTTTATCTAATCTTAATGCCAAAATTTTGGAGAGAATTTTACAGTCACAGTTTATAAGACTAATTGGTCTATAATTCTTACACTCTAACGGATCTTTATTGCTTTTTAAAATAAGCGAAATAAAAGCCTCTGTTAAAGAAGGGGGCAGACGGCCTTGTTCAAAAGATTCTGCAAACATTTCTAAAAGTAAAGGAGAAAGCTCATCAACACAGGCCCTGTAAAATTCTACAGTGAATCCGTCAGGGCCCGGTGCCTTTCCAGTCGGGAGGCTCTTAATAACTTTCACAATTTCCTCTTTAGTAATTGGGGCATCAAGTAAGTCTATTTGTTCCTTCGTTAGGGAGGGCAAAGACAGGGATGACAAAAATGCATAGACCTCTTGAGATCCAGCCTCCATTTCAGAAGAATAAAGCAAAGTGTAAAATTCTCTGAAAGCACCATTAATTTCATTTAAGTCTGACACCAGAGTACCATCCTGTGTCCTAATAGCAGATATAGTACACTGAGCTTCTTTCATTTTAATATATCTAGCCAGCATGTTGCCAGCTTTGTCCCCCTCCTCGAATTGTTTATGCCTAAGGCGAAATAAGGAAAATTCAACTTTTTGTGTCAGGATTGAATTCAGCTCATACTTAAGCTTCAGAAGGGGTGACAAATTTACTAAATTTGTATCCCGTTTGAATGAAGTCTCTAATATAGCTATTCTCCTCTCCAAATCAATCTGTTTAGCAATGTTAGTTTTCTTTTTAAAAGATGCATATTGAATAATATGTCCCCTGATAAATGCCTTAAAGGCCTCCCAGGCAACCCTGGCAGAGGGAGCAGAATCCCAGTTTGTCTCAAGATATAAGGAGATCTCTGCTTTCAAAGAGGACACAAAATCTGGATTAAGAAGAAAGCTTGAATTAAGCCTCCATCTAGAATTTTTTTTTAACTGACAAGGCGGGATCATATGTACAAAAAACAGGGGCATGATCTGATAATATTATGCTACCAATGAAGCTCGAATTTACAGAAAAAACAGAGAATTTTGACATTACAAAGTAATCAATCCTGGAAAACACATTATGAGCAGTGGAATAAAAAGTGTAATCCCTTGTGGACGGATTAAAAAGCCACCAAACATCTACCAAACCAATTGCATTGCACATGTCTTTCAATATAGAGCCAGATTTAGATGAACGCTGTGAGGGGGTGCTCCGATCTAAAATGTTGTCCATGACCTGATTAAAATCCCCACCTACTAAAATGGGATAACTACCCATTTCGCTTAATTCGTGTTCCAGTTGTGCAAAAAATGCACAATCAACTATATTTGGTGCATAAACATTAGCGAGTATCATCCTATGGCCCTGAATTTCTATAAGAATTATAAGGAGTCGTCCATCATCATCACTAACCTCTTTTAGACACTTGAACTGCAAATGTTTATGAATAAGCATTGCCACTCCCCTGCTCTGGCTATTACCACAAGACGCAAACCCATGGCCCACCCAATCCCGACAGAGTTTTTTAGATTCTGTTTTAGTGAGGTGGGTCTCCTGAAGCAACGCTACATCCACTTTTTTTTGATTTAATAAACGCCAAAATTTTTTTCCTCTTAATTGGGTGGTTAAGGCCTTTAACATTCCAAGTAATGAGGTTAAGAAAGCTCTGACAATTAGCCGACATCATAAACGGTACATATTACCATCCAAAATATCCAGCAATTCTCCACCAAAAACCCCCTCACTGGGCAAAAGACAAACAATAAAAATTAAAAATACAAAAAAAAGAAACAAAAACCACTTAATCATAAAGTAACATAAACGGTGACCTAAAACCAATGTCACCCATCGGTGCACAAAAACAGCACCAACCAAAAAAAGAAAATAAAAAACTCTAGGACCGTGACTGTGAACAGTGCAACACACTTAGGGAGAGCCGCAACATCACAGCAGCCTCATGTCTACAGATAATACAGCGTGGGCAGTAAAAAAAATGGAACCTTACATTAATACTGCATCAAATCCTCCGTCAAAAATATATAACAAATAAACATATAGCATATATTCATACCATTGTTCATCAATGTCTCACGGTAGTGAAAGAATCAGGTTCAATGCTTTCTTAGGGTCAGTGAACTCCTGTTTACCACTTGCCAACTTCACAAAAAGAACTGCAGGGTACCTGAGAGAGAATGCAATCTTCTTCTGGTGCAGCAGGTGTTTACACTGCTTGAACGCCGCCCTCATCTCGGATACTCGTCTGGAATAATCCGGGAAAATCATGATGTGATGACCATTCCAATCCAGCTTTCCCATACCGCGCACTGCCTCCACAATACGCTCCCTATCCTGGAAGCACAGAAGTCGAATCAGGATAGCCCTGGGTGGCTGGCCGTCTGGTTTGCGTCTGGCGAGGCTACAATGCGCACGGTAAATTTCCAGCCCTCCAGGGAACTCCATTTTCAGCAGATCTGGGATAGCTTTGCGCATGAAGGTAAGGGCATCTGATTTTTCACAGTTTTCTGGAAAGCCGACAAAGCGTAGATTGTTTCGGCATGATCTATTTTCCAAGTCGTCCAGCTTCAGAAGTAAATCTTCCACCTGCGTCTGGGTTGCGTGGGGATTAGCATCCAGAGCTACATTGGCATCCTCAAGAAAGGCGATGCGAGATTCCACGTCTCCCAGCCGGGTGGCTAACTCCGTTAACTTGGTGTCCACCGCCCTCATTGACGCCTCAATAGAGTTAAGTTTAGCGTCTTGCCTCTCCGATATTTCTTTCAACAGTGCATAGATCTTAGAGATGTCCTCCTCCATTTGGTCTTTGGCAACACCTGCACCTGTTGAAGGTGGCGGAGAGGGAGGAAGGCTCGTTGTGTTATCGCCAGCTTTAGCCAGATTTTCCTTGCTAGCACCGGCTTTGGAGCGAAGATTAAGTTTCTGTTGTTGCGTTGACATTTTAATCTTGTTCTCCACAAATCCAGTCTCAATGCAAAGTGGAGTAGTAGTAATAGTTTCAGCTGAGGAAACGAGAAAAACGCCTTTGTAGAAGAAAAAAAGGCTGTCTGCACTGCGGTGCTCCTCACCTAAGCAGCCATCTTCACTGCCCGCGTCTCTTGTCTTCCATTTTCTAATAATTGCTCCCACAGTTGATTTCTTCACACCAAGCTGCTTACCTATTGCAGATTCAGTCTTCCCAGCCTGGTGCAGATCTACAATTTTGTTTCTGGTGTCCTTTGACAGCTCTTTGGTCTTGGCCATAGTGGAGTTTGGAGTCTGACTGTTTGAGGTTGTGGACAGGTGTCTTTTATACTGATAATGAGTTCAAACAGGTGCCATTAATACAGGTAACGAATGGAGGACAGAGGAGCCTCTTAAAGAAGAAGTTACATGTCTGTGAGATCCAGAAATCTTGCTTGTTTGTAGGTGACCAAATACTTATTTTACTGAGGAATTTACCAATTAATTCATTAAAAATCCTTCAATGTGATTTTCTGGATATTTTTTTTTCTCATTTTGTCTCTCATAGTTGAGGTATACGTATGATGAAAATTGAAGACCTCTCTCGTCTTTTAAGTGGGAGAACTTGCCCAATTGGTGGCTGACTAAATACTTTTTTTGCAACACTGTATATATACAGTGGGGCAAAAAAGTATATTAGTCATTGGTGGCTTATTTAGTCAGCCACCAATTGTGCAAGTTCTCCCACTTAAAAGATGAGAGAGGTCTCCAATTTTCATCATAGGTATACCTCAACTATGAGAGGCAAAATGAGAAAAAAAAAAATCCAGAAAATCACATTGTCTGATTTTTAAAGAATTTATTTGCAAATTATGGTGGAAAATAAGTATTTGGTCACCTACAAACAAGCAAGATTTCTGGCTCTCACAGACCTGTAACTTCTTCTTTAAGAGGCTCCTCTGTCCTCCACTCGTTACCTGTATTAATGGAACCTGTTTGAACTTATCAGTATAAAAGACACCTGTCCACAACCTCAAACAGTCAGACTCCAAACTCTGCTATGGCCAAGACCAAAGAGCTGTCAAAGGACACCAGAAACAAAATTGTAGTCCTGCACCAGGCTGGGAAGACTGAATCTGCAATAGGTAAGCAGCTTGGTGTGAAGAAATCAACTGTGGGAGCAATTATTAGAAAATGGAAGAAATATAAGACCACTGATAATCTCCCTCGATCTGGGGCTCCACGCAAGATCTCACCCCGTGAGGTCAAAATTATCATGAGAACGGTGAGCAAAAATCCCAGAACCACACGGGGGGACCTAGTGAATGACCTGCAGAGAGCTGGGACCAAAGTAACAAAGGCTACCATCAGTAACACACTACGCCGTTAGGGACTCAAATCCTGCAGTGCCAGACGTGTCCCCCTGCTTAAGCCAGTACATGTCAAAGCCCGTCTGAAGTTTGCTAGAGAGCGTTTGGATGATCCAGAAGAGGACTGGGAGAATGTCATATGGTCAGATGAAACCAAAATAGAACTTTTTGGTAAAAACTCAACTTGTCGTGTTTGGAGGAGAAAGAACACCATACCTACTGTGAAGCATGGGGGTGGAAACATCATGCTTTGGGGCTGTTTTTCTGCAAAGGGACCAGGATGACTGATCCATGTAAAGGACAGAATGAATGGGGACATGTATTGTGAGATTTTGAGTGAAAACCTCCTTCCATCAGCAAGGGCATTGAAGATGAAACGTGGCTGGGTCTTTCAGCATGACAGTGATCCCAAACACACCGCCCGGGCAATGAAGGAGTGGCTTCGTAAGAAGCATTTCAAGGTCCTGGAGTGGCCTAGCCAGTCTCCAGATCTCAACCCCATAGAAAATCTTTGGAGGGAGTTGAAAGTCCATGTTGCCCAGCGACAGCCCCAAAACATCACTGCTCTAGAGGAGATTTGCATGGAGAAATGGGCCAAAATACCAGCAACAATGTGTGAAAACCCTGTGAAGACTTACAGAAAATGTTTGACCTCTGTCATTGCCAACAAAGGGTATATAACAAAGTATTGAGAGGAACTTTTGTTATTGACCAAATACTTATTTTCCACCATACTTTGCAAATAAATTCTTTAAAAATAAGACAATGTGATTTTCTGGATTTTCTTTTTCTCATTTTGTCTCTCATAGTTGAGGTATACCTATGATGAAAATTGGAGACCTCTCTCATCTTTTAAGTGGGAGAACTTGCACAATTGGTGGCTGACTAAATACTTTTTTCCACACTGTATATATATATATATATATATATATATATATATATATATATATATATATATTCCAAGGTAATTCCAAGGTTCATTATTCAATCTACTTTTCTTTTATGACTTTGTCTGATTATTTCTTTTGTGCATTTTCTTTTAATTGTGATGCTTTATTAAGAATCAAGGGGGATATGAAAGAAACATTCCATATTATTGTTATATTATTCTTATATTATTCATTGTATTTTACATTTTCATGTCTGATGCTTATATGGGCATTTCATGTAGCCCCGGTTTGTATGCATGAGTTAGCAATTACATTGGTAAACACCAAATTTATTAAGTTTTTTTTAACTTATTTGGGACAATTTTGATGTTCTGAAACCAAAAATCACGTTGGTTTTGCTCAATCAGGTCAACTTTTTCAATTATGACCACATGTTGTTTTATATATTTTTGTTTACATGTACGGGTATTTTCGCTATGATGCAAAATTCTTTCTTATGGCTTGAAATTCTCTGAATTTTGAACAATGATGACATAACATTTCATTTACATGTCGGCGGCGGCGGCCTCCGTCGGTCTATGATGACCATGGAAGAGAATCCTAAACGTCTACTCTGCTGGAACAGCACCGCCTGTGGCTGAACAGGCCGATGGGCGAATGGCAGTCCCTGTCACACAGGTCGCACTTGTGGGTGGTCTCCATGCTGCTGGGTCTGTGGCGGTTCTTCCTGCGGGTCCTTTGTTCATCTGCTGCAGCAGTCAGTCTCTCTTCACCCGCCTTGAGCTGTCTGTTCAGGGTGCCTCTCCATTTGGAGCAGTCCGTTGCAAGGTTTTCCCAGCGCTCTGTGTTGATCTCCAGGGACTTCATGTCTCTCTTGCAGACGTCTCTAAAGTGCAGCTGTGGACGGCCAACGTCTCTCCTGCCAGTTGCCAGTTCTCTGTAGAGGACGTCTTTGAGGATTCTGCCATCCTCCATACGGTGAACATGGCCTAGCCAGCGGAGCCTGCGTTGCCTGAGTAGAGTGAACATGGAGGGAAGGTCAGCGCGGGACAGAACTTCTGTGTTGGGCACTTTGTCCTGCCAGGATATGTCCAGGATGTGACGAATGCAGCGCAAGTGGAAGGAGTTCAGTCTCTTTTCCTGCCGGGCGTATGTTGTCCACATCTCACTCCCATAGAGCAGTGTGCTGATGACGCAGGCGTTGTACACTGCCATCTTCGTCTTGACAGAGAGTTTGGGATTCTCCCACACTCGTGTGGTGAGGCGAGCGAGTGTGAAGGCTGATTTTCCAATCCTCTTGTCGATCTCTGTATCAAAGGGAGAGGTTGTTGCTGATCGTGGACCCCAGGTACGTGAACTGATTCACGACCTCCAGCTCGTAGTCGTCGATTGTGATGGTTGGTGGTGATTCCGTGCCTTGCGCCAAGACGTTAGTCTTCTTCAGGCTGATGGTAAGCCCAAAGTCCTTGCATGCCTGGCAGAAGCGGTCCATCAGGGTCTGAAGCTCCTGCTGTGTGTGGGTTGCGACTGCAGCGTCGTCTGCAAACAGCATGTCTCTGATTAGAGCCTCGCGTACTTTGGTTCTGGCTTTCAGGCGGGCGAGGTTGAAAAGCCTGCCGTCAGATCTTGTGTGCAGGTAGATTCCCTCTGTTGCTGTGCTGAAGGCATGCCTCAGGAGCATAGCAAAAAAAATCCCAAAGAGGCTTGGCGCAAGTACACAGCCCTGTTTCACTCTGCTGCGTATGTTGAATGGCTCTGAGACATTGCTGTCGTGCTGCACTATCCCCTGCATGTTGGTGTGAAATGATTCAATGAGGCTTTGCAACTTTGGTGGGCATCCTATCTTTGGCAGGATCTTGAAAAGGCCCTCTCTGCTGACCAGATCGAACGCTTTGGTGAGGTCGATGAAGGCGATGTTCAGGGGCATGTTCTGTTCTCTGCATTTCTCTTGGAGTTGGCGGATGGAGAATATCATGTCTACCGTCGATCGCTCAGCGGGGAAGCCACACTGAGACTCGGGGTAGACACGTTCGGCAAGCTTCTGTAGATGAACGAGAACCACTCGTGCATAGACTTTGCCAACAATGCTGAGTAGGGAAATGCCCCTGTAGTTGTTGCAGTTGCTTCTCTCCCCTTTGTTTTTGTAGATGGTGATGATCTTGGCGTCCCTCATGTCCTGTGGTACGGCACCTTCCTTCCAACACTGGCAGAGGACGTCATGCAATGGCAGCAGTACGGCGGTCTTGCAGTGCTTGATCAGGTCAGGGCTATGCCGTCGTTGCCGGGTGCCTTTCCAGCAGCCAAGTTATCAATGGCCTTGCTGAGTTCATTGATGGTTGGCTCGGCGTCAAGTTTGTCCATGGATGGCAGGCAGTCGATGGCATCAAGGGCTGACGGTGTCACGGTGTTCTGTCTGGAGTAGAGGTCGGAGTAGTGTTCCACCCATCTCTCCATCTGCTTGTTCTTTTCTGTGATCATCTCTCCAGTGGAGGATTTGAGGGGGCTGTCTTGCTCTTAGCCGGACCAAGTGCTTTCTTGATGCCATCATACATACCACGGATGTTCCCTGTTATGGCAGCGGTTTGAATGTCTTGGGTGAGCTGAGTCCAGTACTCGTTGGCACAGCGCCAAGCAGTCTGCTGAACTTTGCTTCTCGCAGCCCTGAGAATCTGGAGATTCTTCTCGTTTGGGTACTTCTTGTACTCAGCAAGTGCCGAGCGCTTGGCTTCAATGACGGGGGTCATCTTGGTCAACTTGGCATCAAACCAGTCCTGTGACTACAAGGTCTTCCTCCCAAAGGTAGCCAAGGCTGTGCGGTGGATGGTGTTTCGCAGCTCTTCCCACTTCTGCTATGCAGATTCTCCTTCTTGTGGTACACCAAATTCCTTCTCAAAGGTGGAGGCAAACTGCTCAACAAGTTCTGGTTGAGCCATCTTCCTGGTGTCAATCCGTGCCTTTCCAGGATGTCTAGCATGATGGAATTTCTTCAGCTGCAGCTTGACCTTGCAACACACCAATGAATGGTCTGTGTCGCAATCTGCACTCTGGAACGAACGAGTGATTAGCATGTTCTTCAGTCAGATGCGCCTGGTCAGGATCAAGTCCAGCTGGTGCCAGTGCTTCGAGCGCGGATGTTGCCAGGAAACCTTGTGTTGGGGCTTGGTCTTGAAGAACGAGTTTATGATGCACAGATCATGATATGTGCAGAACTCGAGCAGCCGCTATCCGTTGTCATTCATTCTGCCCATGCCAAAAGGTCCAAGACAGGTGGGCCAGGAGTCGTGGTCAGCACCCTCTCTGGCATTGAAGTCTCCAAGGAGAATGAGTTGTTCAGAGTTGGGGATGATCCTGACAGTTGTTGCGAGATTCTCGTAGAACTCGTCTTTTGCCTCTGGTGTGGCTGTCAGTGTTGGGGCATACACACTGACGAGGGTGACTGGGCCTTGAGTGGTGTTCAGGCGGAGGGTGAGGAGTCGTGCAGAGCCAGTGCTGCTCGGTTCCTCCATCTTCAGCAAGGTGTTCTTCACTGCAAAGCCCACTCCGTGTTCCCTGTGTTTGTCACTGCCCTTTCCCTGCCAGTAGAACGTGTAGTCCTTCTCTCTCAGTGTGCCTGCGTCAGCCAACTGTTTCCTGGAGAGTGGCGATATCCACTGCCAGTCTCTTCAGCTCATTATTGATGATGGCAGTCTTCCTGGTGTCATTGATGTCCTTGAGGTTAGCAGCGAGTCCTGTCATCATAGTGCGGACGTTCCAAGTTCCCAGTTTTAGAGTTGGTCTCTTTTGTTTTATTGTCTTGCCTGGTGCGAAGGTTCTCAGCCTGCTGTTCGGACTTCTCCTCATCCCCATGCACCCAATGAGGAAAGCAAGCTGTGGTGGGACAACACCTTATTGGCAGGGGGCTGCCCAGCTTGAGGTGGGCGGTAGCTGTCCAGTGAGATCCGATGATCCCTCCCACCGTCGGGAATAACCCCTGGCGCCGCGCTCTACACCAATTGAGTGGTGTCTTATAACCGGTAACTGTCATTTCCCCTGTTTTGTCTATGCCAAAGGCGAAGCTGGAGTGTCCTCTCCAGTGATCCGGTGTTCTACCTTCCAGCGTTGGGTGTTGGTAGGATTCAAGCCTGGGCAGGAAGATATGGAGGACAAGGTGTTGCCCATGCAGCATGTCCCCCCTCTCCACGTCACTGATGAATCCAAAGGAACAGCAGGGCTGCTACAGTTTGGCACCAGCGCCATTGCAGGAGCTGCCAGAATGATGTTGAGCACAACATAGAACTGCCTTAGGGGCTCCGACTCCGGATTTTCCCTCAGGGTTGACTCCCGAAGCCTTTCCCGTGACCTGGTATGTCGCAAGGCAGCGGAGGTTTGAAATCAGGGTTTACCTTCCCCTAGATGGGCTACCTTCCCAGGTTGATGAGCCACCATCTTCCCGAAGCATCTGGTTTTAAGATTCCAGAGATCCGCCCTCGCCCCTTCTCCTATTAGTAAAAGCAGTTCCGCCGGGCTTAGAGCCTAAACCACATGGGCAGGCTAAGAGTTGGACTTAGTTGTCAGAGGCTTTTCGAGACGTACACCATAAGGAGCATTTTATGAGCACTGGGAGCTTAACCCCAGTGCCGCTCCTGGCTATGACAACCTTGGAACCTTTACATGTACTTACCTTTATATAAAGGTAAGTACATGCACAGTACTCAATAAGTACTAGGTAAGTACAGGTTTTTACTGAGCAACTGATCAAGAGAAATGGATGTAATTTTAGGATTCAGTGGTGCAAAATTTTCTTAATCAGTTGAAAAAACACAGACAACTTACAAAAAAAAATTGTAATCCTGTGTTATAGTTGCAATAAGAATGTTCAGTTTGTGAGTGAGTGTGGTGTGAGTGTTCAGATATCTGTTAGGACACAGCTGTTTTGAATTCATCACGTCCCGTTTCTGTGGGAATGAGGGCTGTATTGACTGTATGCATCCTGGGAACATTTAATAAGGACTGAGCGCTTTGCCATCTCAAGGACAGGACTGGTTGTCTTTTGGACAATCTCTCTCACTCCCCATGGATAAGACAGCTTTAAAAGTTTGACTGGAGTGTGACCTAACAGAGGTTCAGTGTGTGTGGACTGAGGCCTACACTCTAACTTCTCCCTCATTGGCCATGAGGAATAAATTTACTTACATTTAAATATTCTGCCTGATTTTTGACTCAGAATAATTATAGTGAAAATTAATCTAACAATGTAATGAATGTAATTATGGGAAGGATAATGACTGGAATGATATTATAATTTATTGGGTATGGAGAAGGGATGGGGCTATATAACTGTTGGCTTCTTCCAACTCCTTTCAAACAAGAACACTTTTTTGTAATGTTTTTTTTGATTGCTTGTTTTTATTTTTTTTTGTCTTGATGTTCAAATCAATCAATCAATCAATCAATCAATCAATCAATCAATGCCAATAAAATTTTTCAACAACTTACCCATATGATGTTTGTGAATTTAAAAGATAACTTTCCACATAATTAAAGTTGTCAGCTGTCATATAATAATAACAGAGTAATATTTAGTTTTTGCTTAAACGACCAGTGGACAATAACTCCCATCATCCCACATCACTAAACACAGTTACATTTTAGTGATTTGAAAAGCACTGATTTCTCATCGCATTGACCCCTGCACTGACAGACAAGTCACTAGGATTAATCTTAGTCTGACTCTTAACTAAATCACTGTACAGTGGCAATAACAGAATGGATTTGCCTGACTGCTGCCCTCACCCTGTGTCTCTCTGCGAGGAAATCACACGAACAAAAAGAAAAATGTCAGTCACTTATGAAGACAAGTCTAAAATTCATTTGTTTGTCTAACAGAACATTACTATGACGATCTAGTCAGCAGTCTGTTATCTAAAGCGCAAAGTTCATTTTTTATTGTTACCGGGTCACTTGTGCCTCTTGTGCTGCCTCACTCTGCCTCTGGTCACCTGGGCCACCTCTCTCCTCCCTCTCTCCCTCCTTGTTATCCCTGCTGCTGTCGCTTTCACATTCTTTCTCCTGACATAGTCCATCTTCTTCCACCTAATCCTTTTCGGGTTGGGGGGGGGGCTGGAGCCTATCCCAGTATCTTTGGGCAAGAGGCAGGGTACACCCTGGACAGATCACCAATCCATCCCAGGGCCAACACAGAGAGACAGACAACCATTCACTGTCAGAGTCATACCTAAGGACAATTTAGAATCCCCAGTTTTTCTGACAATTAACCTAACTTGCATGTTTTTGGCATGTGGGAGGAAACCAGAGAAATTCTGGAGTAAACCCACACAGACACGGGGCGAACATGCAAACTCCTCACAGATCAATGTTGGTCGGGGGCTGGGATCGAACCCAGGATCCCCCGGCCAAGGGTGAGTTGCTGTGCTGCCACAATGCTAAGCACTCCACCACCGTGCTGCCCATAGTCATGTGAAAAAATCAGGATACCCTGTCTAAGCTTGTGTTTTTTTTTTAAATATTTGGACATACAGATATTTAATATCAATGTTAAACATACTGGGAGATTCACGTATCACAACTAAACAATTAAAAATGAACTAAAGACATTTTTCAAATTTTCTGTAACATGTAATTCTAAACAAATAGTGACAAATAAATTTGGACACCCCCATCTTATTCAGGACACCCCCACATTCCTTCCCACTTACAATGGCTGAAATAAATTTTAAAAAATGCAAATAAAAACAAAAACAAGGCTAGACATAGATACATGAACATTTCTTTATAAGGAACTCAATATTTAAAGGGGTGTCCAAATTTTTTCACATGTCTATTAAATAAGCTCAATTAATGCTCGATTGGTTTAAGAGAGGAGCAGCGGAGGAGCTGCTCCTCCACATTGAAAGGAGTCAGTTGAGGTGGTCTGGGCATCTGATCAGGATGCCTCCTGGATGCCTCCCACTTGAGGTGTTTCGGGCACGTCCCACTGGGAGGAGACCCTGGGGCAGACCCAGGACTCGGTGGAGAGACTATGTCTCCCAGCTGGTCTGGGAACGCGTTGGTATCCTCTCTGAAGAGCTGGAGCAGGAGGCTGGGGAGAGGGAAGTCTGGGCTTCTCTGCTTGAACTGCTGCCTCCGCGACCCGGACCTCCGGAAAAGTGGTAGAAGATGGATGGACGGATGGATGGTTTAAGAGAGGTACTTCACTGACAGTTTTGGAAGATGTAATTCATGCAAGAAGTCCCCACGCAAAAAAAAAACTTGGAAAGATGTAAAATGTTTTCCCCCTTCTTCCCTCTTAATAGCATCTTAACAGCGCTATCAGCAGTGCATTAGGTTCATGTTCATCATTCTAGCCACAGAACTGAGGTTAATGCAGCTGCTGACCACTGTTTAACTATTTTTTTTTTTTTACGAAGTAGACGAACTAAGGACACTTTGTGTGATTCAGTCAGTTAGACACTGACAAAAGTAGCAGTGATCCTGCCTGCAGAGGCATTATGAACACAGCACACCACACCATAGGTGTGTTATGTTTCACTCATTAAATGATAATAAATCTATGGAATTTGTGCCAAAATTATCCTGGTATTAATAACTTTCTCTTGATTCATTAGCTAGAGATTTTATTTTTTTATAATAGTATTCAGATTTCAAATTTAGGAATCAAGTATTTGCACCCCTCCCCTCATAAAAGGTCAATAATAAATTTATCTTTACCAAATTTACCAGAAAAAAATTTACAAATTTAGAAGAAAATAGTATAAATTCACAAGAAAAAAGTAGAAACTTGATGATAGTCAAAAAATTATTTTTAAAAAAATCTGAATAAGAGAGAAAAGAGATTGGACAGAATATTTGGAGCTCCAGAAGTTGGTAGTGAGGACAGCTGTGACTTTAAATGGGTTTATAATTTGCTTTCTCTGGATGCAGCGCAGCGTTCTGCAGAGACTCCAACTTGACAGGAAAAGCAACAGGCTGGAGGAGGAGACAAATGCTAAAAAAAATGCTGAAAGTGTCGTGTTCACTGTGTAACTCCGCAGCGAACATAGGAATTAGCAGCAAGCCCAAAACGCAGTGACGCATGACAGTGCCCCCCACTCCCAAGGCACCAGACACCCACCGTACCATCAGAAAAAAAAAAAAAAACACCTACCCCCCACTCAAAAGGCCCATACGACAACCCAGGGTGGGAGGTGGGGGAAAACAGATTAGGGGGGATAAATCAAAGATGGAGAAACACCACAAAACAGCACAACAACACTCCCCAACCCCAAACTAACTAACCCACCCCACCAACAAGAGTCCCACAGTTCAGGGGACCGGCCAGAGTCCAAGGCCCAGCAGGTTGCTGTAAGTTCAGGGGGCCAGCCAAAATCCCAGAGCCAGCAGGCGGCCTGCAGAGCAGTATCAGGCGACCTGCCAGGGCAAACGGACCACCCGGCAAGGGAACCCTGTCTTTCGGGCAGCCTGCCCCCACGATTAGACCACCAGGACCGGAAGGGCAGATGAGATGATGGCCTACCCACCGTAAGGTTGAGAGGTGGGTGGCCAGACAGAGGGACCCCTGCGGTCACTGGCGGCGAAGGGAGAAAGACCCCGACGGTGCCCGGCAGAAGAAGGAGGAACACCCACAGGACCTCCAAAAGGGAAAGGAAGGACACTGTTGACCCTGCAGTGGACCCGGGCTTGGCCATGGCTGCATCTGCAGTGGTCCCGACCTGGGACAACATTGCACCATCGATGGCCCATTCCCAGGACCTCTTTGCTCAAGCGGTGAGCCCCGACCGGGCCTGCGTTGCACCCACGATGGACCCCGACTGAGCCATGTTTGCACCCACAATGGAGTCCAGCTGGACCCCGGCTGCACTCGCAGTGGGACCCAGCTGGGCCACTGCTGATCCCAACGCCATCTTGGCCATGGGCCAGTCGACCCGTGTGAGCACCCAAGCTAGGAGGCAATCGATCACAGGCACCCTGGACTGGGACTGGGTGCCCCCAACAACCACCTCGACTGGAACCTCTGTGACCTCTGGTTGTAAGTCTTGAACCCCGGACTCATCCGGAGAGGGTGAGCTCTCTCCGGTGACCCTGAAAAAGGACTCGGACAGAGAAGAGGAAGGGTCAGAGTCGCCGGCAGCGGCAGAGTCCGGCAAGGCGAACTCAAGTGCAGCGTTTGGCTGCAGCCAGCTCTCCCCACCTAAAGCTAGGCCAAAATGCTCAATTATGGAAAAGAGAAAGACAAAAGAGAGCACTTGCCTTAGCTCAAGTTCTACCGCCGTCCAGGACTCCAGCAAGCCGGGCGATGTCTCATGAGGTTTGGCCTCCAAGAGGTTCCTCTTGGGTGGTGACTCTGCTTGGCGGCCTCCACAGAAGGCGTGATGGTCACTGCAGTCTTGTCTCTCCCAGCTGCCTTGATCCACGCTGGTGACTCCTCCGGTGTGGTGGCTGGGACCTTGTTCACTATGGCTGTGGGGGGACACCCCTCCCAGACCTCTGGCTCCTCCTGATTGAGACTGCTCAGCTCCGGTTCCGGCAGGCACACCACGGGAAGAGGAGAGAGGGCTGGTGAACAGTTTTTAACAGTGGCAGGCGGGGAGGGCTCAGGGGACTGCCTTCCCTGAGCCTCTCTACCGGAAATCAGGCAAAACATTTCATTATTAATATGAGTCAAATGAAAATGTACTTGCCTGTTCCTTCGGTTTATGGTGTTAATTGCGGCTGCTGCTGTTTGGGCGTCTTCACCTGTCCATCCGGGAAAGGCGGTGCTAGGCTCCTTGGTAGATGATATGGGAGCCGCCCCCCTCGCCACAGAAATGTGAGACCCTGGTGAGGAAAGCAGGTGCCCCACTGCTGCCGGTGAACAAACCGAGGAGGAAGGCCTCACAGCAGATATGGAGGGAGATCCTGCAGACGGGACTGCTCGGGACTGATGATCCGCTGCGGAGGTGACTGGGCTCGGTGTAGGAGCTGGAGCAGTTGGCGTGGCTGGATCGTTCTTCTGGGAGTCCGGGTGACGCCAACAATGCCGACCTGGTGGCTGCCATCTTGAAATGGTGGAGAGAGGAGAGGAAAAGATGGCCACCGACGGAGAGAAGCGTCTTTGTTTGGGCTTTGTCCGGGGAGCCCTCCTTGTAAGGTCAGGGAAAGCCCACTCGAATGCACAGACACCGGACAGAAGCTCGGAGTACTCGGGGTAGTTCCAGAGGCCCCAGTGAGTCCTCAGCATCTGGATTACTCCGTCAAGGTAGGCTAAACAATCTCTGGGACCAAAGGAGTAGTGCACCTCCTAAAGGAGCTCCCAGATTCGCAAGGCTGCCCACTGCTCCTCCGTACTGGGCTGTCCTGCTGCCCATCCACTAAACCCATTGTGGGAACGGCTGGACCAGGACATGACGGTCCGAGCAGGTGGGTGAAAAACAAAAAATGAGTAACACGTTACTTACTGCTTGGGCTCTTTTTGGTGTCAACTTACTGTCATGTTCACTGCGTAACTCCGCAGCGAACATAGGAATTAGCAGCGAGCCCAAAACGCAGAGTAAGTAACATGTTTATTTACAATGAGTCAATGTACAGCTAGTCCAAAAAACAGTCACGGTGGAAGAGGGGAAGACACCCCGCTACAAACTTAGTTGGTGTACAGGTATGCCTAACACACTCCCCTTAGGCAGGAGTGGAGGAAAAGGCACAAGGAAAGACTTACAGTGTTGGAGCGGAAAGGCTCTGAGGGAACAACACGATTCAGTCCATGGGTAAACCAACAAAAGTAAGTCTGGATGTCCACGGTTGACATTGCTAAGTTGCCACACTAGCTGGTCACATACTACCCTATAAATACACAAACCCAGAATGAGGGCAAGTGGACACAGCTGTATGGCGATCCGGTGCATGACTGACTGAACTACTGTATGTGTGTGTGTGTGTATGTGTGCGTATGTGTGCGTGAGTGCATGAGTGTGTGTGCGTGCATGAGTGTGTGAGTGTGTATGTGGTCAGCCATACAGCCGGTGGATGCCTGATGAGGAGGAGGCGTGGCTGTAGGACTGGCGGAGAGCGAGGCTCAATCCGCCAGCTGAAATTAATAAGCAGTAATTAAACCCTACAGCCACAAGTCATGGACGGGGTGACGACCCCCAACATGACAGAAAGAAGCATTGCAACTTTTTAGTTATCAATTTATTTATTTTTTTAGCGCTCCCTTTATTGCAAACGGACCCAGAAACACCAACAAATTCAAAAGATATAGTGTTAAGGTGACAAATCCTACGAGGAGCTAAATCACTATACAGTGATAATAAGCCATCAATATCTCAGTGTTTGGTCACTGCCAAATGTGTGTAATGCTCTCTCCTGATTAAATAAAATGGTGACAGAAAACTAGAAATGTGTTTTTCAGCTCAATAATTAAATTAAATACATACATCTGTGATGCTGTATTGTAGTGCTTTTGAACTCATTTTAGCACATATAAAAAAGTTTATAAAAAGTTTAGGAATATGAAATGCATCAGTTCTTTCATTCATCTACTTGGTGTTCATTTCTTATATATTTGTATAGATCTTCTGTCGTGCAGTTGTGGTATTTTAACAGAAGATAGAATATCTGAAAATGATCTGCAGGGAAAATAATCAATTTCTTTTAACGTGGATATTTAAGAATAGCCTTCAGAGTGATTTAGTCTGTAATCAAAAGTGGTAAAACTTGTTTTTTAATTGAATTTTATAATTATCAAAATCATGATATTTTAAAAATACAGAAAAGTTTCAGGTTAACTTGATTTTGTGGGGATGACAAGCAATATTTAAACACATTTATATTTAACGACCGGTGGTTGGAGTAGATTTGTTTGTACTTGATAAATGTTCAGAGCTGCTAACATTTTGATGACAACTGAAACAGCTACAGAGCATCTGAAAAGTCTTCACAGCCATTCATTTTTTCCACATTTTGTTATGTTGCAGCCTTATTCTAAAAGGGATTAAATTCATTTTTTTTCCTAAAAATTCTACGCACAATACCCCATAATGACAATGAGAAAAAAGTTTGTTTTGTTTTTTTTTTTAGATTTTTGCTAATTTATTAATAATAAAAAACTCAGAAATCACATGTACTTCAGTATTCACAGCCTTTGCTATGAAGCTCAAACTTGAGCTCAGGTTCATCCTGTTTCCACTGATCATCCTTGAGATGTTTCTACAGCTTAACTGGAGTCCACCTGTGGTAAATTCAGCTGATTGGACATGATGTGGAAAGGCACACACCTGTCTATATAAGGTCCCACAGTTGACAGTGCATGTCAGAACACAAACCAAGCATGAAGTCAAAGGAATTGTCTGTAGACCTTCGAGACAGGATTGTCTTGAGGCACAAATCTGGGGAAGGGTACAGAAAAATTTCTGTTGCTTTGAAGGTCCCAATGAGCACAGTGGCCTCCATCATCTGTAAATGGAAGAAGTTCAGAACCACCAGGACTCTTCCTAGAGCTGGTCGGCATCTTAACTGAGCGATCGGGGGACAAAGGCCTTAGTCAGGGAGGTGAGCAAGAACCTGATGGTCACTCTGTCAGAGCTCCAGTGTTCCTCTGTGGAGAGAGAACTGTTGAAATCCTGATTCTTTGATTGAAAGATCCAAGAATAAGCCGAATTCTTCAATTCAAAGATGCAACATTTATTTAGAGGTCTAACTAAATGTGCCTATGTGATTATATGTCTGTAATGTATGCATATATGTGTGTATATATGTTGTGTGTAAAATATACACCTGCACATACACTACTGTTCAAAAGTTTGGGGTCACTTAGAAATTTCCTTATTTTTGAAAGAAAAGCACTGTTTTTTTCAATGAAGATAACTTTGAACTAATCAGAAATACACTCTATACATTGCTAATGTGGTAAATGACTATTCTAGCTGCAAATGTCTGGTTTTTGGTGCAATATCTACATAGATATGGCCCCAATAGAGGCCCATTTCCAGCAACTATCACTCCAGTGTTCTAATGGTACAATGTGTTTGCTTATTGCGTCAGAAGGCTGATGGATGATTAGAAAACCCTTGTGCAATCATGTTAGCACAGCTGAAAACAGTTTAGCTGGTTAGAGAAGCTATAAAACTGACCTTCCTTTGAGCAGGTTGAGTATCTGGAAAAAAATATTATTTCAAATACAAATCATTATTTCTAACCTTGTCAATGTCTTGACTATATTTTCTATTCATTTTACAACTCATGGTGGTAGATAAGTGTGACTTTTCATGGAAAACACAAAATAATTGTCTGGGTGACCCCAAACTTTTGAACGGTAGTGTATATGATTGGGTGTACGCACATGATGTCTCTGTTCCATTTGCCTGCAATTGCAAGCAAATGGGGTGCATGGACCTACACCAACAATGACCTAACAACTTCAAAAAAATTAACTACAACAGACAAACAAACAAACAACAACCTCAACAACAAAGAAAAAAGCATTTTGACAAATGTTAACAAATTAAACTGAGATCAAGTAAGAGACCTGCGCACAATCGCACTCTTTTTCCACCTGTAGCTAAAAAAAACAACACTAGAAAAGCACTCAGAGAGTTCATACCTCCACCAAGAATCCTTCCTTCCCTCCCTTTGTCCATCCATCTGTTTGTATCTCCCCGCCTCCATCCCACAATACATTGAAAGATTGGCCCTTGGTAGAGGTATGCGCTCACAGATCAGCTCCAAAATGTAACGGGTTTGTCTGCAGACCAAGGACCATCTGTGGTTAAAATTTCAGCAAAATCCATCCAGTAGTTTTTACATAATCCTACTAAACCACTGCAAGAAGATTGAGCCTTGGCGGAGGTATGCAGTCATGGATCACCCCCAAAATGTAATGGGTTCGTGTGGAGGCTAAGAACCCCTTCTGGGGAAAATTTCAACCAAATCCATCCAGTAGTTTTGGAGTATTGTTGCTAACAGTCTGTAGGATATAAGAGCCTTGGCGGAGGTATGCATTCTCAGATCATCTCCAAAAATGTAATGGCTTCCAAGAACCAACTCTGGTGAAAATTTCATCCAAATCCATCCAGTAGTTTTTGTGTAATCCTGCTGCACAAATACAATCAATACAAATACAATCAAAGCCCTTGTCTTCCTTCTCCTTTCCAAATCTTGGAAAGGAGAAGGAAGCTTTTTCCCATTAGGAAACAAAACATCCAAGAAGGTAAACGAGCTATTGTTTCTGTGGATATAGATTCAAAGCCAGGAGCGGCACTGGGGTTAAGCTCCCAGTGCTCATAAAATGCTCCTTATGGCGTGCGTCTCGAAAAGCCTCTGACAACTAAGTCCAACTCCTAGCCTGCCTGTGTGGTTTAGTCTCTAAGCCCGGAGGAATTGCTTTTACTAATAGGAGAAGGGGCGAGGGCGGATCTCTGGCGCCTTAAAACCAGATGCTTCAAGTAGATGGTGGCTCGTCAACCAGGGAAGGTAGCCCATCTAGCTCATCATTTTCCGGTTCCGGTTCCGCCGGACCGGCGGCGCCACACGAGTCGGCTGCCTGTTGCAACAGCCTTTTTTTTTTTTTTTTATCTTCCTTCTTCTTTCTACACCTTTCACTCTGTATATATATCACGGACGCACGGATCGCCCCTGGGGGTCTCCCGGGTCGGCGGACGGAGCCACGGTTTGCAGCGGGAGACGTTACAGCGGGGAGGAGCTAGTGCTAGCTAGCACTTGGCCGCCGCCCGGTGCTAATGGGAAACTCGACATACCGGGAGCTGTAGCGAAAAGGACGCGGGTGCCGGGCTGGAGTTTAGGCGGCGTGAAAGAAATATAAGACAGAATAATAAAGAGCGATGGCAAGAACCAAGCAGACCGCCCGTAAAATCTACTGGAGGAAGAAGCCCCCCAGGAGACAGCTAGCCACCAGGGCTGCTCGGAGAGGCGCTCTGGCCACCGGCAGAGTGAAGAGGCCTCGCCGTCACAGGCCCGTGGCTCTGAGAGAGATCCGTCGCTACCAGAAATCCACGGAGCTGCTCATCCGTAAGCTGCCCGTCCAGCGCCTGGTGAGGGAGATCGCTCAGGACTCCAAGACCGTCCTGCGTTTCCTGAGCTTCGCCGTCATGGCTCTGCAGGAGACCAGCGAGGCCCACCTGGTGGGTCTCTTCTTCGCTAAGGGGGTCACCATCATGCCCAAAGACTTCCAGCTGGCCCTCCGCATCCGCGGAGAGACAGCTTAGACTTTCTGCTGCACATTCACCAGCCATAATGCTCTGCACTGTGTGTCTATATATATACATTTATAGTAATATGGACATATGTTTACTAGATGTTGTTTTTTCTTGCCTTCTGATTGTTGCTCTGAGTGTTGCTATCCCTATGCTGTTGCAATCCTGGAATTTCCCCATTGTGGGACTAATAAAGGCTTATCTTATCTTATCTTATCTTATCTAGGGGAAGGTAAACCCTGATTTCAAACCTCCGCTGCCTTGCGGCATACGCGGTCACGGAAAAGGCTTCGGGAGTCAACCCTGAGGAAAAATCCGGAGTCAGAGCCCCTAAGGCAGTTCTCTGTTGTGCTCAACATCGTTCTGGCAGCTCCTGCAACGGCGCTGGTGCCAAACTGTAGCAGCCCTGTTGTTCCTTTGGATTCATCAGTGACGTGGAGAGGAGGGACATGCTGCATGGGCAACATCTTGTCCTCCATATCTTTCTGCCCAGGCTTGAATCCTACCAACGCCCAACGCTGGAAGGTAGAACACCGGATCACTGGAGAGGATACTCCAGCTTCGCCTTTGGCGTAGACAAAACACGGGGAATGACAGTTACCGGTTATAAGCCACCGCTCAATTGGCGTAGAGCGTGGCGCCAGGGGTTGTTCCCGACGGTGGGAGAGATCATCGGATCTCACTGGACAACTACCGCCCACCTCAAGCTGGGCAGCCCCCAGCCAATAAGGTGTTGTCCCGCCACAGCTTGCTTTCCTCATTGGGTGCATGCGGAAGAGGAGAAGTCCGAACAGAAGGCCGAGAACCTTCGCACCAGGCAAGACAAAAAAAACAAAAGAGACCAACTCTAAAACTGGGAACTTGGATCGTCCGCACTATGAAGACAGGACTCGCTGCTAACCTCAAGGACATCAATGACACCAGGAAGACTGCCATCATCAATAATGAGCTGAAGAGACTGGGAGTGGATATCGCCACTCTCCAGGAAACACGGTTGGCTGACGCAAGCACACTGAGAGAGAAGGACTACACGTTCTACTGGCAGGGAAAGGGCAGTGATGAACACAGGGAACACGGAGTGGGCTTCGCAGTGAAGAACACCTTGCTGAAGATGGTGGAACCGGGCAGAAATGGCTTTGCACGACTCCTCACCCTCCGCCTGAACACCACTCAAGGCCCAGTCACCCTCGTCAGTGTGTATGCCCCAACACAGACAGCCACACCAGAGGCAAAAGACGAGTTCTACGAGAATCGCGCAACAACTGTCAGGATCATCCCCAACTCTGAACAACTCATTCTCCTTGGAGACTTCAATGCCAGAGTGGGTGCTGACCATGACTCCTGGCCCTCCTGTCTTGGACCATTTGGCGTGGGCAGAATGAACGACAATGGACAGCGGCTGCTCGAGTTCTGCACATATCACAATCTGTGCATCACAAACTCTTTCTTCAAGACCAAGCCCCAACACAAGGTTTCCTGGCAACATCCGCGCTCAAAGCACTGGCACTAGCTGGACTTGATCCTGACCAGGCACACCTCAGTGAAGAACGTGCTAATCACCCGTTCGTTCCAGAGTGCAGATTGTGACACAGACCATTCATGAGTGTGTTGCAAGGTCCAGCTGCAGCTGAAGAAATTCCATCGTGCTAGACAGCCTGGAAAGGCACGGATTGACACCAGCAAGATGGCCCAACCAGAACTTGTTGAGCAGTTTGCCTCCACCTTTGAGAAGGAACTTGGTGTACCACAAGAAGGAGAATCAGCAAAGCAGAAGTGGGAAGAGCTGCAAAAACCCATCCACCACACAGACTTGGCTACCTTTGGGAGGAAGACCTTGAAGTCACAGGACTGGTTTGATGCCAAAGTTGACCGAGATGACCCCCGTCATTGAAGCCAAGTGCTCAGCTCTTGCCGAGTACAAGAAGTACCCAAACGAGAAGAATCTCCAGATTCTCAGGGCTGCGAGAAGCAAAGTTCAGCAGACTGCTCGGCGCTGTGCCAACGAGTACTGGACTCAGCTCAGCCAAGACATTCAAACCGCTGCCATAACAGGGAACATCCATGGTATGTACGATGGCATCAAGAAAGCACTTGGTCCAGCTCAGAGCAAGACGGCCCCCCTCAAATCCTCCACTGGGGAGATGATCACAGAAAAGAACAAGCAGATGGAGAGATGGGTGGAACACTACTCCGACCTCTACTCCAGACAGAACACTGTGACACCGTCAGCCCTTGATGCCATCGACTGCCTGCCATTCATGGACGAACTCGACGCCAAGCCAACCATCGACGAACTCAGAAAGGCCATTGATAGCTTGGCCGCTGGCAAGGCACCTGGCAACAACGGCATAACCCCCGACCTGATCAAGCACTGCAAGACCGCCCTACTGCTGCCATTGCATGACGTCTTCTGCTAGTGCTGGAAGGAAGGTGCCGTACCACAGGACATTAGGGACGCCAAGATCATCACCCTCTACAAAAACAAAGGGGAGAGAAGTGACTGCAACAACTACAGGGGCATCTCCCTCCTCAGCGTTGTTGGCAAAGTCTACGCACAAGTTGTTCTCGTTCGTCTACAGAAGCTTGTCGAACGTGTCTACCCCGAGTCTCAGTGTGGCTTACGCACTGAGCGATCGATGGTAGACATGATATTCTCCATCCGCCAACTCCAAGAGAAATGCAGAGAACAGAACATGCCCCTGTACGTCGCCTTCATCGACCTCACCAAAGCGTTCGATCTGGTCAGCAGAGAGGGCCTTTTCAAGATCCTGCCAAAGATAGGATGCCCACAAAGTTGCAAAGCCTCATCGAATCCTTTCACACCAACATACAGGGGATAGTGCAGCACAACGGCAACGTCTCAGAGCCATTCAACATACGCAGCGGCGTGAAACAGGGCTGTGTACTTGCACCAACCCTCTTTGGGATTTTCTTTGCTATGCTATGGTGGGCTGCACGGTGGTGCAGTGGTTAGCACTGTGGCAGCACAGTTTAACCTCGGCCGGGGGATCGCGGGAATTGTGAGATCGTGGGTTCAATCCCAGCCCCCGACCAACAGTGATCTGTGTGGAGTTTGTATGTTCTCCCCGTGTTGCGTGGGTTTACTCTGGGATTTCTCCGGTTTCCTCCCACATGCCAAAAACATGCAGGTTAGGGATACGGGGCGCTTGCACAGGCAGCGACCGGCAGCTGGTGGCTTGTCACCAGACTGCAAAACAAATCTACCTACGGGTACAAATAAGTAACAAAAAAAAATGCTCCTGAGGCATGCCTTCAGCACAGCAACAGAGGGAATCTATCTCCACACAAGATCTGATGGCAGGCTTTTTAACCTCGCCCACCTGAAAGCCAGAACCAAAGTACGCGAGGCTCTAATCAGAGACATGTTGTTCGCAGACGATGCTGCAGTCGCAACCCACACACCAGGAGCTTCAGACCCTGATGGACCGCTTCTCCCAGGCATGCAAGGACTTCGGGCTTACCATCAGCCTGAAGAAGACTAACGTCTTGGCGCAAGGTACGGAAGCACCACCAACCATCACCATCGACGACTACGAGCTGGAGGTCGTGAATCAGTTCACGTACCTGGGGTCTACGATCAGCAACAACCTCTCCCTTGATGCAGAGATCGACAAGAGGATTGGAAAATCAGCCTTAACACTCGCTCGCCTCACCACACAAGTGTGGGAGAATCCCAAACTCTCTGTCAAGACGAAGATGGCAGTGTACAACGCCTGCGTCATCAGCACACTGCTCTATGGGAGTGAGACGTGGACAACATACGCCCGGCAGGAAAAGAGACTGAACTCCTTCCACTTGCGCTGCAATTGCCACATTCTGGACATATCCTGGCAGGACAAAGTGCCCAACACAGAAGTTCTGTCCCGCGCCGGCCTTCCCTCCATGTTCACTCTACTCAGGCAGCGCAGGCTCCGCTGGCTAGGCCACGTTCACCGTATGGAGGATGGCAAAATCCCAAAAGACGTCCTCTACGGACAACTGGAGACTGGCAGGAGAGACATTGGCCACCCACAGCTGCGCTTTAGAGACGTCTGCAAGAGAGAAATGAAGGCCCTTGAGATCAACACAGAGCGCTGGGAGGACCTTGCAATGGACCGCTCCAAATGGAGAGGCACCCTGACCAGACAGCTCAAGGCGGGTGAAGAGAGGCTGCCTGCTGCAGCATATATATACCTATATATATATATATATATAGTAGCATCATCGTCTCCTCAAACCAAGACAGAAGATCACTTCTCTCCATTTTACAGGAATTTCACTTTATTCCTTATACAGGAATACCACTTCTCCGCATCTTACAGGAATATCACTGGCTTTCATGTCGACTCATCCAGGCCTCTTCCAGACCTGACCAAAGATGTTTGCTTTCCCAGGACCCCAATGTAAACAGTTGCCTCTTGCAGAGATTGTAAGGATCAGAATTTGCTTTTAAAGGATCAAAGGAACATAAACTCGGGAGACCAGACCTCCAACATAAACACTGCATTTGGATAACGTACTCTTATAGGAAAAAATGCTCTTAAAAAGGGTCGTAAATGGCTTAATCAGATGGGTTTATAGCCCCCGATGCTGTCCAGGCTTCCTCCCAGATACCATGGACCTAAAAGAAATCATCCACAGCTCAACAGTACCTCCTAGCGGATACCTACGGAATGTGTTTTCAGTATGTAGGATGACTTTAATTTGTTCTAAACATTAAGTTTCTTTCAGCTTATCCTCTTCTTATTCTTGGATCCTAAGGACACTGAAAATCATCCCTCTTTTATCACCAACCATGGTTTGCTGTACTACATTAAGCTTTGATCTAAATATGCATGCATGTATTATAATTATGTATAAGAAATGTTGTATTCATGAGTGTTGTTCAAACAAATGTAATATTGGAGTAATGGTATAAATGCATGATCACCAAATATTAGTCAAGTCATTTAATTTAGTTATATTTTATATTGAGCACCTAATTTCATAAGAACTGACTGTTGATTTTCCCTCTGCAATTTCATGGGATGGTGTCTTCGTTTGATTGGCTGCTCTCAAACAAAGAAATGTTCTCACATTGGATGGCAGCCATTTCAAACTGCTTTTGAAAAAGTTGATTGGTCAGTCTTGCGATCGACATCATCAGTTTTATGACACGGCGAGGTAACTTTAAATGCAAGAAGTAAGGGAAGAAGATTAGTAACAGGAGTAACAAGATGAACATCGGTGAGAGAGTGAAGTTAGAACAGCAGATTTAGAACAGAGAGAGATTCAGAAAAAACACAGGATTAAGAATTAGAAACACAGAAAGAAGAAAGAAAGAGATTTTGAGAAAGATTAGGAACTAAATTAAGATTAAAGAAGCAGAATAGTAATCTAGATCTCAGAAGAAGATTTTATTCCACCGTTTCAAGGTCCTGTGTAGTTTTATTCTATCTAAACTGTTCTTTGTGAAGTTTCTCAAGTCTTTCGTTACTGAGGAGAAACCACTTTTTCTTTAGAGCTCGTTCTTTTAGAGAATCAAATTCTCAAACTTTTTCCTTCAACTCAGAAGCCATTCTTATCCTAGTAAATGTTTTTCTTTTTTTTTTGTGACTTTTCACGCCATTAAAGTGGACCTTTAATTTGCCTAATTTAAAGTGAACAGAGACTGAGAAGTTTCTCCTTCAGTTTTTTTGGTCTATCCCGCTACAAGAGACCTCAAATTTGGACCCTTTTCCAAGGACTTTTCATGTCGCTTGGGGATGATCACTCTGCTGCCGATGTCCTGAACGAGCCCCCGGCTGGGTCAACACTCCTGACTGCTGTGAGGAAGCATTGCAGCAGCCGCTTCCTCCCGATGTCCCAACCCCAAACTCGGCCGGTATCGACCCGCTGAACACGTGGACCTTCAGCTGCCTTGTGAGTGAGGCTCATTTTACTATCTGCTGGGTTAAAACGTGATGTCCTAACAATTAAATTACAATTGAATATGGCCCGTATTTCAGGGCTCAATTAGTCTCTCAGCCACAGGATAAAGCTATAAACTGAAGGAAAACTCTTAGTCATTTTTAAGTAACTGCCCTTAAATTTTTGTAGATTAATTCAGAAGTCATTTTTAGATAATTAGCTTATGAATTTTCCCCATAAAATTGCATTGTTTTGTTAAAACATTTCAGCCTCATTTACCGTTGAAACATAAGTCTGGTTCCTCCTTGGTTCTACAGAGGTGTAACACTGGATTTCATGTTTAGGAATCCAATATCAGTTGATGTGATATCTTAAGCTGTTATCATTTGATTCTGCTTATCCATCATTTGAACGCCATGCCATGTAACCTGAATGAGTTTAATAAAAGGGTGAATGAGAGAAGTTGAAGCGTTTTTCTTTCGCATATACATGTTTCCTAATCACGACAGGAAAAGAACTCACTGAAACTTTGAGACTGATTCATTAAGTAATTGAAGGTAAAAAATTAAATAAAATTAAAGTTAATATTATTGTCCGTTAGGACTGGTGCCCCCTTTTATGAGTGTTTTTATTTAATTTAGCGGGTGTAGAAGTGACAGTTTAACTCCGCCCCCTTTCACACCCACTATCAAATAAAATAAATAATTCCTGTACCTTATGACAAATATTTTATTAGGCAATTTATGCTACAATATGTATATATATATATATATATATATATATATATATATATATATATATATATATATATATATATATATATATATATATATATATATATAGTTATATATATAGTTATATATATAGTTATATATATAGTTATATATATAGTTATATATACAGTTACTTTTAGCCAGCATTTCAAATTTGACTCGATGTCGCCTGCTCTGGCCCCAGGAATGCATGTGACTATGGCCGCTGGAGTCTCTAGGTTCACGTTTCTGACTACAGAGTCGCCAATGATCAGAGTTTTTTCCTCAGCGGGTGTGTCGCTGAGCGGGGAAAAACGATTAGAAACGTGAACAGGTTGGTGGTGAACCGGGGCTTTGCGACTAGGCTTCCTTCTCACCGTCACCCACCCAGTCTCCTCGCTGCAGAGGAGAGCCGGGGAACCGGTGACAGGGGGGCCTAAGCTAGCTAGCTCCGCTGCAGCTAATGGGCGTCCATCGAGATTAACTGGCGCAGACGGTGTTTCAATGCAGCGGAGCCGGGATTCCAAATCAGACAACCTCGCCTCGAGCGCCTCAAAAAGACAACAATTGTTGTCCACAATTGTTATTCACGCCGGCATTAATGACATCCGTCTCCGGCAGTCGGAAGTCACGAAACTTAATATAGAATTGGTGTGTGACTTTGCAAAAACGATGTCTGCCACTGTAGTATTCTCTGGGCCCCTCCCCAATCTGACCAGTGATGACATGTTTAGTCGCTCGTCATCCTTGAACCGCTGGCTGTCTGTGTGGTGTCCTGCAAATGACGTGGGCTACATTGACAATTGGAGCTCTTTTTGGGGAAAACCTGGTCTTATGAGACGAGACAGCATTCATCCTACTTGGGATGGTGCTTCTCATTTATCTAACAATCTGGCATCTTTTTTATCTAAATTTCCAAAACCATGACTACTCAGAGTTGGGACCAGGAAGCAGAGTCGTAGTCTTACACGCCTCTCTGCAGCTCCTCTTCATCCGCCACCCCTCAGCTTAGCCCCTGTCTTCCCCATCAGAGAATCATTGTCTGCTCCCTCCAAAGTGAGTAAACATATAATGTATAAGCGTGCCAAAGTGATAAAGCAAAATATTGGTAAAACTCAAATTAAACATAAAGCCTCTAAATTGAATGATTTGGCCTCTGTTCCTCCTCATAATTTAAAAATTAAATGTGGTTTATTAAATATTAGGTCTCTAACTCCCAAGTCTCTGTTAGTCCATGATCTGTTAATTGATCATCAGATTGATTTAATTTCCCTTACAGAGACTTGGTTAGGGCAAGAGGATTATGTTGGTTTAAATGAATCAACTCCCTCTGGTTATTTAAACTGTCAAAATCCCAGAAGTTCTGGTCGTGGAGGAGGAGTAGCATCAATTTACCATTCCAAATTACTAGTTAATGTAAAGCAAAAAACATGTTATAATTCCTTTGAGGGCCTGGTCCTCAGTGTTGGGCACTTTAGCAATTCCAGGTTAAACCCAATTTTATTTGCCATAGTTTATCGTCCCCCATCAACCTATTCAGAATTTTTATCCGAATTTCCTGATTTCTTAGCTGATTTAGTGCTGAAATCTGATAGAATAATTATAGTAGGGGACTTTAATATACATGTGGATGTAGATAGTGACTGCCTTAATGTGGCTTTTAATTCAATATTAGACTCGATTGGGTTTTCTCAGAAAGTAGGAAATTCTACTCATTACCTCCACCATACATTGGACCTTGTTCTGACATATGGCATAGAAATAGAAAATCTTGTAGTGTCTCCTCATAACCCTGTACTGTCAGACCATTGTCTGTTAACCTTTGATTTCTGCAAAGTGTGGTTAGTCCGAGTAAATAACTGCATATATTCCTGTATATATTTGCATCCTTTTATAGAAACGTGGACAGACTGTAATTTACTGTACATACTCTGGTTGTCATTGAATCCTTATTTAAATCCTTCACCTGAACAACGAGAGCAAGTTTTTAGCCAAAGTCAAATTCCTTGTATGTGTTGTGCATACTTGGCCAATAAAGCTGATTCTGATTCTGATTCTGATTCTGATTTTACTATTTCTGACTATTTGGCTCCTAAAGAAAAATATTATCACAGTAGATGCCTCTCAGATGATGCTGTTTCCAAATTTATGCAGATTGTTTCCTCTATGCCATGTGTCAACACAACGGAAATAAGCTATAGACAGCTTGCTCCTTCTGTAATTGATAACATGGTGGATAGTGTTTCAGCTTCTCTGCATCAGGCTCTAGACTTGGTGGCCCCCTTAAAAAAGAAAAAGTCTAATCAGAGATTTTTAACTCCTTGGTTCAACACAGAAACTCGTAGCTTAAAACAGAAGACTCGTCAATTAGAAAGAAAATGGCGCTCTACTAATTTAGATGAAATCTATTTAGCTTGGAGAAATCATCTTTTAATTTATAAAAAATCTCTTAGAAAAGCTAGAATGAGTTATTACTCTGCATTAATAGAAGAGAACAAGAATAATCCCAGGTTTCTTTTCAGTACTGTAGCCAGGTTGACAAAGAGTCAGGACTCTGTCAATCCTAGCATCCCCTTAGAGCTTACTAGTCAGGACTTTATGAACTTTTTCAATAATAAAATTTCATCCATCAGAGATAAAATCAATCAGATTCTTCCCACAGTTAACTTAAATACTGTAACTACTACAACTCCTTCTATTGATGTCTGTCTTGATGAGTTTACTCCAATCGACCTTTGTGAGTTAGACAAAATAGTTTCCTCATCCAAACCTTCAACTTGTCTTTTAGACCCTATTCCTACCAGGTTATTTAAAGAAGTCTTCCCACTTATTGGTAGCTTTATTCTTCATATAATCAATTCTTCATTAACTTTAGGCCATGTACCGCAGGTTTTTAAAACGGCTGTAATTAAACCCTTACTGAAAAAGCCAACGCTAGATCGAGGAGCTTTAGCTAACTATAGACCAATCTCTAATCTCCCTTTCATTTCAAAAATCTTAGAAAGAGTTGTTGCTACGCAATTATTTGACCACCTGCAGGGAAATGGTTTATTTGAGGAGTTTCAATCTGGGTTTAGAATCCATCATAGCACTGAAACAGCCTTAGCAAAGGTCACTAACGACCTCCTCATTGCATCTGATAATGGACTGGTTTCTGTACTTGTCCTTTTAGATCTTAGTGCAGCTTTTGATACTATTGATCATAATATTCTACTTGATAGATTAGAACACTATGTTGGACTTAATGGAACTTCGTTGCAGTGGTTTAGATCTTATTTATCTGATAGGTTCCAGTTTGTTCATGTAAATGATGAGTCTTCTCTCAGCTCAAAGCTTAGTCATGGAGTTCCACAGGGATCTGTGCTTGGCCCTACTCTTTTTAGTTTATATATGCTTCCGTTAGGCAACATTATTAGAAAGCACTGTATACATTTTCACTGTTATGCAGATGACACACAATTATACCTGTCAATGAAGCCAGATGATACTAATCAATTAGCCAAGTTAGAAGCCTGTCTTAAGGAAATCAAAGTTTGGATGACTTGTAAGTTCCTGCTATTAAATTCAGATAAGACTGAAGTCATTCTTGTTGGTCCAAAAAACCTTAGAAATTCCTTTCCAAATCAAACTTTCAGTTTGGATGCAGTTACTCTTTCTCTTAATAGCTCTGTGAGGAACCTTGGAGTTATTTTTGATCAGGATTTGTCCTTCAATTCACATATTAAATTTGTTTCTAAGACTGCCTTCTATTATTTGCGTAATATTGCCAAGATTAGGAGCATCTTGTCTCAGAGTGATGCTGAGAAGCTGATCCATGCTTTTGTTAGCTCGAGATTAGATTACTGTAATTCTTTATTATCAGGCTGTCCTAAAACGTCTTTAAAAAGTCTTCAGCTGATCCAAAATGCTGCAGCAAGAGTTTTAACAGGTACTAGAAAGAGAGATCATATCTCTCCGGTTCTGGCCTCCCTTCATTGGCTTCCCATAGAGTTTAGAATTAAGTTTAAAATCCTTCTTCTTACTTACAAAGCTCTAAACAATCAGGCTCCTTTTTATTTAAAAGATCTGATACTACCGTATCATCCTAACAGAGCACTACGCTCCCAAAATGCAGGTTTACTTGTAATACCTAGAATCTCCAAAAGTACAATGGGAGGCAGAGCCTTCAGTTATCAAGCTCCTCTCCTGTGGAATCAGCTGCCAATCTGCATTCGGGAGTCAGACTCGATCTCTGTTTTTAAGAATAGGGCTAAAACCTACCTTTTTGATATAGCCTACAATTAGGGAGGGATCATGTGTTTCTGAACCCTCCCTTAGTTATGCTGCTAATAGGTTTAGTCAGCCGGGGGACCTCCAGTAATGCACTGGGCCTCACTCCTTTCCTCACTCTCTATGAAATATTTTTTTTTTTGCTGGTCATTAACATTTGTTTGTTCTCTCCCATAGATTGAGTCCCCATCGTGCTGTTTGCTCTCTACATGTCTGTTCTTTTCTTCTTCTCTGTCCCCTCACCCCCCAGCCAGTCGCAGCAGATGACTGCCCCTCCCTGAGCCTGGTTCTGCTGGAGGTTTCTTCCTGTTAAAAGGGAGTTTTTCCTCTCCACCGTCGCCAAGTGCTTGCTCACAGGGGATCGCCTGATTGCTGGGGTCTTTCTGCAACTGTGGGGGTCCTCCCTACAGTTGATAGTGCTATGAGATGACTGTTGTTGTGAAATGGCGCTATATAAATAAAGTTGAATTGAATTGAATTGAATATATACAGTATATATATATATATATATATATATATATATATATATATATATATATATATATATATATATATATATATTGTGGTGGACACACATACGGGACCTGTTTTGTGACTCACATTTTAGGTCAGAACAAAGGCAGCTTCCTTGGTGATTACAGGAAGCTGCAAGAATCTTAGCTTTGGTATGCAAGGTTTGAGACTGTGGGGGGTTTAATTAAAGGATTAAAGAAGGGATGCATTGTAGACAGTGGAAGTGATATCATGGAGAGAGAATGCATTGTGACTGTCTTTATAATGCAAGGTGGTCTGTGATACATGTGACCTGTGAACTGTAAGAGTCTTGATATTTAAGGACGAGAGTTTCCTGTGTGGATCTCTTTTTTTCTGTTTTGAGATGATGGTGATGTGAATAAAGCTGACTTGAGGGAGAACTCTGCCTCGTCATTCTCAAATCTTCACACTGGTGACCCGAGACGTATCATGCAAGAGGAGAATTCCCCCGTGCCAGCCTCGTCAGGAGCCCCCAGCCAAGCGAATGCCACCACAGTCCAGCTTCCGGACTTCTGGCAGAATAATCCGCGCTCCTGGTTCAACGCGGTTGAGGCGCAGTTCAACCTCCGGGGGATATTAGTAGACGCCACAAAATTCTACCACGTAGTCACAAAGCTGGACAACAACACGGTGCAGCATGTGGAGAGCCTGATCGACCAGCCGCCGGACAGCGACAAATACGGCAGGCTGAAGGCTGCACTCATCCAGCAATTCACCCCCTCAGCGGAGGAGCGAGCAGAGAGGCTCCTGGCTCTGACGGAGTTGGAAAATGACATGCCCACGAACCTGATGGAGAAGTTGTTGAGGTTGAAAGACTCTGACAACGATCACTTCATTTTCACCCACCTTTTCCTCAGGACTCTACCGTCAGCAGCGATAGCGACCCTGGCCAGTTCGCCACTGTTGGTCCTACGGGACTACTGCACGCTGGGCCGAGAGGTGCAGCGGATTGTCAACGCCACCAAGCGGCGCGCAGCCACGGCCGCTGCAGCGGAACTCGGCGCGACGACCGGAGACGACAGGGGGCCAGAGGCAACGGTACCAGACTCACCGACGACGGCGGTGGCAAGGGCCAGGGAACTCGGATCGGACGCCCTTTGTTTATACCATCGCCGTTTCGCAGAGAGGGCACGCAAATGTGTACCACCATGCCAGTTCAGGCGTTCGGGAAATGCCAAGACCGGGGATCGGTAGCAGCCGCGGCCCTCGGGGAGGAGAACAAGCTGCTCTACTTGTCGGACGCATGCTCGAGGAGGCAGTTCCTCGTCGACACAGGCTCCCAGTTGAGTTTCATCACACCTTCCTACGCGGACAGACTAGCTGGTTCCGGAGGTCCCCGGGTGACAGCAGCGAACGGCTCAGAGATTAAGACCTTTGGTGAGAAGACTCTGCTTCTGTCTCTACACGGCCGTACATTTGAGTGGACTTTTGTTGTTGCAGCAGTAAATTTCAATATGTTGGGGGCTGATTTTTTGTGCTCACATGGTTTGTTGGTTGATCTCGCTAACAGGCGTCTGGTTAATGCACTTTCTTTTGATTCTATCCCCTGTACAGCGCGAGTGGCCCCGCCAACAGCTCAAGCCAACGTCACAGCGGCAAGCAGTAAGTTCCACACACTGCTCACTCAGTTCCCAGCACTCACGGTCCCCACATTTTCGGCAACAGTCGCTAAACACGGGGTGGAGCATTTTATTACCACTACCGGACCACCCGTTTTTGCAAAAGCTCGGCGCTTGGACGCAGTTAAGCTGGCCATAGCGTGCGAGGAGTTCGCCAACGTGGAGAGGTTGGGCATCATCAGATGTTCAAAAAGTCCATGGGCTTCCCCATTACACATGGTCCCGAAAGCTGACGGATCATGGCGACCTTGCGGGGATTTCCGCAGGTTAAACAACGCTACAGCGCACGACCGCTACCCAATCCCGCATATCCAAGATTTTTCCGTTCATTTGGCAGGGGCGCGCATTTTTTTTAAAATAGACTTGGTCCGCGGCTACCACCAAGTCCCAGTGCGCGCTGAGGACATACCCAAAACAGCGGTAATAACTCCGTTTGGCCTATTCGAGTTTTTACGCATGCCATTCAGACTTAAAGGGGCCGCTTAGACGTTCCAACGCATCATGGACGCGGTGCTTCGTGATCTCCCTTTCGTGTTCGTCTACTTGGACGATATTTTAGTAGCCAGCGCGTCCGAAGACGAACATGAAAAACACCTGGCAACAGTTTTCCGAAGGTTGGGAGATCACGGGTTAATAATCAACCCAGCGAAGTGTCAGTTCGGGGTGGCGCAAATCGATTTTTTAGGACACCGCGTCTCCCCCGAAGGAGCGGTTCCGCTTCCTGACAAAGTGCGCGCGGTGGCAGATTTCCCCCGGCCGCAGACGGTCAGGGCGTTACAGGAGTTTTTGGGAATGGTGAATTTTTATAACCGTTTTCTCCCCCGCATGGCGCAATTCATGCAGCCGCTGTATGCCGTGCTAAAAAAAAGAAACCCGCGGATAAGGTCGAGTGGTCCCTGGAGCGGGACAAAGCGTTCTCGGAGGTGAAAGCAGCCTTGGCAAAGGCTGCGTTGTTGGCACACCCAGACCCAACGGCCCGCATAGCGCTCACCACTGACACGTCAGATGTGGCCATAGGGGCGGTCGTGGAGCAACATGTAGCCGGGGTTTGGCAGCCCCTCGCATTTTTCAGCAGGACCTTGCGCGATAGCGAACGTAAATACAGTGCATTCGACAGGGAGCTGCAGGCTCTCCATTTGGCCATCCGCCACTTTCAGTTCTAGCTAGAAGGACGCTCTTTCGTTCGTTGACCACAAACCGCTAACATTTGCGATGGCCAAGGTTTCTGAACTGTGGTCAGGCCGGCAGCAGAGACAGCTGGCCGCGATATCAGAGTTTGCCACTGATATTCAGCATGTGGCGGGCAAACTCAATGTAGTGGCAGATTGCCTCTCGCGTGCCGTGGCGGCCCCAGTCAGCGTGGGAGTAGATTACGCAGCCATGGCCGCGGAGCAGGTTGGTGACGCGGATGTGCGCGCGCTTCAGTCTGGACCAACAGGGTTAAGGCTGGAGAACAGGGTGCTGCAAGACGGTATGCCCCCCCTAATCTGCGATGTCTCCACTGGACGGCCACGTCCAGTAGTACCGGCCGCGTGGCGCCGCCGCGTTTTTGACTCGGTTCATTCTTTGTCGCACCCGGGAGTGCGTGCGTCGGTCAAAATGGTAGGAGACAAATTTGTGTGGCCGAGCCTCCGCAAACAAGTTAAAGAGTGGGCAGCAGCCTGCACGGCATGTCAAAGAGCCAAAGTACACAGGCACACGAGGGCTCCTTTGGAGCCGTTTCACATTCCGGCCAAGAGGTTCGATCACGTTCATGTGGACCTTGTGGGCCCCCTTCCGCCATCACAAGGGTGCACACACCTTCTGACAATGGTGGACCGCACCACGCGCTGGCCTGAAGTAGTCCCGCTGGCATCAACCACGGCTGAGGAGGTGGCGCGCGCATTTTTAACAGCTTGGGTGGCGCGCTTCAGCATTCCGTCGGACATTCCGTCCGACAGAGGCCCTCAATTTGTGTCCGAGCTTTGGTCGACAATGGCCCGCAGCCTGGGTGTCACAATTCACCGCACAACCACGTACAATCCACAGGCTAACGGGTTATGCGAACGTTTTCATAGGTCATTAAAAGCGGCTCTCAGAGTGTCACTGACAGATGCAAATTGGGTGGACAAGTTACCGTGGGTGTTATTGGGGTTGCGTTCTCGACCTAAAGAGGACTTAGAATCCTCCCCAGCGGAGCTCGTGTTTGGGCAGCCACTCCGGCTGCCTGGGGAGTTTCTCCTAGATAACCCTGCACACAGACGCCTCCCCATCTCAGCTGTTGCGGAGTAACATAGAATCAAGCACAGTGCCCGGCCCCGCGCACCACAGTTTTCCGCGCATTTTTGTGCCTAAAACTTTGAAGAACGGAGAGTTTGTTTTTGTCAGACACGATGTGCATCGAACCCCGCTGCGACCGCCTTATGGCGGAAGGTTCAGAGTGCTAGAAACAGGGGACAAGCAGTTTTTGCTAGATTTGGGGGGCAGGAAAGAGAAAGCTAGCATAAACAGACTCAAACACGCTTTTGTGGTGGCAGATGAGCAGGTGCTGTTGGCGAGGGCCCCATGGCGAGGTAGACCACCGCGGGGGGTTTCACAGAGTAATGTTTCCCCAGACCACCCACAGGTGCTGACAAAAGGTTTCCACCCCCAGACGGCAAACCCCCAGCGTGACAGCGCCGCAGAGACGTTGAAGCCCAGCTACAGCAGATACGGCAGGAGACTGAAGCCTAGGCAGCATGTGGACTGATGTGTATTGATGCTATCACGGCATGCATGTTGTTATTCTCTTGTTTGTTCTGTTTGTTCTAAAATGTTGGGGGGGCTTTGTGTGATGGACACACACACGGGACCTGTTTTGTGACTCACATTTTAGGTCAGAACAAAAGCAGCTTCCTTGGTGATTACAGGAAGCTGCAAGAATCTTAGCTTTGGTATGCAAGGCTTGAGACTGTGGGGGGTTTAATTAAAGGATTAAAGAAGGGATGCATTGTAGACAGTGGAAGTGATATCATGGAGAGAGAATGCATTGTGACTATCTTTATAATGCAAGGTGGTCTCTGATACATGTGACCTGTGAACTGTAAGAGTCCTGATATTTAAGGACGAGTTTCCTGTGTGGATCTCTTTTTTTCTGTTTTGAGATGATGGTCATGTGAATAAAGCTGACTTGAGAGAGAAATCTGCCTTGTCATTGTCACATCTCCACATATCTCCACACATATATATATATATATATATATATATATATACTGTATATATATATATATATATATATATATATTATTTTTTTTTTTTTTAATTTATTTTTCTGGTCATTAACATCTGTTCAGGTTCACGTTAAGGTTCCTTTATTTGTACCCGTAGGTAGTTATTTTTTTTTTTTTTTTGCAACTTCTGGCACCACGAGTCGGCTGCCTTTTGCAACAGCGGCTCAATTCTGAGTCTCTTTTTTCCTTCCTCTCTCTTTTTGATTCGTTTTTTTTTCCACTCCATTTATATCACGGACACACAGATCATCCCAAATGTCTCCCGAGCCAGTGGACGGAGCCACTGTTTATAGCAGGAGACAGTACAGCAGGGAAGAGCTGCTAGCACTCAACCGCCACCCGGTGCTAACGGAAAAACTCGACATATCGGGAGAACTGAGGCAAAAACGCCATGGTTGCCAGGCTGGAGTAAGGCGGAAGACAAGAAATATAAGGTACAGACCCTCCCTTCCATCTGTTGTCATGGGGAATATACGGTCGTTACTGGGAATGGTAGATGAGCTCGCGGCTATCTCCCGCTACGATAGCATATACCAGGAGTGCTCTCTCCTTTTGTTTACGGAGATGTGGCTATCTGAACTAGTAGCAGATGCTAATATTGAGCTGGAGGGTTTCCACGTGATACGGGCAGACCAAACACCAGACAGTGGCAAAGCAAGGGGCGGTGGAGTGATTTATGTATGTTAACAACAACTGGTGCAGACCAGGACATATCACTGTGAAACAACGACACTGCAGCAAAGACATTGAGTTGCTAGCTGTTAGCATGCGGCCTACATATCTCCCGAGGGAATAGTCACACGTGATCTGCATTGTTGTTTATGCAAATCCAACGGCGAACGCTGGGACAGCGCGTGACGTCATCCATTCAGTAACCGGCAGGCTGTAGGCAGAACACCCAGATGCTCTTCTCCTCATCTCAGGCGATTTCAACCATGTTTCACTGTCTCCCATTCTACCCACGTTTACGCAGTATGTCACATGCCACACTAGAGACAATAAAACACTGGGCTTATTCTACGCAAACACTAAGGAGGCGTACACCTCATTACAACTCCCCCCACTCGGGAGATCGGATCACAACTTGGTTCATCTCCGGCCGGTGTACAAACCCCTAGTGCACAGACAACCTCTGGCCCTGCGCACAGTGAAGTTATGGTCTGAGGAGGCAATGGACACTCTAAAGGTCTGTTTTGAAACCACCGCCTGGGAGCAGCTCTGTGATCCACATGGTGAGGACATCGATGGCCTCACTCACACCATCACGGACTACATCAGCTTCTGTGTGGACAACATCGTTCCCACCAAGACCATATGGTGTTGCTCAAACAACAAACCGTGGAACAACCCTGAGATAAAAACACTTCTGAGAGAGAAGAAGAGGATCTTCAGGTCGGGGAACAGGGAGATGCTGAAGTCCGTACAGAGGGAGCTGAGGAGAAAGATCAGAGAAGGCAAGAACAGCTTCAGGAAGAAGATGGAGGGCAAGCTGCAACAGAGCAACATCACCGGGGTCTGGAGAAACCTTAAAACCATCTCTGGGCTCCAGAATACCTCCCCCCAGGCCACGGAGGGCAGGGAGTGGTTAAACAATCTGAATCTGTTTTTCAATAGGTTTGACCAACCGCCCTCCCCTCTGACTGCACAACAACCACTGCTGCCTCTAAAGACATCGAGTCCTGCTGCCCACTCCCCACTCCACCAACACCCCCCCACTCCCAACACACAGCCCCCCAACATGACCCTCACTAAGACCCAGGTGAGGACGGAGCTGAGGAAGATTAAGGCGAGGAAGGCGTCGGGACCGGACGGCATCAGCGCAAAGCTCCACAAGTCCTGTGCAGACCAGCTGTATGGGATTGTGGAGTACTGCTTCAATCTGAGCATGAAGCTGGGGAGGGTACCACAGCTGTGGAAAACATCTTGCGTGGTACCTGTACCAAAGACTTCCCACCCCAAAGATCTGAACAGCTACAGACCAGTGGCCCTGACGTCCCACATGATGAAGACCCTGGAGAGACTGCTCCTTGCACACCTCTGCCCCCTGGTGGGACCAGCGATGGATCCACTCCAGTTCTCCTACCAGCATGGCATTGGGGTGGAGGATGCGGTGATCTTCCTCCTTCACCGTTCTCTGTCCCACCTGGAGAAGCCCGGGAATGCGGTGAGGATCATGTTCTTTGACTTCTCCAGTGCTTTCAACACCATCCAATCGATGATCCTGAAGGACAAGCTGCTGTGCGCAGGGGTGGACCAGCACCTGTCATCATGGATCCTGGACTACCTCACTAACCGGCCTCAGTTTGTGAGAACCCGGGACTGTGTGTCCGACATGATCATCGGTAGTACAGGGGCCCCCCAGGGAACGGTTTTGGCTCCATTCCTGTTCACCCTTTATACTGCGGACTTCTCACACAACACAACACACTGCCATCTACAGAAGTTCTCTGATGACTCTGCGATCGTTGGCCTCATCTCCAATGGAGATGAAGCTGAGTACAGAGGGCTAATCCAGGACTTAGTGAATTGGTGCCATTGGAACTGCCTCCAGATCAACGCGAGGAAAACTAAAGAGCTGGTGGTGGACTGCCGCAGGCAAGGACAACCCCTCACAACACCAGTAAATTTACAGGGAACAGACATCGAGATGGTGACATCCCACAAGTACCTGGGTGTTCATCTGAACAATAAGCTAGACTGGTCACACAATACTGACGCACTCTACAAGAAGGGACAGCGCAGGCTGTTCCTACTGAGGAGACTCAGGTCTTTTGGTGTACAAGGGGCGCTGCTGAAGACATTCTATGACACGGTGGTGGCATCAGCCATCACTTTTGGAGTGGTCTGCTGGGGCAGTGGCATTACGGCAGCCGATAGGAAGAGACTGAACAAACTGATCAAGAAAGCTAGCTCTGTCCTGGGGCAGCGCCTTGACCCAGTGGAGGAGATAGGAGAGAGAAGGATGGTGGCTAAACTGTCATCTCTGCTGGAGTCCGAATTTCACCCTATGCAGGACATACTGAATGCACTGAGGAGCTCATTTAGCAGCAGACTGCATCATCCTAGGTGCACGACCGAGAGGTTTCGCAGGTCCTTCCTACCTACGGCTGTCAGACTGTACAATCTAAGCAGGGCTGCTCGCAGAGATAGCAAAAAGACGTGACAACCTAATAGTTTTGAATGCAAAAGATGCAATAGACTTATACAATGGTCTCCTCCGGCATACAACTAGGAAAATACCAGTCGCTATGGAGGGTGAGAATATGTATGGGTACATAATCATACCATGTAGGATAACTAAGTAGACGGTTGTGATGTTTCATCCCATCTAGCTACAATGCTCCGTACTGTGTGTTTATATATCTACAAATTTATTCCGTCTAGCTACAATGCTCCGCACTGTGTGTCTATATATATATATATATTTTTTTTTTTTTTTCCCTGGTCATTAACATCTGTTCAGGTTCAGGTTCAGGTTACTTTATTTGTACCCGTAGGTAGTTGTTCTCTCCCATAGATTGAGTCCCCATCATGATGTTTGCTCTCTACATGTCTGTTCTTTTCATCTTCTCTATCCCCTCACCCCCCAGCCAGTCGCAGCAGATGACTGCCCCTCCCTGAGCCTGGTTCTGCTGGAGGTTTCTTCCTGTTAAAAGGGAGTTTTTCCTCTCCACCGTCGCCAAGTGCTTGCTCATAGGGGATCGCCTGATTGCTGGGGTCTTTTTGCAACTGTGGGGGTTTCCCCTACAGTTGAAAGTGCTATGAGATGACTGATGACTGAAATGGTGCTATATAAATAAAGTTGAATTGAACTGAACTGCATTGGGGGGCCCCTGTGCTACCGATGATCGTGTCGGACACACAGTCCCGGGTTCTCACAAATTGAGGCCGGTTAGTGAGGTAGTCCAGGATCCATGATGACAGGTGCTGGTCCACCCCTGCGCACAGCAGCTTGTCCTTCAGGATCATCGATTGGATGGTGTTGAAAGCACTGGAGAAGTCAAAGAACATGATCCTCACCGCATTCCCGGGCTTCTCCAGGTGGGACAGAGAACGGTGAAGGAGGAAGATCACCGCATCCTCCACCCCAATGCCATGCTGGTAGGCGAACTGGAGTGGATCCATCGCTGGTCCCACCAGGGGGCAGAGGTGAGCAAGGAGCAGTCTCTCCAGGGTCTTCATCATGTGGGACGTCAGGGCCACTGGTCTGTAGCTGTTCAGATCTTTGGGGTGGGAAGTCTTTGGTACAGGTACCACGCAAGATGTTTTCCACAGCTGTGGTACCCTCCCCAGCTTAACTGCATTGGTGAGGCGGCAGCTTTGGAAGGCTTACGCAATGCAATTGTCAGTTCCCAGTCTCCTGTGCAATGCTTGTTGTGCAGTGTGAAGCAGGAAGTGGCTGCGCCCACGCCTGGGTAAAATGGGCTTGGGCCGTTAGTGGCCAAACAGAACCCCATGTGATCTGTGATGGAAAAGCCCAACTCGTGGTATAGATCACACCGCAGGATGATATCAACGAGATGCATCACTTGAAACATGAATGCTGGGAGGACTCTTGACCTGTAGCAAACCGACAGCGTAATGGTTGCTACCATGCTGATTTTTGTGTGTCCATACCCAAACAGTTCCACCATCTCTGGCTTGATTGGCTGCAGGGGAAAGAATTTCTTAACCAAGGTCTCATCCGTCAGGGACCTCGCGGCAGCAGTATCCAGCAGCAGCAGAGTCCACTGAATGAATGGTGGTTGGACTGGGACGACTGAGCGAGCTAGACAGCGGACTTGCCGGGGTTGAGCAACACACGTTTGCAAAGGGATTCAGCTTACTGCAGCATTGACACTTCTGTCCTTTGGCAGGGCAGGCAGGTGCTTGTGTCGGGTGAAAGCCACAGTTACCACGTGGTCAGCGTGCTGCAGTGTCCTATCGTCCTGCGATGTTAAACTCCAGGGTCCTCCTGGGAGGATGCGGGGTCAGTGGGTTCAGCAGTCTGGGTAACAGTCTGTGCTAGCAGAGCTCAATACGGGGAGTGCAGGCTGAAGACTCCTAACTGTGTCACTAACTGACTTGCTGCCTCTAGCTGGGATACCAGTTCTACCGCCATGGACATCAGTAGGTTGTCCAGCACCATTAGCAGCTTCTTCTGCAGCTTTGGGTTGGTGGTGTGCTCCACTAGCTGGTCCCGCACCATCTCGTCATCCAGTTGTGTGAACCTACACATACTGGCCAAACAGTGGAGGTTGGCAACATATTGCTGAACTGACTCACCCACACACCGCCAGCACTGGCGAAATTTGATTTTTCTGACCAGCACACTCTTGGTGGTGACGAAATGTCTGGCCAACAAAGCGACACACTCATCGCAGGTATCTGCAGCTCCAAGTGTTCTAAAGACACGCTGTGCCTCGCTGTTGGGGGAGTGGATTAGCATGGTGCAAAGCATGAGCTTGCTAGCTTTAGCTAGGTCAATGGCGGACACAAACGTTTTGAATGACTCATGCCAGTGAGACCAAGAAAAGGGTGGCTCATCAGGCAAAGCGAAGAATGGTGGTAGAGGTGTCAGCAGTGTTTCCATTATCCTTGTCACCAAATGTTAAGTCTGGAAATGATGGATGCAGACACGTTCACGTCTTGAGGTTAGAGTTATTAAATAATAGTCAAACAGGTTAATGGAGGGAGTACAAAGGCAGGTGTAACTGGAAGGGTGGAGTGCCAAAGAGAGCGGCTAGCCCTGGATAGCCGGCTAAAGTACTCTCCGGCGTGATGACGTCATGTGTGCGTCCGTGCCATTGCAGCAAGGTGCATCGTGCCATTTTCCATATATCACCGATTCCAAAGGAGAGGAGCTTGGTAGCAGAAAGCTCTGCCTCCTGATCTATTTTTTGGAAAATCTAAGAACCACAAATAAACAGGAACTTTAGGAGCACATCGTTCTAGTTGGATGACAAGGCATAAGTTCTTTAAGATATGACAGTGCCTGATTGTTTAAGGCTTTATAAGTAAGAAGAATTTTAAAATCAGTTCTATATTTTATGGGAAGTCAATGCAGAGAAACCAAAACAGGAGAAATGTATTCTCTTAACATTGTCCTGGTCAGTAAACATGTGGCAGCATTCTGAATGAGTTGAAGAGTTTTTTATGGACTTATTAATTCAATTCAATTCAATTCAACTTTATTTATATAGCGCCATTTCACAACAACAGTCATCTCATAGCACTATCAACTGTAGGGGGAACCCCCACAGTTGCAGAAAGACCCCAGCAATCAGGCTGGGGTCTTTCTGATTATTAGCACAACCTGATCAAGAGAGTTGCAGTAACCCAACCTGGAGGTAACAAAAGTATGATTTAATTTCTCTGCATCATTTAAAGACAGGATTGGCCTGATTTCAGCAATGTTGTGCAATTGGAAATAGGCAGTCTTAGAGATTTGTCTTAACTGTGTATTTCAGGACAAATCCTGGTCAAAAACCAGGAAAAAGGTTCCTTACAGTGGCACTAGGGGCCAGAAAAACATCATCTAGTTTGACTACTTCTTTAGATAATATCAGCTAGCCTTATAAACTAACCATGTTTGAATGAGGTAATCTTAGGTTGCTCTTAGAGTTTTATGATAGAATTGGGGAATGACAGAACTTGCTTTGTAAAATTGTTGTGTTACTCTGATGACTGGGCCCCTGCTTATAAGCTATGGATAGATTCTGGGGAGTCCCATTTCACAAAAATTTTATCTTTGTGAATAAAAATAAACTTGTCAATATGTTATGAAAATTAACCATGTTCAGATAGCTTAAACAAGTTGATAAATGACCTTAACATTTTCTGTGAAATTCAGATTGTTTTTCTACAAAGTCTTTTGCCTCAGTACCGCTGATTATCAGCAAATGATAATAACAGACTTTAGCATTACCTTATATTGGATTACAAAGCACAGAAGCTAGCTGGCTAACTTTACCTTGTTTTTATTAAAAAAAAAAAAATAGGAGTCACATCAGTTAGAGTTATTGTCTTATATTTAAAGTCAGCTCAGCCTCCAACACAAAATACTTCATATTTTATTAGCTAGATCGTCTGAAAAGTTGTAATCAGTTTTATGTTTGGAAAACTGGGACAGCGGAGGCACTGGCTTTGCTGAATGGTTCATTCATCCATCTTCTTCCGCTTAATCCTTTTTGGGTCGCGGGGGGGCTGGAGCCTATCCCAGCATCTTTGGGCGAGAGGCGGGGTCCACCCTGGACAGATCGCCAGTCCATCGCAGTGCCAACACAGAGAGACAGACAACCATTCACTCTCACAGTCATACCTAAGGACAATTTAGAAATTGAATGGTGCTGAATGGTGGTTTTATTAAAGAAAGCTGGGAGCACATGTTACAGACAAGCAAGCTAGTAAGCTATCTATACAGGAGTATGGGCTGGTGTTGTACTAGAGGCAGAGTGCCAAAGAGCCTTAAGTTTGCCGTCAGTCCTCTTAATATAGGCACAGCGTGATAAGAAAAGATAAGATTAGACAAGATAAGATAAGATAGGATAAGCCTTTATTAGTCCCACAATGGTTCCAAGGTTGTCATAGCCAGGAGCGGCACTGGGGTTAAGCTCCCAGTACTCATAAAATAGTCCTTACGGCGTGCGTCTCGAAAAGCCTCTGACAACTAAGTCCAACTCCTAGCCTGCCTGTGTGGTTTAGTCTCCAAGCCCGGCGGAACTGCTTTTACTAATAGGAGAAGGGGCGAGGGCGGATCTCTGGCGCCTTAAAACCAGATGCTTCGGGTAGATGGTGGCTCTTCAGCCTGGGAAGGTAGCCCATCTAGGGGAAGGTAAACCGTGATTTCAAACCTCCGCTGCCTTGCAGCACACCCAGTCACAGTAAAGGCTTTTTGAGTCAACCCTGAGGAAAAATCCGGAGTCGGAGCCCCTAAGGCAGTTCTCTGTTGTGCTCAACATTGTTCTGGCAGCTCCTGCGACGGCGCTGGTTCCAGACTATAGCAGCCCTGCTGTTCCTTTGGATTCATCAGTGACGTGGAGAGGGGGGACATGCTGCATGGGTAACATCTTGTCCTCCATATACCATCTTCAACTTAACCCAGCCAAAACGGTGGAGATGACTGTGGATTTCAGGCGACACCCTCCTTCATTCCCCCCACTCACCATCCTCAACAGCACAGTGTCCACTGTGGACTCATTCAAGTTTCTGGGTACCACAATCTCCCGGAACCTGAAGTGGTCCTCCCATATAGACACTGTCCGGAAAAAGGCCCAGCAGAGGTTGTTTTTTCTGCGTCAGCTCAAGAAGTTTGATTTGCCACAGGAGCTGCTGGTTGTCTTCTACACCGCCATCATCCAATCTGTCCTCTGCTTTTCCATCACTGTCTGGTTTGGATCTGCCACTAAACAGGACAAGACCAGACTGCAGCGGATCATTAAGTCTGCGGAGAGGATCATTGGTACCGACCTACCCTCCATTGAGAACTTATATCGGTCCATAACCAGGAAACGGGCGGGAAACATCTGTGCTGACCCGTCACACCCCGGCCACAAACTGTTTGAACTTCTATCTTCTGGTCGTCGTTACAGATCACTGAAGGTCAAAACCACCCGTCACAGGAACAGTTTCTTTCCTCAAGCCATCACTCTGATGAACTCCTAACATTCACCTAGTCCTACGTGTTGCTGTACTCATGACTTTTCATCCATTCTTACATTGCACATAACTCTCACACTGCTTTTTACTTCATTCACATTATATCACTGAATCTGAGTTCACATTGAAATACTGTATGACTGTATATTTTTTTCATATATTTCTGCAAAGTGTGGATAGTCTGAGTAAATAACTGCATATATTCCTGTATATATTTGCATCCTTTTATAGAAACGTGGACATACTGTAATTTACTGTACATACTCTGTTGTCATTGAAAACATGTTATAATTCCTTTGAGGGCCTGGTACTCAGTATTGGGCACTTTAGCAATTTTAGGTTAAACCCAATTTTATTTGCCATAGTTTATCGTCCCCCATCAACCAACTCAGAATTTTTATCCGAATTTGCTGATTTCTTAGCTGATTTAGTGCTGAAATCTGATAGAATAATTACAGTAGGGGACTTTAATATACATGTGGATGTAGATAGTGACTGCCTTAATGTTGCATTTTATTCAATATTAGACTCGATTGGGTTTTCTCAGAAAGTAGGAAATTCCACTCATTACCTCCACCATACATTGGACCTTGTTCTGACATATGGCATAGATATAGAAAATCTTGTAGTGTCTCCTCATAACCCTGTACTGTCAGACCATTGTCTGTTAACCTTTGATTTTACTATTTCTGACTATTTGGCTCCTAAAGAAAAATATTATCACAGTAGATGCCTCTCAGACGATGCTGTTACCAAATTTATGCAGATTGTTTCCTCTATGCCATGTGTCAACACAACGGAAATAAGCTATAGACAGCTTGCTCCTTCTGTAATTGATAACATGGTGGATAGTGTTTCAGCTTCTCTGCATCAGACTCTAGACTTGGTGGCCCCCTTAAAAAAGAAAAAGTCTAATCAGAGATTTCTGACTCCTTGGTTCAACACAGAAATTCGTAGCTTAAAACAGAAGACTCGTCAATTAGAAAGAAAATGGTGCTCCACTAATTTAGATGAAATCTATTTAGCTTGGAGAAATCATCTTTTAATTTATAAAAAAATCTCTTAGAAAAGCTAGAACGAGTTATTACTCTACATTAATAGAAGAGAACAAGAATAATCCCAGGTTTCTTTTCAGTACTGTAGCCAGGTTGACAAAGAGTCAGGACTCTGTCAATCCTAGCATTCCCTTAGAGCTTACTAGTCAGGACTTTATGAACTTTTTCAATAATAAAATTTCATCCATCAGAGATAAAATCAATCAGATTCTTCCCACAGTTAACTTAAATACTGTAACTACTACAACTCCTTCTGTTGATGTCTGTCTTGATGAGTTTACTCCAATCGACCTTTGTGAGTTAGACAAAATAGTTTCCTCATCCAAACCTTCAACTTGTCTTTTAGACCCTATTCCCACCAGGTTATTTAAAGAAGTCTTCCCACTTATTGGTAGCTTTATTCTTCATATAATCAATTCTTCATTAACTTTAGGCCATGTACCGCAGGCTTTTAAAATGGCTGTAATTAAACCCTTACTCAAAAATCCAACGCTAGATCCAGGAGCTTTAGCTAACTATAGACCAATCTCTAATCTCCCTTTCATTTCAAAAATCTTAGAAAGAGTTGTTGCTACACAATTATTTGACCAGCTGCAGGGAAGTGGTTTACTTGAAGAGTTTCAATCTGGGTTTAGAATCCATCATAGTACTGAAATAGCCTTAGCGAAGGTCACTAACGACCTCCTCATCACATCTGATAATGGACTTGTTTCTGTACTTGTCCTTTTAGACTTTAGTGCAGCTTTTGATACTATCGATCATTATATTCTACTTGATAGATTAGAACACTATGTTGGATTTAATGGAACTTAATTGGAGTGGTTTAGATCTTATTTATCTGATAGGTTCCAGTTTGTTCATGTCAATAATGAGTTTTCTTTCAACTCAAAGCTCATTCATGGAGTTCCACAGGGATCTGTGCTAGGCCCTACTCTTTTTTGTTTATATATGCTTCCGTTAGGCAACATTATTAGAAAGCACTGTATACATTTTCATTGTTATGCAGATGACACACAATTACACCTGTCAATGAAGCCAGATGATAATAATCAATTAGCCAAGTTGGAAGCCTGTCTTAAGGAAATCAAAGCTTGGATGACTTGTAATTTCTTGCTATTAAATTCAGATAAGACTGAAGTCATTCTTGTTGGTCCAAAAACCTTAGAAATTCTTTCCAAATCAAACTTTCAGTTTGGATGTGGTTACTCTTTCTCTTAATAGCTCTGTGAGGAACCTTGGAATTATTTTTGATCAGGATCTGTCCTTCAATTCACATATTAAATTTGTTTTTAAGACTGCCTTCTATCATTTGCATAATATTGCCAAGATTAGGAGCATCTTGTCTCAGAGTGATGCTGAGAAACTGATCCACACTTTTATTAGCTCTAGATTAGATTATTGTAATTCTTATATTCAGGTTGTCCTAAAACATCTTTAAAAAGTCTTCAGCTGATCCAAAATGCTGCAGCAAGAGTTTTAACAGGTACTAGATAAAGAGCTCATATCTCTTCGGTTCTGGCCTCCCTTCATTGGCTTCCCATAGAGTTTAGAATTAAGTTTAAAATCCTTCTTCTTACTTACAAAGCTCTAAACAATCAGGCTCCTTTTTATTTAAAAGATCTGATACTACCGTATTATCCTAACAGAGCACTATGCTCCCAAAATGCAGGATTACTTGTAATACCTAGAATTTCCAAAAGTACAATGGGGGGCAGAGCCTTCAGTTATCAAGCTCCTGTCCTGTGGAACCAGCTGCCAATCTGGATTCGGGAGTCAGACTCGATCTCTGTTTTTAAGAATAGGGTTAAAACCTTCCTTTTTGATATAGCCTACAATTAGGGTGGGATCCTGTGTTTCTGAACCCTCCCTTAGTTATGCTGCTAATAGGTTTAGACAGCAGGGGGACCTCCAATAATGCACTGGGCATCACTCCTTTCTTCACTCTCAATGAAATATTTATTTTTTGCTGGTCATTGACATCTATTTGTTCTCTCCCATAGATTGAGTCCCCATCGTGCTGTATGCTTTCTACATGTCTGTTCTTTTCATCTTCTCTATCCCCCCCCCCCCCCGCCAGTCGCAGCAGGATGACTGGCCCTTCCCTAAGCCTGGTTCTGCTGGAGGATTCTTCTTGTTAAAAGGGAGTTTTTCCTCTCCACCCTCACCAAGCGCTGCTCACAGGTGATCGGCTGATTGCTGGGGTCTTTCTGGAACTGTGGGGGTTTCCCCTACAGTTGAAAGTGCTATGAGATGACTGTTATTGTGAAATGGTGCTATATAAATAAAGCTGAATTGAATTTGAATTGAATTGAATTGAATACCAAATCCACGGGTGTGTGCAGATCACGTCCAAATCAGCGCTGCAGGAGTGCACCGGGTGGATTCCTGTGCTGCTGTCCGGTACGTCCACAGAACAAAGGGCAGATGCAGGTCCCAGTCTCGCTGTCGCTGGTCCACTAGGACAGCGAGCTGGGTGGTATGGATCCGGTTGAACCCTTCAACCAGGCTGTAGCTCTGTGGATACAGTGGGGTGGTCCGGGTCTTCCGGATACCCAGCCACTTGCAGACCTCCCCAAAGACCTCTGCCTCAAAGTTCCAACCCTGATCACTGTGCAGCTCCTCCTGTGCGCCAAACCGACAGAACATCTCGTTCACCAGTTTTTGATGCTGTGGTTGGTGGCGCTCTGATCAGGGACCGCGTATCCATCTGGTTATTTGGTGAAATAATCCATTGTGACCAGCACGTAGCGGTTCCCCTGGTCCGTGGTCGGAAAAGGGCCCAGAATGTCCACTCCTACCCGCTCCATCGGTGCTCCCACCCGGTACTGCTGCAAGGGGGTGTGGGATCACTGAGTTGTCCCCTTTTGAGCCGTGCAGGTGTTGCAGCGATGGACGTGGAGCTCTACATCCTGGTGACATCCGGGCCAGTAGAACCAGTCTTGAAGACGCTGCAGAGTCTTTGTCACCCCTGGGGATGGCAGTGGCTCAGGAGGTAGAGCAGGTTGTCCAACAACTGCATGGTTGGCAGTTCGAATCCCACTCTTCCCAGATATACTGCCGTTGTGTCCCTGGGCAAGACACTTCATCCCAATTGCTCCTGGTGGGTCTGGAAGCGCCATGTTAGGCAGCATGCCACCATCAGTGTGTGAATGGGTGGATTGCAGGATCTGTAAAGCGCTTTGGTCATCAAGAGATGAGAATAAAAAGCGCTATATAAGTGAATGCCATTTACCATTTACCCCGAAGTGGCCCGCCCCCACTGCCCCGTGGACCAGGTGGAGAATGTTGGGCCGGAGCTGCTGGGAAACCAGCAGCTGCCAGATGTGACGCTGCCCAGCTGGAGTCTGCCACTGCCGATACACAACACCCTCGTGACAGCGGAGGTTGCCCCACTGGGAGTGTAGGGCCTTGGTCTCTGGGTCCAGCGCAGACACAGCCTCCCATGCAGGCCACTGGCCTGCGTCCAGCCACTGCCAAACCCCGGAAATGACCGGGTCTCTATCCTGCTCGCTCTGCAGCTGCTGCGCGCTGAGGGCCTCTGTGACGTCATCGCTGGGGAGAGCTGACTGATTATCCGAGGAGGAGCTGTGTGCTGCTGTGTTATTCCTGCTCACAGTGGCAGCAGCCCGTGGGACGGCTTGGTCTCGATCCTCTGCCCGCTGGCAGTGACGACAGTCCTCTGTCGCACAGGGGCGCCGAGACAGTGCATCAGCATTGGCATGGAGGTGGCCTGCCCGATGCACGATCAGAAAATCATAATCCTGCAGTGCCTCCAGCCATCTCACCAACTGTCCATCCGACTCGTTGAACTTCAGCAGCCAGGTCAGGGAAGCATGATCCATCCTGAGCTGGAACCTCCCCCCGTACACATATGGGCAAAAATGGTGAAGCCCCTGGATGACAGCCAACAGCTCTCTGTGAGTAATGCAATAATTCCTTTCAGCTTTGCTGAGAATGCGGCTGAAAAATCAACTGTCTGCTCTCCGTGTTCTCCCTCCTGGGATAAAACCGCCCCGATGCCCTGGTTGCTGGCATCCATGTCCACGATGAAAGGGCAGTTTGGGTTGGGATACTGCAGGATGGGGGCTCTGATGAGCGCTGAGCAAAGCTGGGAAAAAGCAGCAGCACAGTTCTCACTCCACTGAAATGCACGGCCCTTCTGTGTCAGCTGATGCAGCGGGCTGGCCATGGTGGCGAAGTCTTTCACAAATCTCTTATAATAGGAGGCCAGTCCGAGAAAACTCCGTAACTCTCCCACATCCCGCGGCACTGGCCAGTTTTTCACTGCTGCCACTTTCTCTGGATCGGTGGCGACTCCTGCTGTGCTGACAATGTGGCCCCAGGAAGGTGGTTCTCCCGCCGAAAATAGGTGGCATTTCCAAGGGTGTAGCTGTAGCCTGGCCTGTTGGATGGCATCCAATACTTCCCGGAGGTTGGACAGGGTGCTGTCAAAATCAGCTGCTTGAACCAGCAGGTCATCCAGATAAAAAATGCAGCGGCACGTGAGGCAACATTCGCTCCATCAGAGGTTCAAAGGTGTTGCAAGTCCAAATGGCATCACCTTGAACCTGGTACAGTACTCCTGCCCGATGGAAAAGGCTGTTTATCTGGCGTGCCTCTAGGTGACCGCTCTACCTGCCAATAGCGATGTGGTGGTCCAGCAAGTTGAACCAGCTGGAAACCGATGATATAATCCAGCGTGTCATCAATGCGGGGCAGGGGGTAGGAATCCTTTCGGGTGACGTCATTCAGGCATCAGTAATCGACACAGAACCACCACAAACCGTCCTTCTTCCTAACCAGCACCACCGGTGCCGCCCAGGGGCTGCTGGAGGGCTCAATAATGTCTGCCTCCAGCATTTCCCGTATTTTTTGTTCTGCTGCCACCCGCCTTGAAAAGGCAGACGGCGGGGGTGGAGCCGGATCAGCCTGGTCTCACCAGTGTTGATCCCGTGTCGATCCTGGCTGCACCAAGCTGGTTCGAGTGCACTCCTCATCCTTCGCACTGAAGACGTCCAGGTTGCAGTCCAACAGCTCCCACAGCTGGCATCTCTGTCCCGATTCCAGTCCGCTGCAGCTCTGCTGGAACAATTCCTCGACCGCCTGCTGTGTTTCTGCTGACAACGTTGACCCGCTCTGCTGTGGCCCTCCCCCTTGCTGTCTCTATCTGTGATCGTGCTCCCTCTGCTCGTGCTGGTGGCGCCGTTGCATTCAGTACCTGCGGTGACCCGCCCGGTTCAGCCCACCCTGGCAGCCCCTCGATCACACAGGCCTCTGGGTTCGTCCTCCGGACCCCGCTGCAGAGCATGATGGTCCGAGTCCCCTGCAGGAGGGACGATCTGGTGGTGTCAATATTTGCACTCCACGCTGCGAGCAGATCAAGTCCAATAATGCAGGGGTCTTGAATGTCAGCCAGCCAGAACGGGTGGTTTGTGTTCTGGCCGGCCACCCCCACCACAAGAACTCTCCGCCCTCCCAGTCTGGTGCGCTCACTGGTAGCTGTGGTGACACAGCGTTCCCACCCCTGCAGTTCTGCCTTGTCCGTACCTGGCAGCACTCCGGGCTGGACCAGGGAGATGGTAGAACTGGTGTCAATCAGGGCCTGGATCGGCTTGTTGTCTAGGCTGCACTGTAGGTACATTCCTGGTGAGTGTCCAATTCGGCCCACACGCGGTGACAGTTCATCAGGGTGTTGCTCAAACAACAAACCCTGGATCAACCCTGAGATAAAAACACTTCTGAGAGAGAAGAAGAGGATCTTCAGGTCGGGGGGGAACAGGAGATGCTGAAGTCCGTACAGAGGGAGCTGAGGATGAAAGATCAGAGAAGGGCAAGACAGCTTCAGGAAGAAGATGGAGACAAGCTGCAACAGAGCGACATTCACGGGGTCTGGAGAAACCTCAAAACCATCTCTGGGCTCCAGAATACCCCCCCCCCCCAGCCACGGGGGGCAGGGGAGTGAGCGAACAGCCTGAATCTGTTTTTCAATAGGTTTGACCAACCGCCTCCCCCCTGACTGCACAACAACCACTGCTGCCTCTAAAGAAATCAAGTCCTCTGCCCACTCCCCACTCCACCAACACCCCCCCACTAGCAACACACAGCCCCCCATCCTGACCCTGACCAGGACCCAGGTAAAATAAGATAAGATAGCCTTTATTAGTCCCACAACGGGGAAATTCCAGGATTGCAACAGCACAGGGATAGCAACACTCAGAGCAACAATCAGAAGGCAAGAAAAAAACAAGCAAGCAAGAGCAGCTAATATACATATGTACATATTACTATAAAATATATATATATACACACACACACAGACACACAGTGCAGAGCATTGCAGCTAGGTGGAATAAATATGTAGTAGTAGTAGATTAGTTTATTTGACAGGGACAGTGCAATAAACATAGACAATTAATCAAAGACAATCAATCTGATGTGTTGCACATAGAGTGTATAGCTATTAGCTAATTTGCAACTCTTGTCCCTGGATGGGCTTTAGAAAAAAGAATCAAGATAAAAAATATACACAATAACCACATACATCAATGCAGAAAAATTATAAATACACAATTATAAATATTATAAATATTATAAAAACACAAATATAACAGCCTGATTCACATTTAACATAAATATTATAAATATTATAAATACACAAATATAACAGCCTGACTCACATTTAACACATATAACATAACTCACATTTGCCTATTTCAGGCCTCCCTCCCTTCGTCACTCACTATAAACAAACACATTTATTCCTTCCCTTCATTCACTCTCACTTTGCAGACAATTAATTCATACATGAGTACATTCTTGTTTATTTTTCAGCCAGTTTTTAACATTTTTTAGTGAATGTTTTAAAGTCCGTTATTATTTTAATTTCATTTGGCATTGTGTTCCAGATGTGACTGCCCTTTATAGAGAAAGCTGTTTGTCCAAATGTGGTTCTGCGGTGGAATATTTTACAGTTATTGTTAACAGAACTCCTGGTGGCTCTGCTGCTGTCCTGTCTTTGGACGAAACCAGCAAGTGGCTCGGGTGCTGATTTATGGAAACATTTGAACGTTAATTTCAGAAGACAGAGGTCAATGAAGCTCTCAAAACTCAATAGGTTGTATTTTTTTAAAACATTACAGTGATGCCACCTAATGGTTTTTTGTCCAAGATTTTTAGGGTTTGATTATATAATGAACCTATATGTCTTATTGTGGAAGGGGCTGCTTGAGCCCAGACTGTCAAACAGTATGATATATGAGAAAAAACCATAGAATGCATATACAGTGCAGCTGCTTTGTAAGGTATGTAATATCTAATTAATTTAAAGCAGTTCAGATTTTTTTTTACTGTTTTTGAAATTTTCTTTATATGAAGATTAAATTTGAGTTGAGGATCTAGTACAACGCCAAGGTATTTGAATTCTGTAGCTAAACTGATGTCATGATCATGTATATTAACTTTAAAATGTTGCAGGTTACATTTTTTGATTGAAAAGCACATTGAGACTGTTTTCTGAAGGTTCAGCAATAGATGGTTCTTGAGGAGCCACTCTTGGACATCAACCATACTTGTAGACAGTACATCTGCAGCCTGTGCTGGAGTCTTGGCAGCTGTGTAAATAACTGCATCATCTGCATAAAGTTGGCATGTTGCAGCTGAGCAGGGTAACGGCAAGTCATTAATAAAAATGCTGAAAAGTAAAGGACCAAGAATGGACCCTTGTGGGATACCCATGCGGTTGTTTAAAAATGAGGATTTATCCTGGTGATAAATGCAAGTATATAAACACACACAGTGCAGAGCAATGTAGCTAGATGGAATAATATGTAGATATATAAAAACACAGTGCGGAGCATTGTAGCTAGATGGAATAAATATATAGATATATAAATATAAACACACCCAGTGCTGAGCATTGTAGCTAGATGGAATAAATATGAAAATATATAAACACACACAGTGCAGAGCATTGTTGCTAGGTGGGATGAAACAGCACAACCGTCTATTTAGTTATCCTACATGGTATGATTATGTGCCCATACATATTCTCACCCTCCATAGCGACCGGTATGTTCCTAGTTGTATGCCGGAGAGGACCATTGTGTAAGTCTATTGCATCTTTTGCATTCAAAAAAAACTATTAGTTTGTTACGTCTTTTTGCTATCTCTGCGAGCAGCCCTGCTTAGGTTGTACAGTCTGGCAGCCGTTGGTAGGAAAGACCTACGAAACCTCTCGGTTGTGCACCTGGGATGATGATGCACGCTGAGATGAGGACGGAGCTGAGGAAGATCAAGGCGAGGAAGGTGTCGGGACCGGACGGCATAAGCGCAAAGCTCCTCAAGTCCTGTGAGACCAGCTGTGTGGGATTGTGACGTACATCTTCAACCTGAGCCTGAAGCTGGGGAGAGTACCACAGCTGTGGAAAACATCTTGTGTGGTACCTGTACCAAAAACTTCCCACCCCAAAGACCTGAACAGCTACAGACCAGTGGCCTTGACGTCCCACTTGATGAAGACCCTGGAGAGACTGCTCCTTGCTCACCTTCGCCCCCTGGTGGAACCAGCGATGGATCCACTCCAGTTCGCCTACCAGCATGGCATTGGGGTGGAGGATGCGGTGATCTTCCTCCTTCACCGTTCTCTGTCCCACCTGGAGAAGCCCGGGAATGTGGTGAGGATCATGTTCTTTGACTTCTCCAGTGCTTTCAACACCATCCAACCGATGATTCTGAAGGACAAGCTGCTGCACGCAGGGGTGGACCAGCACCTGTCATCATGGATCCTGGACTTCCTCACGAACCGGCCTCAGTTTGTGAGAACCCGGGACTGTGTGTCCGACACGATCATCGGTAGCACGGGGGCCCCCCAGGGAACGGTGTTGGCTCCCTTCCTGTTCACTCTTTATACTGCAGACTTCTCACACAACACAACACACTGACATCTGCAGAAGTTCTCTGATGACTCTGCGATCGTTGGCCTCATCTCCAATGGAGATGAAGCTGAGTACAGAGGGCTTATCCAGGACTTTGTGGACTGGTGCCATCGGAACTGCCTCCAGATCAACGTGAGGAAAAATAAGGAGCTGGTGGTGGACTGCCGCAGGCATGGGCAACCCCTCACAGCACCAGTAAATATACTGGGAACAGACATTGAGATGGTGACATCCTACAAGTACCTGGGCGTTCATCTGAACAATAAACTAGACTGGTCACACAATACTGACGCACTCTACAAGAAGGGACAGCGCAGGCTGTTCCTGCTGAGGAGACTCAGGTCTTTTGGTGTACAAGGGGCACTGCTGAAGACATTCTATGACACGGTGGTGGCATCAGCCATCACTTTTGGAGTGGTCTGCTGGGGCAGTGGCATTACTGCAGCCGATAGGAAGAGACTGAACAAACTGATCAAGAAAGCTAGCTCTGTCCTGGGGCAGCGCCTTGATCCGGTGGAGGAGGTAGGAGAGAGAAGGACGGTGGCTAAACTGTCATCTCTGCTGGAGTCCGAGTCCCACCCTATGCAGGACATACTGAATGCACTGAGGAGCTCATTTAGCAGCAGACTACATCATCCCAGGTGCACAACCGAGAGGTTTCGCAGGTCCTTCCTACCAACGGCTGTCAGACTGTACAACCCAAGCAGGGCTGCTCGCAGAGATAGCAAAAAGTCGTAACAAACTAATAGTTTTTTGAATGCAAAAGATGCAATAGACTTACACAATGGTCCCCTCCGGCATACAACTAGGAAAATACCGGTCGCTATGGAGGGTGAGAATATGTATGGGCACATAATCATACCATGTAGGAGAACTAAGTAGATGGTTGTGCTGTTTCATCCCATCTAGCAACAATGCTCTGCACTGGGTGTGTTTATATCTATATATCTATATATTTATTCCATCTAGCTACAATGCTCCGCACTGTGTGTTTATATATCTACATATTATTCCATTTAGCTACAATGCTCCGCACTGTGTGTTTATACAGTATATCTACATATTATTCCATTTAGCTACAATGCTCCGCACTGTGTGTGTTTATATATTTACATATTTATTCCATTTAGCTACAATGCTCCACACTGTGTGTTTATATACTCATATATTTATTACATCCAGCTACAATGCTCTGCACTGTGTATATATATATATATATATATATATATATATTTATAGTGATATGTACATATGTATAGTAGCTGCTCTTGCTTGCTTGCTTTTTTCCTTGCCTTCTGATTGTTGCTCTGAGTGTTGCTATCCCTGTGCTGTTGCAATCCTGGAATTTCCCCGTTGTGGGACTAATAAAGGCTTATCTTATCTTATCTTATCTTAAAATGTCTGTGGGAGGCGGCAGGTCTCGGTCCATGCCACCTCACTCTAGTATAATGTCAGTGAGGGGCCGGTTTGTCATGGGGTGGGTGCTGGGCAGTACCGTGCGATGTGTCCTGGCTCCCCGCAGCGGAAGCACCCTTCCTCGCGCCGCCATGGCCGTCTTCTCCATGGGCACACCGCTGTGGTCCGGAGCAGCTCTTCCTCCTGCTCCTCCTCCTCGCTCTCAGCCGTGGCCTAGAAGGCTCTCTGTCTCAGTGCCGATGCATCAGCTGCACAATCCATTAGTGGCTCCACTCGCTCAGCTTCTGCCACAGCTGTCTCTCAGCTGCTCGCGGTGTGAATCCGGATGTGGCTCTGGAGCTGGGCTGGGCGGAGCCCCCGGATGAAGTTCCGGAGGGTGAGCTTCTCCACTACCTCTGGCTCGAAATCCGGGTAGCTACGCTGTGTCAGCAGCCGTATGTCCACTGCGTAGGCTCCCAGGCTCTCTCAGCTGCCTCGCCGGAGGTTAACCAGCTGTTCCTCGGCATTCTCACCGTTGGCCGCTCTCCCAAACTGCCTCCGGAGCGCTCCTTGCAGTGCTGGCCAGCTGCGGCATTCCTCGAGTCGGAGATCGGACAGCATGCGGAGAGCCCTTCCCTCCAGGGCCAGCGCGACCTGCACGGCAGTCTCTTCAGGTGGCCAGCCGTTCGAAGCAGCAGCCAGCTCAACCTGGACCAGGTAGTCATCCAGCAGGGTTTCACCTTTAAAGTGGGGAACTTTGGCCTGCTGCCGGATGGGTGAGACGGTCGCCTCTTGGTCGATCGCCGCCCCTGCCCAGCCCATCCTGCCCTGAAAAGTCCATGGAGCGGGGCTGATCTGCTCTGCTTAGCCCGCCCTGCCTTGAGAAAGGCAGAAGGGGGGGGGGTACACTGGTCCCGTCGGGTCCGCTGCTCCGTTCATCCTGGCGAGCAAATCTGGGGGTCGGTGTACCAGCTCTGTCGTCCTTTCCCAGCTGAGCGATGAATCGCTCCAGCTGCTGAATCTCTGCTCTGACCCTGGCTTCCATCTGCTCCATGATCCCACTCCTGACACCAGTGTGACGTAGTGAGGGTTCACACAAGAAAGGAGAGATGACTGATGAAACAGGCTTTATTTATACACCCCTCCTCAACACAGACAGGAGGGGAGGTCATTCACACAGACCTCCGTCTCACTGAGGGTGACACAAACGCATGATCAGTCACTGCTCTGACTCTTCTTATAACACTTTAGAAAACACTTTAGAACACAGGAATGATAACACCCTTTGAATCCTCCACTGCCAAAGCATGCGGGGAGAATCCCCTCCCCCTTAACACAGCCCCGACGTTACAGTACGTTTGTTTAGCTGTGTGTGTGATGCTGGCAGCAGCTGAGATGATGAGAATAGGGAGCTTTTGAATCTGTGAAAATGTCCACAGAGCATCACAGACTCTTCAGCTACAGTGGGGCAAAAAAGTATTTAGTCAGCCACCAATTGTGCAAGTTCTCCCACTTAAAAGATGAGAGAGGTCTCCAATTTTCATCATAGGTATATCTCAACTATGAGAGACAAAATAAGAAAAAAAAAATCCAGAAAATCACATTGAAGGATTTTTAATGAATTAATTGGTAAATTCCTTGGTAAAATAAGTATTTGGTCAATAACAAAAGTTCATCTCAATACTTTGTTATATACCCTTTGTTGGCAATGACAGAGGTCAAACGTTTTCTGTAAGTCTTCACAAGGTTTTCACACACTGTTGCTGGTATTTTGGCCCATTCCTCCATGCAGATCTCCTCTAGAGCAGTGATGTTTTGGGGCTGTCGCTGGGCAACACGGACTTTCAACTCCCTCCAAAGATTTTCTATGGGATTGAGATCTGGAGACTGGCTAGACCACTCCAGGACCTTGAAATGCTTCTTACGAAGCCACTCCTTCGTTGCCCGGGCGGTGTGTTTGGGATCATTGTCATGCTGAAAGACCCAGCCACGTTTCATCTTCAATGCCCTTGCTGATGGAAGGAGGTTTTCACTCAAAATCTCACGATACATGGCCCCATTCATTCTTTCCTTTACACGGATCAGTCGTCCTGGTCCCTTTGCAGAAAAACAGCCCCCAAAGCATGATGTTTCCACCCCCATGCTTCACAGTAGGTATGGTGTTCTTTCTCCTCCAAACACGACAAGTTGAGTTTTTACAATAAAGTTCTATTTTGGTTTCATCTGACCATATGACATTCTCCCAATCCTCTTCTGGATCATCCAAATGCTCTCTAGCAAACTTCAGACGGGCCTGGACATGTACTGGCTTAAGCAGGGGACACGTCTGGCACTGCAGGATTTGAGTCCCTGGCAGCGTAGTGTGTTACTGATGGTAGCCTTTGTTATTTTGGTCCCAGCTCTCTGCAGGTCATTCACTAGGTCCCCCCCATGTGGTTCTGGGATTTTTGCTCACCGTTCTTGTGATCATTTTGACCCCACGGGGTGAGATCTTGCGTGGAGCCCCAGATCGAGGGAGATTATCAGTGGTCTTGTATGTCTTCCATTTTCTAATAACTGCTCCCACAGTTGATTTCTTCACACCAAGCTGCTTACCTATTGCAGATTCAGTCTTCCCAGCCTGGTGCAGGTCTACAATGTTGTTTCTGGTGTCCTTTGACAGCTCTTTGGTCTTGGCCATAGTGGAGTTTGGAGTCTGACTGTTTGAGGTTGTGGACAGGTGTCTTTTATACTGATAACGAGTTCAAACAGGTGCCATTAATACAGGTAACGAGTGGAGGACAGAGGAGCCTCTTAAAGAAGAAGTTACAGGTCTGTGAGAGCCAGAAATCTTGCTTGTTTGTAGGTGACCAATACTTATTTTACCGAGGAATTTACCAATTAATTCATTAAAAATCCTTCAATGTGATTTTCTGGATTTTTTTTTCTCATTTTGTCTCTCATAGTTGAGGTATACCTATGATGAAAATTGGAGACCTCTCTCATCTTTTAAGTGGGAGAACTTGCACAATTGGTGGCTGACTAAATACTTTTTTGCCCCACTGTATATTATTAGTCAATTATTTCTACAAACCTATTTAACTGGAATAACTGGAATACAAGGAAGGCGCCACGTCAGCTCTGCCAATACTAATAGGAGAAAGCCAAAGTCTTCTCCATTCCTCCGATAGCTCCCCAGTTGACTTGCCTTGGTTCAAAATAATTGCAAGTAATCATTTAAAAAACACTTTCTCCTTCCCACCAGTGTTTGCACAACCAATTATTCCACAGTAGTGAATTACAGTTTTATAATTTTCAGCTTTAATGAAATAGAACTCCCCTGCAGCTTCCCACCCAATATGGCCGCCCATATAGCGACTGGCAGCCATGTGACGTCATCTTAAAACTATGAATAATGTCAGTGGTGAAAGAAGATCAGCCTTTATTAGTCCCACAATGGGGAAATTCCAGAAAGCAGTGTGTTCATTAGTGAATAAAAACTCAGTCGTCATTTTTGGTTGTTTTTACACATTTGAATGCCCCACCTGTCTCTGAAGTCTGAGTGGACCGACCTGGTGTTTATTCTCTGATAAGAACAGCTGACAGCATTGATCTGAGGGTCAGAGGTGGAGCAGGTGGAGTCCAACCAAGCCCCGCACCTCATTCAGCTCCATATTATTTTAACTTTCATGTTGCTGTTCCCAGTTTTTGGATTTTTGGGTTGAAGAATAAAGGCTGAACAACATGGTGCTGCTGGGGAGCTGCTGGACCATCCTGATTCTGATTGCAGGCGTCGCTGCTGCTGCAGGTTGGTCGTAATTAATTTAATATATGAATAAATATATCTTATAAAGTCTGTTAGAAATAAAAAATAACTTTTTTGTTGTGAATTTGCAACATTTCCTCATAAACTTCTCTATTAATTACTTCTTACCATTCATTTCTGTTGGATAAAAATAAGTGAATAAAAATATAATGCATAAGCATCCCAAAGTGATAAAGCAAAATATTGGTAAAACTCAAATTAAACATAAAGCCTCTAAATTGAATGATTTGGCCTCTGATCCTCCTCATAATCTAAAAATTAAATGTGGTTTATTAAATATTAGGTCTCTAACTCCCAAGTCTCTGTTAGTCCATGATTTGTTAATTGATTATCAGATTGATTTAATTTCCCTTACAGAGACTTGGTTAGGACAAGAGGATTATGTTGGTTTAAATGAATCAACTCCCTCTGGTTATTTAAACTGTCAAAATCCCAGAAGTTCTGGTCGTGGAGGAGGAGTAGCAACAATTTACCATTCCAAATTACTCGTTAATATAAAGCAAAAAACATGTTATAATTCCTTTGAGGGCCTGGTCCTCAGTATTGGGCACTTTAGCAATTTTAGGTTAAACCCAATTTTATTTGCCATAGTTTATCGTCCCCCATCAACCTACTCAGAATTTTTATCCGAATTTGCTGATTTCTTAGCTGATTTAGTGCTGAAATCTGATAGAATAATTATAGTAGGGGACTTTAATATACATGTGGATGTAGATAGTGACTGCCTTAATGTGGCTTTTAATTCAATATTAAACTCGATTGGGTTTTCTCAGAAAGTAGGAAATTCTACTCATTACCTCCACCATACATTGGACCTTGTTCTGACATATGGCATAGAAATAGAAATCTTGTAGTGTCTCCTCATAACCCTGTACTGTCAGACCATTGTCTGTTAACCTTTGATTTTACTATTTCTGACTATTTGGCTCCTAAAGAAAAATATTATTACAGTAGATGCCTCTCAGACGATGCTGTTTCCAAATTTATGCAGATTGTTTCCTCTATGCCATGTGTCAACACAACGGAAATAAGCTATAGACAGCTTGCTCCTTCTGTAATTGATAACATGGTGGATAGTGTTTCAGCTTCTCTGCATCAGGCTCTAGACTTGGTGGCCCCCTTAAAAAAGAAAAAGTCTAATCAGAGATTTTTAACTCCTTGGTTCAACACAGAAACTCGTAGCTTAAAACAGAAGACTCGTCAATTAGAAAGAAAATGGCGCTCTACTAATTTAGATGAAATCTATTTAGCTTGGAGAAATCATCTTTTAATTTATAAAAAATCTCTTAGAAAAGCTAGAACAAGTTATTACTCTGCATTAATAGAAGAGAACAAGAATAATCCCAGGTTTCTTTTCAGTACTGTAGCCAGGTTGACAAAGAGTCAGGACTCTGTTAATCCTAGCATTCCCTTAGAGCTTACTAGTCAGGACTTTATGAACTTTTTCAATAATAAAATTTCATCCATCAGAGATAAAATCAATCAGATTCTTCCCACAGTTAACTTAAATACTGTAACTACTACAACTCCTTCTTTTGATGTCTGTCTTGATGAGTTTACTCCAATCGACCTTTGTGAGTTAGACAAAATAGTTTCCTCATCCAAACCTTCAACTTGTCTTTTAGACCCTATTCCTACCAGGTTATTTAAAGAAGTCTTCCCACTTATTGGTAGCTTTATTCTTCATATAATCAATTCTTCATTAACTTTAGGCCATGTACCGCAGGCTTTTAAAACGGCTGTAATTAAACCCTTACTCAAAAAGCCAACGCTAGATCCAGGAGCTTTAGCTAACTATAGACCAATCTCTAATCTCCCTTTCATTTCAAAAATCTTAGAAAGAGTTGTTGCTACGCAATTATTTGACCACCTGCAGGGAAATGGTTTACTTGAAGAGTTTCAATCTGGGTTTAGAATCCATCATAGTACTGAAACAGCCTTAGCGAAGGTCACTAACGACCTCCTCATTGCATCTGAAAATGGACTAGTTTCTGTACTTGTCCTTTTAGACCTTAGTGCAGCTTTTGATACTATCGATCATAATATTCTACTTGATAGATTAGAACACTATTTTGGACTTAATGGAACTTCGTTGCAGTGGTTTAGATCTTATTTATCTGATAGGTTCCAGTTTGTTCATGTAAATAATGAGTTTTCTTTCAACTCAAAGCTTAGTCATGGAGTTCCACAGGGATCTGTGCTAGGCCCTACTCTTTTTAGTTTATATATGCTTCCGTTAGGCAACATTATTAGAAAGCACTGTATACATTTTCATTGTTATGCAGATGACACACAATTATACCTGTCAAAGAAGCCAGATGATAGTAATCAATTAGCCAAGTTAGAAGCCTGTCTTAAGGAAATCAAAGCTTGGATGACTTGTAATTTCCTGCTATTAATTCAGATAAGACTGAAGTCATTCTTGTTGGTCCAAAAAACCTTAGAAATTCCTTTCCAAATCAAACTTTCAGTTTGGATGCAGTTACTCTTTCTCTTAATAGCTCTGTGAGGAACCTTGGAGTTATTTTTGATCAGGATTTGTCCTTCAATTCACATATTAAATTTGTTTCTAAGACTGCCTTCTATCATTTGCATAATATTGCCAAGATTAGGAGCATCTTGTCTCAGAGTGATGCTGAGAAGCTGATCCACGCTTTTGTTAGCTCGAGATTAGATTATTGTAATTCTTTATTATCAGGCTGTCCTAAAACATCTTTAAAAGTCTTCAGCTGATCCAAAATGCTGCAGCAAGAGTTTTAACAGGTACTAGAAAGAGAGATCATATCTCTCCGGTTCTGGCCTCCCTTCATTGGCTTCCCATAGAGTTTAGAATTAAGTTTAAAATCCTTCTTCTTACTTACAAAGCTCTAAACAATCAGGCTCCTTTTTATTTAAAAGATCTGATACTACCGTATTATCCTAACAGAGCACTATGCTCCCAAAATGCAGGATTACTTGTAATACCTAGAATTTCCAAAAGTACAATGGGGGGCAGAGCCTTCAGTTATCAAGCTCCTCTCCTGTGGAACCAGCTGCCAATCTGGATTCGGGAGTCAGACTCGATCTCTGTTTTTAAGAATAGGGCTAAAACCTACCTTTTTGATATAGCCTACAATTAGGGAGGGATCATGTGTTTCTGAACCCTCCCTTAGTTATGCTGCTAATAGGTTTAGTCAGCCGGGGGACCTCCAGTAATGCACTGGGCCTCACTCCTTTCCTCACTCTCTATGAAATATTTTTTTTTGCTGGTCATTAACATTTGTTTGTTCTCTCCCATAGATTGAGTCCCCATCGTGCTGTTTGCTCTCTACATGTCTGTTCTTTTCTTCTTCTCTATCCCCTCACCCCCCAGCCAGTCGCAGCAGATGACTGCCCCTCCCTGAGCCTGGTTCTGTTGGAAGTTTCTTCCTGTTAAAAGGGAGTTTTTCCTCTCCACCGTCGCCAAGTGCTTGCTCACAGGGGATCGCCTGATTGCTGGGGTCTTTCTGCAACTTTCTGCAACTGTGGGGGTTCCCCCCTACAGTTGATAGTGCTATGAGATGACTGTTGTTGTGAAATGGCGCTATATAAATAAAGTTGAATTGAATTGAATTGAATTGATATGAAAGTTTGAATTCCATTTGAAAATTGTATTTTGATCAATAGCAACTATTTTCTCCATTTTTTTTAATAACAATATTTCTCCAATTTTACAAACATTTGCATTTGTTAGGGTCCTTTATGGAGACTATAGAAGTCCACTGCAGTTGTTTTGTCAGTGACAGACAATAAGCTATCAACTGATTTAATTTTCACAGTAAAGAGCAAAGCATTTTCTGCTGCTGGCTCTTCAGAGTCGTCCACTCCAAGCACTATAAACATACGCAACTACAAAATTATAGTTTAAAAAAAGTTCTAGCTTCCACACTACAGCACTGTGGACAGTATGATGCTGGAGTATTTAATGCCATAGACATTCCTTTAACATCTCTGGGAATTGTGTTAACAAGTGTAAATAATCAAAAAGATCCTTAAAGTAAATCGTTTTGTTATCTGCGTAAAGTTAAATACAAAAGGGCCTAAAACAGAGCCCTGAGGACCTCCGTCACACTGTCTAGTAGGGGTGTAATGGTACATTCATATTTGGATTTTTCAGTACAACACCCATGGTACGGTACAGAGGTGTACCGAGGTATGTCCATACCTCGGTAATCCTCTGTACACCACGGACTATATTGAGTGAGGGACAGAAAGTGTAATTGACATATCATTCCGCCTCTTCCTCCACTCTGTTCCCCATCTCCAGCAGCCTGCAAGTGGACCGCTGCTGCTCTCTGATACGGGGATGAACAAATGAAGTTAGGCTACTTTTAAACACCACACCAGTATGGTTACCGAGTTTTAGCGAGTAAAGTTAGCACTTCTTATTTTCAATGAGCGACTATCTCAGCTTAAGAAAACTGATTAAACTGTTAGAATGTGCTAACATTAGCTATTGGACAATAATCTCTCTTGGATGATGGTTGCTGATAGCTGATCTGTTTCAGTACTGCTGCTAATGTGTTCATCCATCCATCTTCTTCCGCTTAATCCTTTTCGGGTCACGGGGGGGCTGGAGCCTATCCCAGCATCTTTGGGCGAGAGGCAGGGTCCACCCTGGACAGATCGCCAGTCCATCACAGGGCCAACACAGAGAGACAGACAACCATTCACTCTCACAGTCAGGCCTAAGGACAATTTAGAATCCCCAGTTTGATGCCAATTAACCTAACTTGCGTGTTTTTGGCATGTGGGACTAAATCCAGTAAATGGGTGAATTCCATGAGCAGCTTATGCTTTTTCATCTTCTCTATTATTGTCACAGTAATATCAGCCCTCATTCTGAATATTAGTGCATCTCAGCAAAATAGAATACCATTTGTAATTTAATTAAAAAGATAACCATAATGATCACAAATAAATTGAAACAGCTTAAATGCTTCACTGTATGTGTAATGAAGGCTCACCTTCCTGCACTGTAACTCAAAGCATTTGTAAACTGCTATTTCTTTTAATTTTCATCTGAATCCAAATTAAACTTTTAAACTTCTAGACTCAGCAAGGTTTCAAACAGGATGGACTAGCTTGTTATTTTCTTTAATTTTAATGGAGTTGAATATTATTCATATTATTCCTCCAGTTTGTTTTGAACAGTAGCAGCTGCAGCAGAAGCTGATATTTGAGTCTTTTTTCTTTTGCTTTAAGGTTAAAAGACTTAACTTTAATGTCTGTTATTTAACTGTGTTGCTCCAAACACTTCTGATTAAGCTGTTAAGTTCAAGTTTCCCACTCATGTTTCAAGGGTCATTATTTTATTCAGCTATGGGAACTTTTTTTTATAAAGGCTGTTCAGACTTCGGTTGTACTTGACTGCATTGTTCTTTTCCTTAAAAGAGAATTTATTTATTTTATTTTTTATTTGGTTTATTTGAGAATATTTTATTTATTCGGAGGATTTACTGCTCTCAGTTTGCAGTGTTTTGTCAGTAAAGCTGTTCCAACTTAAACAAAAGAAAAGTAGTTTTGTTTTGTATTTTGTTTCCTTACTGTACTGAAGATTCTAAATTGTCCTTAGGTCTGACTGTGAGAGTGAATGGTTGTCTGTCTCTCTGTGTTGCCCTGCGATGGACTGGTGATCTGTCCAGGGTGGACCCTGCCTCTGACCAAAGATGCTGGGATAGGCTCCAGCCCCCCGTGAACCGAAAAGGATTAAGGGGAAGAAGATGAATAAATGAATGAATGTACTGTACCGAAAATGGACCGAACTGTGACCTTAAAACCAAGGTAGGTACCGAGCCCTGACTTTAGACATAGCGTTACACCCTTTACTGCCTACTATTAGGGATGTTTTTAATCGAGTTTTGTCTAAAAAATATATATATATTGTTGCCTAAAAATGAAGGTAAAATAGCTGAATTATTAAAATAAACTGGACTGTCAATAAATCAGCAAATTTCCTCTGTAAATTTGAAATGTTTGTCTTGTAAAATTGTCTTTTTCTCAGGAATTGGTGAGATTGTTCTTGTCAACTCTTTTCCCTCAAATTTCATTTTTACTTTATTTTTATTGTTTCATATGGGCTGCACGGTGGCGCAGTGGTTTAGCACTGTGGCAGCACAGTTTTACCCTCGGCTGGGGGACCGCGGGGATCATGAGATCGTGGGTTCGATCCCAGCCCCCGACCAACAGTGAGCTGTGTGGAGTTTGCATGTTCTCCCCGTGTTGCGCGGGATTTCTCCAGTTTCCTCCCGCACACCAAAAACATGTAGGTTTAGGGCGCTCGCGCACGCAGCGACCAGCAGCCGGTGGCTTGTCACCAGACTGCAAACCAAGTCTACCTACGGGTACAAATAAGTAACAAAAAAAAAAAAAAATATATATATATATACATTTGTTTGTTTCCCTTACTTGTAAAAGTGACTTTTTCCTTTCTTATTTTTAGTTTTGCTCAGAGTCTGGGTGACCCGCTGCGCCTGGGAAAGACACCCACGAGAATTAAGAAAAAAGTTGCAGCAAAACTACAAAATAATTCAGCTTAAAAATATATCATTTTTAAAAATTAAATTCTTATGGATACGGTGCATCTGAAATCTCTGAATGGATAATGGAATGTTTTAATTGTTGTTTTTTTAGTATTTTTAGAGAAGCAGGAAGCAGATTCGGTTCTTCGTAGATGGCGGCGAGCCAACAGCGGATTTCTGGAGGAGCTGAAACAGGGAAACCTGGAGAGAGAATGTGTGGAGGAGATCTGCGACTACGAGGAGGCACGGGAGGTGTTCGAGGACAACGACAGAACGGTCCGAAAAGTTCCAACTTTAAACAGTTTTCACGCATACCTCGTACACATTACAGCGCACATACTGGATGTCCAGGCAACGCCAGCAAGCTTACATCCTGGAAAGGTCATTTGGACGTTGGTGTTGTACGTGTGAACTTGGTATGTTGGACCGATGTTGGCGTGATATATTGGTGCTGTTGGGGTAATGACTCATCTCTGATATTTGGACTTCATTTAAATTTTTAAACTCCTAAATCATTAGCTTGCTAGCATCTTTACGGTAGCCCATCAGCACACATGTCAACATCAGCCCAATGCACCGAGTTTACATGGGGGATACATTTTCCACACGTTGTTTGCTCATTGGCTACACATTGGCTATACGTGGAAATTTATGAGAATAGAGCGACTATCATTGGCGTCCATAGGGTACTTTGTGCCTGTCTCGAACCCTACTCAATTTAGTTTCCACAAATCCAAAAGTGTGAGGGCTGCAATAATGTTGCACAAACTTGTGGCGAGTTTTTGCTCCGGCCAATGATTTGGCGTAATAATAAACACCTGCTGTCAGCCGTTCCACCTCTCCAATCAGTCACAGCTGCTGCAGGTGCTTGTCTCCAATCAGTCACAGTTTAGTTTCATAGGTCCCCAACCCACTGCAAAGGCGTCTGACTTTTCTCACACTTTCAGACTGGTGGAAACTAAATTGAGTAGGGTTCGAAACAGGGTCAAGATGGGTTTGAGACACCTGTGATGACAGACTATTTTGAGAGAAAAGCTGCCACATAAATTTTTTGAACATGTTCAAAATTCCTGCGAGACAAGTGTGAGATCCTGCGACTCAGGAGAGAAAAACAAGAACTGCTGAGAATGTTTGGAGACATTTTTGAAACTCCCTTGAGAATGCCAAGAGAGATACTTAGAAAACTTTGATGAAAAAAAAATTAACAACAAATTAACAAAAACTAATTCCTCCCATTTATGTTTTGTCTTTAGAGGCAGTTCTGGCTGACGTATGATCGTAAGTAAAGAATTTCACAATTTAGATTCATAATTAGTTTAATATAATTTGAAATGTAGTGATCCCAATCATTTTTAACATCACAGTTGGACACAAACCTCGTCTCCATATTTGTTCTTTTTAAATTTAACCATTCTATAGGTCACCCTTATGTCTTAGCACATTTTTCACTGATTCATTTACTCATTCTAATTCCTTTATCACCATTGTTGTATTTTCTGCTTAACATTTATGAAGATTCTCGACTTCCACTTTGGTTTAATGTTAGATTAATGTTTAATGTTTAGCAGTGTGGACTTGGTTCCACAGTTTAAAGTCTCTGTCTTTCTTTACACATCAGCTTTAATCAGCTGATTATGTAACACTTAAAAACTAACATCTGATAAATTCATCGATTTAAACCTCCCCCTTCCAAACAGACCGAGACCCCTGCCAGGTGAACCCGTGTCATAATAATGGAAGATGTTTTCATCTTGGAACCACGTATGAATGTCATTGTCCTGAAGGCTTTGAAGGACGACACTGTCAGACCGGTAACAGGAAATTCCAGCATGTGGCATCATGTGTATTTGTGAAGAGCTACACTGTTTGGCTGCCCGTTAACCTGTAGGAGTGCAGGCTTACCTCAGATTTTGGTCTCACTATCCTCAAACACTATGCTTGTGGACTTTTGGCACCTCTCTTCATCAGCTGTACCTCCAATTCACTCCGTGGTTTATCCTAGCAGCATTAGCTCCGTCAAGCTAGTAGCTAGCTCCCTGACTTAATTAACATTTATTTAGTTAGACGAGAAAAACAAAAATGGGCTTTTCATGAGTTAATTAGGCTAGTCAGGCATCATTCTCCTGCTGGTAAAATGATGACGCAAACATTTCCACTAAAGCTGTCATCGGTAATTAATGAAGCGTTTCAAGTGTTTCAATAGCGAATAAATGTGTCTTCTCCGTCAGTGTTTGAGGACTCTCTGAAGTGTCTCTACCTGAATGGACACTGTCAACACTTCTGCGACGGTTTGGGACGAAGACGGAGATGTTTTTGTGCTGAGGGGTACATGCTGGGAGAAGATGGCCGCCAGTGCATCGCTAATGGTAAAACGCTGCTAGCCTGACCACATGTTTTCTGCTCCAGTTCAGAAAACTGCAGATAGATTGAGACTGAATATAATGTAATTGTTCCAGCAATTTTCATGTCATTATCCGAGCTCTACACCAGGGGTCAGCAACGTGTACGATGCAGAGAGACACTTTTAATGATTTTTGTCTGAAAATTCTGAGCCTGAAAATTAGTTATAATTACAACTAAGCCTGGCAACATCAATATTAAGATTTTTTTTTTCTCATAAATTTGCAGCATTTTTGATTATAAACGTGTTACTTTATTCTACAAAATTGAAACTTTTTCTGGTAAAGTTTTGATTATTTGCAAAAACAATGTCAGCCCTTTTTCTTAGAAGTTTGTGTGTTTTTTTCCCTCATTAAACTGTAGTGATTTTGTTCCAAAAAGTCTTTGATTTGTTACATGAATGTGTTCTCTTCTGCAGTATTCATAATTTTTCTTTGCAAATTTTGTTACCTTTGATGAGTTTTTCATGTAAAGTTGTTACATTTTCCATCCATCCATCCATCTTCTACCGCTTTTCCGGAGAGCCAGGTCGCAGAGGCAGCAGTTCAAGCAGAGAAGCCCGGACTTCCCTCTCCCCAGCCACCTGCTCCAGCTCTTCAGAGAGGATACCAAGGCGTTCCCAGACCAGCTGGGAGACATAGTCTCTCCAGCGAGCCATGGGTCTGCCCCGGGGTCTCCTCCCAGTGGGACGTGCCCGAAACACCTCAAGTGGGAGGCGTCCAGGAGGCATCCTGATCAGATGCCCAAACCACCTCAACTGACTCATTTATTATTTTTTAACAATTTTTGTGACATTTAAATTAAATTTCTTGTATTTTGTAAATTCATTACATTTTACACATAAAACTGCAGCATTTTTATCATTTTTCCAGTAAATTTGTGATTTCTTTTCCACTAATTTTGTAACTTTTCCTCATAAAAATGCAAATTTTTCCCCTAAATTTGTAAGATTTTCGACATAAATAAAACAAGTTTTCTTGTTTCCTGCTTTTTACGCTATTTTTACCTTTTTTCTTGAAAATTCGTTGCTTCTTTTCTTGGACATTTGTGAGTTTTTCTCTCACGGTCTCAGGGAGCCACTGGGTATGAGCAAAAGAGCCCCATGTGGCCCTAGCACCGCAGGTTGCAGACCCCTGCTCTACACCAAGCACAGGTTTGTCAAACCGTTGGTCATTCACACCACGGGGTTTGTGGCGTTTCAGTGGAATTCCCGTGTGGTCAGGTGGTTCAACCAGAGACACAGATCAACCAGAGCCAGGTGGTCCAGACCAGAGTGGTGGGAGGGGTCCACTGTCCCAGAGGAGGGTGTCCATGGCAGGTAACGCCTCCCCCACAAAAAAAAAAAAAAGGCCACAGGTGTAAAGCAGAAGAAGTATTATTAATAATATGCTGTTATTTTCAATCAGGTTCTGGTTCAGTTAAACAGAAAAAGCCACTGTGGAGGCGTTCTGATTCGACCGGACTGGGTCATCACCGCCGCCCACTGTGTCCACGGCAACGATCCACAAAACCTGACTGTGGTGGCAGGTACAGATTCTGAGTTAGCACTCAATTAGAATTAAAACACCACAGTTCCGTATAGAACCTTAAATCTGCTTAATTTTGGGAAAGTTCTGTAAATTTTTTTCCCTTCACCAGGTGAACATAACCTGGATGAGGAAGAGGGCTCGGAACAGCATATTCCCATTTCCATGGCAATCGTCCACCACAGTTACGCTCCAGCCTCAGGCGATGGCGACGTGGCCTTGTTGCGGTTGAGCCCCGGTGTCGCCCTGAGCCGCTACACCATCCCCATCTGCCTCCCCACCAAAGAGTTCGCGGAGCGGGAGCTCCTGCCGCTCCGTCACCACGTCATCTCTGGCTGGGGCAAAAGGACCACGGGGGGCAACGCCGCGGGCAGCTATGGTGTCTCTGCCCCCATCTCCCCACTCCTCCGCAGGATGACCGTCCCCATCATCCCAAACTCCCTGTGCTCCCAGAGGGCCAAGTTCAACTTCACCGACAACATGCTGTGTGCCGGGTACCTGGAGGGTAACCAGGATAGTTGCCGTGGTGATGACGGCAGCCCGCTGGTCACAGTGTTCGAATCCACCCACTTCCTTATGGGCGTGGTGGCCTGGGGGCGGGGCTGCGCTCACCCGGGGTATTATGGGGTGTACACCAACATGGCCAACTTCTTGGACTGGGTGGAGGAGACGATTAGGAACCCACCGACCGCCAAAACGCCTACCAGGCAGATGATGGCCTCGCTGCTCGAACAGAAACACACTTAGAACATGAAAGAGTGATTTTAATGTCTGAGTTACGATTAAACATCTGAGATAATGAAGAACTGTTTTATCTGTGGTTTTAACATTAAAAAAAAATCGAAAACTGAAAAGGTGATTTTTGCTTTTGAGTGGTGTCCTAGTGGTAGAGCCTCCACCCCACAGCCAGGAGGTTGTGGCTTCAAGCCCCAGCCAGATCATACCATAAACACCATAACTATAGTCCTTTCTGCCTTCTGGCTTGGTGCTCAGCATAATATAAAATTGGAAAAGGAAAGTTAACTGACCCCCCACTATAGCTTCACTACGGTGCCGACCCTACACACCACATGGTGTCACACATGCTGTGGAAGGCAGTTTGAGTGGCTGCGGATTAACAAAAACTCTTCTTCTGTGGTTTTAGTCCCTTAATTTCAGAAAATTTCACTGGTAAAATTACAAATATTATCAATGCCATTGTTCCCATGAAGGTGAAGGTGGTCATGATTAAAAGGAAACCTCCATGGAGAAATGCCAAACTAGTAACAGCTGAAAAAAGAGAGTGCTGAAACGCTGAACGCAGGTGGGGAAAACTAAATTGCAGGTTCATTATGAACTCTATAATGAGAGATTGAGCATTTATAACTTGGAGCTGAGAAATGCAAGGCAAGCATATTTTTCTGACATCATTGCTAAAATCAACAATAATGCATCTTGTTCACTACTGCTGACCAGCTAACAAATCCCTGTCAGCAGCTCCTGAACTTCTGTCCAACCGTGTCTGCATTGACTTTGCCTTTTAATTTACTGACAAAATTCAGAAAATCAGTCAGTGCTCCTAAGCCAGGTGCTGGACATGTGCTTCCTCTGTTCCACGTAGAGAAGATGTAAACACCATGGAGAAATTTCTTTCCAGTCAATCATAAAATCTTGGGTGACATCATACACCACCTGAAATCCACGACCTGCTGCCTTCATACTCTCCCAGCAGGGTTTTTTTTTTAAAATGATTCATATTGTATGGCCTCAGATCTCCTACAGATCATAACTATGTCTCTGCATTCAGGTGTTTTCCCTCAGTGCTTTAAAGCAGCTGTTATCAAGCCACTTCTACAAAAGAGCAACCTGGACACCTCACTCATCAACAGCTGTAGGCCCAGATCAAACCTCCCCTGTCTTAGTAAAAGAATAGAAAAAGCTGTTTTTCAGCAATTGTACAACTTGCTGACATTAAATAACTGTTTTGATGTCTTTCAGTCAGGTTTTCAGCCACATCACAGCACTGAGAAAGCTCTAGATAAGGTCCTTAATGACATCCACTCCAATACAGATAGTAGCAACATTTCAGTCTTGGTTCTACTGGACCTCAGTGCTGCATTTGACATGGTCGACCATAACATCTTACTAGACTGGCTGAAAAACTGTGTGGGACTTTCTGGTACAGCACTTAGCTGGTTTGAGTCTTATTTAAAATTAAAGAGTGGATGTGCCAGAATGTTCTTCAGTTAAACAAGGACAAAACCAAAATAACAGTTTTTGAAGCCAAAGAAGAAATACTTAAAGTTAGTACTTGTTATAAAGGGAGCAGCGTGATGACGTAGCCGGCTGGTACCATCATCACGCCGACCCATATAAGGGATGAGTCGAGCATCTTAGGCTCTCTCTCCACATTCACTGCATAGGGGCTGAGTGCTCAGTCGATCTGTACTGCATATGATACCACTGTGTGTAATAAAGTTCATGTTCACAACAGCTCCATTCTCTATGAGTCTCTCTGGGTTTCCAGACATAACAGTACTCAGCTTCAATCAATGATGCTAAAAACCAACAGCCAAGCCAGAAATCTGGGTGTGGTTCTGGACTCAGACCTGAATTTTAACAGCCACATTAAGACAACAGTGAAATCAGCCTATTATTGGCTGCACGGTGGCGCCGTGGTTAGCACTGTGGCAGCACAGTTTTACCCTCGGCCGGGGGATCGCGGGGACCGTGAGATCGTGGGTTCGATCCCTGCCCCCAGCCAACAGTGATCTGTGTGGAGTTCGCATGTTCTCCCCGTGTTTGCGTGGGTTTACTCCGGGATTTCTCCGGTTTCCTCCCACATGCCATAAACATGCAGGTTAGGGAGTTAAGGGGCGCTTGCGCACGCAGCGACCAGCAGCTGGTGGTTTGTCACCAGACTGCAAAACAAATCTACCTACGGGTACAAAATAAGTAATAAAAAAAAAATATATATATCACTTAAAGAACATAGCAAGGATTAAAGGTCTGATGTCTCAACAGGATCTAGAAAAAATGCATTTATCTTCAGTAAACTGGACAACTGTAATGCTGTCCTACAGGTCTCCCTAAAAAGTCCATCAGACAGCTGCAGTTGGTTGAGAATGCGGCAGCTCGAGTCCTCACTAAGACCAAGAAAGTGGATCATATAACTCCAGTTCTCAGATCTTTACACTGGCTTCCTGTCTGTCAGAGAACAGATTTCAAAATGCTGCTGTTGGTTTATAAAGCTCTGAATGGTTTACGGACAAAATACAGTACATCTCAGACCTCCTGGTCCATTATGAACCACCCAGAGCCCCTAGATCATCAAGGTCAGGCCTACTATCTGTGCCCAGAGTTAGAACTAAACATGGTGAGGCAGCGTTCGGTTTTTATGCCCCTCACATATGGACCAAACTCCCAGAAAGCATCAGGGCTGCTGAAACTCTCAGCTGCTTTAAATCCAGGTTAAAAACTCTCTTATTTGCTGTGGCCTTTCAGGAGAACAATTGTCAATCTCCTATAATGTACTGGAACTTTTATTATTATATTTTAGCTTGTTTTTGTTTCTTTTTAATTTACTTTTTAGTTTTCTTTTAAATTATTTTATACTCCTTTTGCAATTTCCTGTAATACTTTAATGTTTTTATGTAAAGCACTTTGAATTGTCTTGTACATGGAATGTGCTATACAGATAAACTTGCCTTGCCTTAACATTCTAGCCAATTCCCCTAAAAATGCCTTAATATAGCACACAGAAAGTATTCCCCAACAGCACACATATGTTGGGCCAACATCAGCAAGCTTGCATTGGGAATACATCTTATAGAGCTTGTTTCCACATTGGCAAGACATTGACTAGACGTAACTTCTAGCCAATGTCTTGCCAATGTGCAAACAACCTTTACATTCTACACAAATGACTGAATCTGACCATTATCCAGCACAAAGTACACCTTAGACGCCGATGACACTCCATTCTTGCTCAGGGCCGACGTCTAGCAAATGTCTTACCAATGCGCTCTGCCTGGGGAAACGCCTTGACCCAGTGGAGGAGATAGGAGAGAGAAGAACAGTGGCTAAACTGTCATCTCTGCTGGAGTCCGAGTCCCACCCTATGCAGGACATACTGAACGCACTGAGGAGCTCATTTAGCAGTAAACTACATCATTCTAGGTGCGCAACCGAGAGGTTTCGCAGGTCCTTCCTACCTACAGCTGTCAGACTGTATAACCTAAGCAGGGCTGCTCGCAGAGATAGCAAAAAAAATGTGAAGACCTAATAGTATTGAATGCAAAAGACGCAACAGACTTACACAAATTGTCCCCTCCAGTATACAACTAGGACAATATCAGTCGCTACGGAGGGTGACAATATGTATGGGTACATATTCACACCATGTAGGGTAACTAAATAAACAGTTATGCTGTTTATTCCATCTAGCTACAATGGGCTGCACTGTGTACATATATTTATATATTTATGTGTACATATGTACTGTATACTCACTGCTCTTATTTTTCTTATCTTCTTTATTGTTGCTCTGAGTGTTGCTATCCCTGTGCTGTTGCAATCCTGGAATTTCCCCATTGTGGGACTAATAAAGGCTTATCTTATTTTATCTTATCTTATCTCTATAAGATGTATTCCGATGCCAACTTTGTACATTGGGCAGACGTAGGCCAGACGCATTTGGGCTGTTGGGGTATGAAATTTTTGCTTCACTGAGTGGCAGAAAAAAATCTGAACTCTGGAATTTTAAGAGCTTAAGGTCTGATGGTGCCTTCACACCACATGCGAATGGGCGGCACGAATGCATACAAAGTCAATGGAAAGAGGCAAGCATATTTGAAATCACACATTTGTGTGTTCACGTCCAAGCAATAGCGCTACCTGGTAATGGCCTGGAGACTCTGTTTTCACCGCAGTAAAAGTATCAACATTGGAGAGTAAACTAGTTTGAAAATGACACTGATACTCACATGCAGAGAGAAGGACTGGGGGCTCTTCAGCTGAATGGGGATGCCGGAGTTATTTACCCATGGATTCCTGTCACGGACGTGCTAACAAGTCTAGCAGGCTAGAAATGTAAACAATGATCATCTTATGAAGTTTTGGAGGTAGGGACAACTTTTTCAGGTGAGCCCCCTGTCGGGCAACTCAGTGGCACAGTGATTAGCACTGTGGTCGCACAGTAAGAAGGTCACCGGATCGATTGCACCCCTGACCATTGTGAGTTCAATCCCAGTCCCTGATCATTGGTGATCCTTTTGTGTGGAGTTTGCATGTTCTCCCTGTGTCTGCATGAGTTTACCCTGGGTACTCCGGTTTCCTCCCACAGGCCAAAAACATGCAGGTTTGGTTAATTGGAGACTCTAACGTGGCCCTAGGCGTGAATGTGTGTGTGAATGGTGAAGGGATTGGCGCTACACCATGGCTGCCTCATCCATGCAGGTGGATGTCCTGTAATTTCCCTCTGGAATTAATAAAGTATACAAAATATAAAAGCCAGTTTAGGAAGCTTGGGATCAGTCCGCCAAGGTCTCCGCCTTTGACCGCCACCTGATCCACATAGCACCGGACCCCCATGATCCCTCCTGCAGGTGGTGAGCCCACTGGAGGGTGGACCCATGTAACTCCTTCGGGCTGAGTCCGGCCGGGTCCCATGGGCAGAAACCCAGCCACCAGACGCTAGCCATCGAGCCCATCCCGCAGGCCTGGCTCAACGGTGGGTCCCCCGCAACCCCATACCGGGCGGGGTACACTGAATCCTTGATCTAGTATTTATCATGAGAGTCTGTTGGATCGTTCTTAGTCTGGCCCTTCACCCAGGACCAGTTTGTCTTGGGTGACCCAATCAGAGACAAATTGCCCCGGACAACACAGCTCCAGGGATCACTGGGGCACGCAAACCCCCCCACCACGATAAGGTGACGATCCATGAGGGGTCTCCGTACGACCGTTGTGAGAGTGTGATTCGTATTGCCAACCCTTGATCGGACTCATTCCCAGTGAGAGTTGGACTCTGCCAGGGCTGCCCTTTGTCACCGATCCTGTTCATAATTTTTATGGACAGGATTTCTAGGTGCAGCCAGGGAATGGAGGGTGTCGTGCTTGGTGACCACAGGATCTCATCTATGTTGTTTGCAGATGATGTTGTCCTGTTGGCTTCATCCAGCAATGACCTACAGGTCTTACTACGGAGCTATGGAGGGTGAGAATATGTATGGGCACATAATCATACCATGTAGGATAACTAAGTAGACGGTTGTGCTGTTTCATCCCATCTAGCAACAATGCTCTGCACTGTGTGTGTTTATGTTTATATTTATATATCTATATATTCATTCCATCTAGCTACAATGCTCCGCACTGTGTGTTTATATATCTACATATTATTCCATCTAGCTACATTGCTTCGCACTGTGTGTTTATATATTTACATATTTTTTCCACCTAGCTGCAATGCTCCGTACTGTGTGTTTATATATCTACATATTATTCCATCTAGCTACATTGCTCCGCACTGTTTAAATATTTACATATTTATTCCATCTAGCTGAAATGCTCTGTACTGTGTGTTTATATACTCATATATTTATCCCATCCAGCTACAATGCTCTACACTGTGTGTCTGTGTGTATATATATATATTTATAGTAATATGTACATATGTATATTAGCTGCTCTTGCTTGCTTGCTTTTTTTTTTTTTTTTCTTGCCTTCTGATTGTTGCTCTGAGTGTTGCTATCCCTGTGCTGTTGCAATCCTGGAATTTCCCCGATGTGGGACTAATAAAGGCTTATCTTATCTTATCTTATCTTATCTTACTGGGACGGTTTGCTGCTGATTGCAAAGTGGCTGGGATGAGAATCGGCACCTCCAAGTCTGAGTCCATGGTCCTCAGCCGGAAAAAGGTGGATTGTCCTCTCTGGGTTGGGGACAGGCTCCTGCCCCAAGTGGAGGGGTTTCTTGGGGTCTTATTCATGAGTGAGGGGAGAATGAAGTCAGAGACTGACAGACGGATCAGAGTGATGCGGACATTGGACCGGTCTGCTGTGGTGAAGAGGGAGCTGAGTTCTAAGGTAAAGCTGTCAATTTACCAGTCAATCTACGTTCCTACTCTCACCTATGGTCATGAGCTTTGGGTAATGACCGAAAGAATGAGATCGTGGATACAAGCGGCTGAAATGATCTTTCTCCGTAGGATTGCTGGACTTACCCTCAGAGATAGGGTGAGGAGCTCAGTCATCCAGGAGAGGCTCAGAGTAGAACCGCTGCTCCTCCACATTGAATGGAGCCAGTTGAGGTGGTTTGGGCATCTGATCAGGATGCCTCCTGGACGCCTCCCACTTGAGGTGTTTCGGGCACTTCCCACTGGGAGGAGACCCAGGACTCGCTGGAAAGACTATGTCTCCCAACTGGAAACTGGTCTGAAAATGCCTTGGTATCCTGTCTGAAGAGCTGGAGCAGGTGGCTGGGGAGAGGCAAGTCTGGGCTTCTCCGCTAGTGTCTGCATTGTTTGATCGCGGACGACCGCGTGCAGCCCAAATTTTGTGACCGCGCCGCCTGCCTATGACCTGAATGTGTTGAAAAGTGCATGCACAAGACTGAGTGTCCCATTCACGAGGTGGCGATAACGGCACAGCATACCAAGACAAAGTAGACGAAGAAGACAACAAGGAAGCGGAAGATGAGAATAAACATACATGAATCATACATAAATACTTCAGCAGCAGCAGCAGCATCTTTGCGGTAAAGGAATGAAAACCAGGAAGTCAAGCAGCAGAAAGCAAGCAGCGTTTCTTCGCTGGTAAAAATCCTGCTGCGTCAGCACATTGGCGCTACCTATCGGGTAGGAGTGAAACTACAAATGGTTGTGAGCATGCATCATCCGCTTGGCCTGGGTAGCTGAAAAAAGTGAGCATGAACAGCACTGTGTGCATGCCAGTCTTGTCTGAAACGCATGCGGTCCAAAGCGGACTACAGGGGAAATGCAGCATGAATAAGGCTTTAAGGGGCAGCATCCAGACGGCCTAAAACCAAGAACAGAAAATACCTTCCCAGGGTGGGTGGTGGGGACACAAGGCCAGGTGGGCTGACCCCCCCCCCCCCCCACACACACACACACACACACACAAAGAGTCCAAACAAAAACCCAATTTATGGGGGGCAAAACAAAGTCCAAGGCCCCAACACAAAATAAGATTGGTCAGGTGGTCTTTCAGAGTTGCAGGAAAACCGGTCTGGAGAACTAAGCGGGTCAGGGGGCCTACCCAAGTCCATGGGGCCCCAGACCAAAGAACAGGGTGGATCTGGTGCCTTCCAGAGTCCTTAGGTCACCAGATCAAGGAACAAGATGGTTTAGGGGGTCTACTCGAGTCCACAGACTGCTAAATCAGAGAACAAGGTGGGTTGGGTGGCCCACCAGAGTCCCTGGGCCACCAGACCGGAGTTCAAGACAGCCCAGGGGCGTAAAGCTCAGGGAACATAACAGGGTGTCTTTTAGCTCTGGAAATAGCAATAAGGGAGTGTTTTGCTCTGAAACAGATGACTGAGGTGCTCTAACCGCTGAAGTAGATGACAGATGCACGCTTACCTCAAGAACAGGCGGTTGCTGTGTGCTAACGTTAGAAACTGACGACGGGTGCACGCCAACCTCAGGAGCTGACAGTTGGAGCACACAGACCTCAAGAGCTGATGGTTGGAGTGTGCAGTCCTAGGGAGCTGATGCTTGGAGTTTGCTGACCTCAGAAACTGATAGTTGCAGCGCGCTGACCTCAGGAAGAGGCGATGGAGGTGCACTAGCCTCAGGAACAGCTGATGGTTGACATGCCCCGATATCAGGAGCTGATGGCATCAGGAAACGAGGGTGGAGTGGCCTGCTCGCATGAACATGGTGGAGCAGACTGCTCAGATGAAAATGGTGGAGAGGACTGCGCAGATGAGGCAACAGCTGCAGCTGACAGATCACCAGTCCTGGAGGCTACAGCTGCTGTGAACCCATACGTGGTGGCATCCATACTGTCAGACGTGGTGCTTGGTTAAACAGAGAGGGGAAAAGCAGGTAAGGATGCGTGGATGGAGGCAGCAGCAGAGACAACGGCAGAGAAAGGGAGATTGCCCCCCCTTCCCACCAGTAAAAAGGCTAGGCCTATCATTCACAGATGATCAATTCAATTCAACTTTATTTATATAGTGCCATTTTACAACAACAGTCATCTCACAGCACTTTCAACTGTAGGGGAAATGCCCAAGATTGCAGAAAGACCCCAGTAATCAGGCGATTCCCTGTGAGCAGCACTTGACAACGGTGGAGAGTAAAATCCTCCTTTTAGCAGGAAAAATCCTCCAGCAGAACCAGGCTCAGGGAGGGGCAGTCATCTGCTGCGACTGGCTGGGAGGTGAGGGGATAGAGAAGATGAAAAGAACAGACATGTAGAGAGCAAACAGCACAATGGGGACTCAATCTATGGGAGAGAACAAACAGATGTTAATGACCAGCAAAAATATTTCACTGAGCGTGAAGAAAGGAGTGAAGCCCAGTGCATTATTGGGGCTCCCCCAGCTGTCTAAACCTATTAGAAATCCTGAAAAGGGTTTTTAATACTGTTGGGCCTGGTCTTTTGGTTTTTATTAATTCCTGCCTTAGTTCAGGATTTGTCCCACCTGCTTTTAAACATGCTGTGGTTAGGCCCCTTCTTAAAAAACCTCACCTTGACCCTTCAGTTTTATCTAAATTTAGACCCATTTCTCATTTGCCCTTTTTATCTAAAGTTTTAGAAAAAGCTGTTTTTATACAGTTGCAGTCTTTTTTAGAAGACAATTCTATTTTTGAGAAGTTTCAATCTGGGTTTAGATCTCGTCACAGCACTGAGTCTGCCCTGCTTAAAGGCGACGGACAGACAAAAATTCAATATCGCTAAATCATATCTCAAATTGTTGTCTGAGACGAGCTAATTTGAACCCCACATGTTTTGGTGTCAACGTATGTCGCATAAGGTGACAATGCGCTCTTGAAGTACGCTGTTGTGGAGAGCTGTCTGACCCAGCCAAGCGATCAGCGGCTAAAATGGCCACTGGCTGTGTGACGTCATTTCGGTGTGGCACACGGTCAGTGGCCAAGTATTCCGATATTTCTCGGAATACTTGTGGATTACAAATAGATTATTTATTAACATTAGGATTTCAGGAATCGAATTAATTATGGTTTGTCGTTGTGTTGTCTACGGGTGCGATGTTATACCAGAGGAGCATGCTGTGAGTGTTTTTGAATTTCCCGTCCCTGGGAAAATCAGAACGGCATGGGTGAAATTCGTTCAGAAAACGCGAAAAAAAATAGACTGATGTCGGTAAAACACCCAACATGTGCAGTAGACATTTCGTTGACAGCGATTTCGAGAATAAGATGCAATTTGTGTCACGACTCGCCGCTCCTCAGCGGCTTCAGCTGCGCGCACACCTGCGCCTCGTGAGCACATCCCCATACCGCATACATCCATTCACACACACCTGCTTGTTGAATAAAGCTGTTAAATCTATCCTGAGCCTGCGTGCGTGTTTCCTGGGCCAGACATTATGTCAATTTGAAATGAAATTTGCAAAAAGATTGCTGATAAAGAAAACGGCTATTCCAACTATATACGCCTCGATTTCCAAGTGTGACTCTGAGAACGGGGTCAGTGACAGTGGCGTGAAAAGCACGGGTGATCTACCGATGCGATCAACTGTCAGAACACGAGAAGTAAACAGGGTAAGTTTTTTTATTTTTAATATTCACTGCAAATGTTTACTAAACATCTTAAATGAATTCCAAGCCATGGTTTGCATTGCCTTACCAACTTATCAAATATTAGCATATTAGGGTGTTCATACTCATCAAATATGAAATATTCAGTGCTGTATAGGGAGGTGGTTGTGCCTGTTTGATCAATCTATATTTCTATGTATGTAATCCAATTTGAGACCTCTGGGATAAAATTATGATGATCTACTTTTTTTGCAGATTTTATCAACTGTCACTCAACCTTCAAGTAGTGTTGATGTTTCTGACCAAGCAGAGGAAGCTGATGAACAGGACTTTTATGTAAATCCAAATTTATACCATAAAATGGTAGAAAAATTATTGAAATGTATATGACATGCGACTTTGATGGATGCTGAACTATGAGAATTATAACATTGACATGAACATTAAGAAACTCAATATATGATTTTACAAAACTTTATTTAAATAACATTGTTCACAAATCTAATCTTGGTAGGCAAAATCCCTTGTAGTGATGAGATGGGAATGTTTCTCTGATAAGGCTCACCGCACAGGCAGGCAACATAACCCTCACTTCTTCTCCAAAAAAATTCCCAACACCACCGGACCAGTTGCCTGTAGGCTATGAATCTGTATCGCCTGAAAAATATGGGGTTGGCATTGATTATTCCGTTTGCATTGATTATTGAATGTATTGAATGATTTCTTCATAATTCATCTGGGAAATTAAATCAAATGAATAAATATTGTTTATAAACTCACTCGTGTGGACGACGTCATCTGTCTCATCAGCTCCAGCTGCGCACAGACCAGCAGGTGCTAATCAGCAGCTGTTAAAAGTATTGAGAAGATGATGATTAACAACATGTCATCAGGCAGGAAGTGACCAATGGGTAGTTTTAGTTTGAAAATTAAGTGTGTGACCATGCATGTCGCCAAAGAAAAATATTTCTAAGCATCTTTTACCAAGATAAATCTTCCAGCCGATCGTCGTCAACGTGGTCTGTTCCCGTCTGTGTTGCGTCTTCCTCCTCTCCCTCTGGCTCGAACAAATAAGGCTGACAGGCCACACACCACCCAAAACTTCTTCATTGTCAATGTCATCATTTATATTGAGGTCGTCAAACTCGAGAAAATAATCGCTGTCCGAATCACTTTGCTCTCGTTCTGCAATTTTCTTTCATACCGAAATGACGTCAAGGCTGCACGCACCTATCGGGAGATGGCGGTACTGCAGCATCAGTGAGTGAAAGATGGGCTATGACCAAATGATGTCATTTATGGAGGATAGTGACACATATTAAATCAGGGGAATGGGAAGAATGGAATATTTTCATACAATCAGTTGATTGGTTCAATAAAAAAATGTCACTGTCCGTCGCCTTTAAGGTGCACAATGATATTATGATGTCTGTTGATGCCAAATGTCCTGTGGTCTTAGTGCTGCTAGATCTTACAGCAGCCTTTGACACTGTGGACCACACTATCCTTTTGTCATGCCCGAATCATTATGTTGGCATCCATGGCACTGCACATAAGTGGTTTGAATCCTACCTTTCTAATAGAACTTTTTCTGTAATGATTGGTGACATGTCCTCTTCTAGTGTCTCTCTCTCCTGTGGGGTCCCACAGGGCTCTATTCTTGGCCCTATTCTGTTTTCATTATATATGCTGCCACTCGGGTCAATAATAGCCAGGCATAACATGTCTTTCCACTGTTATGCAGACGATTTGCAGCTTTATTTACCTTTGAACCCAGAACAAACTAACTCACAAAGTGTTCTATTGGATTGCATCATTGATATTAAGTTGTGGTTAATCCAAAATTTCCTCCACTTAAATGAAGAAAAAACAGAATGTATTGTGTTTGGGGATACTGTAACGGCTGGCTTTGGTACCCTCTCTTTAAGGCTCAGTTCAGCTGTCAGAAATTTGTGGGTGATTTTTGACAGCCATTTAAAATTTGATAAACAGATTGACAATGTAGTCAAGATGAGCTTTTATCAATTACGTTTGTTATCCAAAGCCAAACCTTTCCTGAGCAGTCATGATCTTGAGATAGCCATCCATGCTTTAGTCACGTCTCGACTTGATTACTGCAATGTTGGCATCTCTCAGTCTTCTCTCGGCCGCCTTCAACTTGTGCAAAATGCAGCGGCCCGTCTTTTGACCAACACACCTAGGCGAGAGCACATTACTCCAATCCTTTATTCACTTCATTGGCTTCCAGTCCATTTTAGAATTAATTTTAAACTTTTGCTTTTTGTTTTTAAAGCTCTTAATGGCCTTGCTCCGGTTTATATGTCTGAGATTTTGATCTGTGAATGATGGGCCTAGCCTTTTTACTGGCAGGAAGGGGGGGCGAGCTCCCTTTCTCTGCCATTGTCTCTGCTGCTGCCTCCATCCATGCATCCTTACCTGCTTTTCCCCTCTCTTGTCTGAGATTTTGAATCAGGAGGTCATTAGTAACCTTTGTTGGTAAATTTCTATGATGCCCTTGTCTGTCTGAGAATGTTGGTTAGTCTGCAACTATGTTTCTCCAACCTTCATTACGCTTGCTTTGAGAATGTCAGTTATTCTGTAACTATGGTTTCATCCTTCATTCTGCTTGCTTCACACGCCACACTGCCGCCTTTAGATTACACCCAAGGATTCACTCGCTGAAATCAGATAGAATCAGCTCGGCCCTCGGCTGAGTTGGCACATAGTAGAAGGACACTGATGCACGTGAGGGGAGCCCTCCCTCCTGGGTGAGGGAGTGGCAGAGTTCTATAAAAAGCATAGGGCCCACTTTTCGAGTGGCACACTCTTGGGAATTGCCTAAAGAGTTGTGTCCCAGCGCTGCTTGTATCCATATCTCACTTTCAGTGAATTAATGAAAGTATACTTCATCTCTCAGTCTGATTATTTGGCCGTCGTATCAAAGAACTGGGGTTTAAGGTATTTTAGGCTCAGCACCTTCACTAAAGCTGTTTCAGTGCTATAATGGATTCTAAACCCAGATTGAAACTCTTCAAATAAACCATTTCCCTGCAAGTGGTCAAATAATTGCATAGCAACAACTCAGTTTCTAAGGTTTTTGAAATGAAAGGCAAATTAGAAATTGGTCTATAGTTAGCTAAAACTCCTGGATCAAGCGTTGACTTTAATGGTTTAATTACAGCAGTTTTAAAAGCCTGCGGCACATGGCCTAATGTTAATGATGAATTAATTATTTGAAGAATAGAGCTAACAATAAATGGGAAGACTTCTTAAATAACCTGGTAGGAACAGGGTCTAAAAGACAAGTTGAAGGCTTGGATGAGGAAATTATTTTATCTAACTCCAAAAGTCAATTGGAGTAAACTGATCCAAACAGATATCAGTTGAAGGAGTTGTAGTAGTTACAGTATTTAAGTTAATGGTGGGAAGAATCTGACTGATTTTATCTCTGATAGAAGACATTTTATTATTGAAAAAGTTCATAAAGTCCTGACTAGTAAGCTCTAAGGGAATGCTAGGATTGAAAGAGTCCTGACTCTTTGTCAGCCTGGCTACAGTGCTGAACAGAAACCTGGGGTTATTCTTGTACTCTTCTTTTAATGCAGAATAATAACTCGTTCTAGCTTTCCTAAGAGATTTTTTTTTTTATAAATTCGAAGATGATTTCTCCGAGCTAAATAAATTTTGTCTCATTTAGTGGTGTGCCATTTTCTTTCTTATTGACAAGTCTTCTGTTTAATTAAAGCTATGAGTTTCTGTGTTGAACCAAGGAGTCAGAAATCTCTGAATAAACTTTTTCTTTTTTTAAAGGGGCCACCATGTCTCGGGTCTGATGCAGAGAAGCTGTCACACTCTCTACCATGCTATTAATTACAGAAGGAGCAAGCTCTCCATAGCTTATCTTTGTTGTGCTGACACACAGGATAGAGGAAACAATCTGCTTAATTTTGATAACAGCATCATCTGAGAGGCATCTACTGTAGTAATATTTTTCTTTAGAAGCCAGTCAGAAATAGTCAATCAAAGGTTAACAGATAATGGTCGAACAGTACAGGGTTATGAGGAGACACTACAAGATTTTCTATTTCTATGCCATATGTCAGAACAAGGTCCAATGTGCTGTGGAGATAATGGGTAGAATTTCCTACTTTCTGAGAAAACCCCATCAAGTCTAATATTGAATTAAATAGGCATTAAATAGGCAATCACTATCTACATCTGCATGTATATAAAAGTCCCCTACTATAATTGTTCTTTCTGATTTCAGCACTAAATCAGCTAAGAACTCAGCAAATTCAGGTAAAAACTCTGAGTAAGCTGAGGGAGGATGATAAACTATGGCAAAAAAAAAAAAAAAAAAATGGGTTTAACCTAAAATTGCTAACATGCCCAATACTGAGGACCAGGTCCTCAAAGGAATTACAATATGTTTTTTTTCCTTTACATTAACTTATAATTTAGAATGGTAAATTGTTGCTACTCCTCCTCTATGACAAGAACTTCTTGGATTTTTACAGTTTAAACAACCACAGGGAGTTGATTCATTTAAACCAACATAATCCTCTTGCCCTAACCAAGTCGCTAGTTATCTAAGCACTCTATAAGTGCAGGCTCTTATCCCTTATAAAAAAGAATCTTTCATCATGTAAAGTGAAAATACCCGTACATGTAAACAAAAACGTACAAAACAACATGTGGCCATAATTCAAAAAGTTGACCTGACTGAGCAAAACCAATGGGGTTTTTGGATTCAGCACATCAAAACTGTCCTAAAACAGCTAAAAAAAAAAAAAAAAAAAACTTAGACAAGAAATTTGGTGTTGACCAGTGTTATTATTAATTAATTAATATTGGTATTATTGTCAATAAAAACTATCATTGTTGTATCATTTCTATTGCATAATTTAATTATAAGATGCATTATATATCATGGCATTGTATAATGAATGTAATTGTGGGATGAATAATGACTAGAATGATATTATAATTTATTGGGTATGGAGAAGGGGTGGAACTATATAAGTGTTGACTTCTTCCCACTCCTTTTGAACAATGCATTTTTTAATTTATTTATTTATTTATTTTGGTTTTGATTTTTGTTTATTTATTTATTTATTGTCTGGCTGTTCAAATAATTAAAATCTGTCAATCTGATGATCAATTAACAGATCATGGATTAGCGGAGACTTGGGAATTAGAGACCTAATATTTAACAAACCACATTTAATTTTTACATTATGAGGAGGAACAGAGGCCAAATCAATAAATTTAGTGGCTACATGTTTAATTTGCTTTTTACCAACTTTTTGTTTAATCACTTTGGGATGCTTATATATTACATTTTTATTTACTTTGGAGGGAGCAGACAATGATTCTCTGATGGGGAAGACAGGGGCTAAGTTGAGGGGTGGCAGATGAAGAGGAGCTGCAGAGAGGCGTGGAAGACTGCAACTCTGCTTCCTGGTCCCAACTCTGAATAGTCAAGGTTTTGGAACTTTGGATAAAAATGATGCCAGATGGTTAGATAAAAGAGACGCACCATCTAAAGTGAGATGGACGCTGTCTCATCTGATAAGACCAGGTTTTCCCCAAAATGAGTTCCAATTGTCTATGTAGCCCACGTTGTTTGCAGGACACCACACAGTTGTTAAAAAATGAAAGGGCACTTGCCTGAATTCCCACTCTTCTGCTGGTGAGGGGTCAGACGACTCCCTCCGGGTGGTGCTGAAGATCATTCAACGGAGAGCGGCAGGTGCTGGAGTGCACCGTTTGAAGGAGCGGTGCCTCCTCGAATCTTCATTCCACCCGGAGCCCCCGAAGGCCAATCCACTGCCAAGGGACTCACTCCACTCCACTCCACCGGAGTCAAGACTGGCGAACAGTAGGCTTGCTCTAGTGAGGATGAGATGGTGGTTAGCAGTGGTAGTGGAGGAAGGGAGAAATGTTGCACCCGGGAATGGAAGTGCATGTTAGGTCTAGCTGCCCAATTCCTGGCATCGGCCACCAGATCCACTACCGTGGCCACTACCTCCAGCTCATCCCGACTCCACTTCGATCTTCCCCGCCAAGTCCTGGATGGACCGCCATGGAAGAACGAAGATAGGGAGTTTGCACACCCAGGGATGGGAATGGATGTCCGCGTTTGCCTCCATCAATGCTGTGGCAGCCTCCCAATGCTCCACAGCATCCTCAGGATTAGAGCAGCATAGCACAATGGCCGCACGTGCCAGCACCTGGATGACAACACAAAGATAAGATAAGATAAGCCTTTATTAGTCCCACAAAAGGGGAAATTCCAGGCTAGCAACAGCACAGGGATAGCAACACTCAGAGCAATAATTAAGAAGATAAGAAAATAAGAGCAGTGAATATACATATGTACAGATAAATATATTGTGGGACACATATGTGGGTTTCATATGCTTCACATGTATATTACTGTATGCTTATTGTATGCTTCACGTCTCAGAGGAACAAAAGGACTGAACCTCCTAGGAGATAACAGGAGGATGTGAAATGTGGCCTTTTGTATGCAAAGAGATGACCTTGAGGGATTTCCTGACCACCAGTGACTTTAGGTGGAGGTGAGAAGACCTGGAAGAAGATGCATTGTGACTTGGGATAAAAAGACAATGTGACTGTGTGCTTTGATATCCTGGGGTATAAAAGGGACAGATGTTGGGGGATTCTTTCTCTTTTCTGTTTTTGATGATGATGGAGAATGGAATAAACCTGACTCTTGAGATAAACTCAGCCTCGTCATTTCCACATTCTCCACAATATAAACATATATACACAGTGTGGAGCATTGTAGCTAAATGGAATAAACAGCGTAACTGTCTATTTAGTTACCCTACATGGTATGAATATTCAATTCAATTCAATTCAATTCAGCTTTATTTATAATGCGCCACATCCCAACAAAAGCCATCTCGTGGCGCCACAGTGCAGAAAAAAAACCACACAGTCACAGAAAGACCCAGCAATCAGACAATCCCCTATGAGCAAGCACTAAGTGACAGTGGAGAGGAAAAACTCCCATTTGGAAGGAAGAAACCTCTAGCAGAACCAGGCTCAGGGAGGGGCAGTCGTCTGCTGTGACTGGCTGGGGATGAGGGGATAGGGAGGAAGGAAAGGATAGACATAAAGAACATAGCAGTAAGATGCCAAGTACAATATTGGAGGTCAACCAGCAGTATGGATCACATAACAATAGAACAAGAGTGGGGTTAAAAGACACAAAAACCCTCCTTAAATGAAAGCTATATTAAAAAGGAAGGATTTTACCCTGTTCTTAAAAACAGAGACCGAGTCTGATTCCCAGACCCAGAGTGGTAACTGGTTCCAGAGAAGAAGGGGCTAGCAGAGAGAGAGGGGGTAGCAGAAGGCTCTGCCTCCCACTGTACTTTTGGAGATTCTGGGCACCATAAGTAAGCCAGCATTTTGGGAGCGTAATGCTCTGTTAGGATGGTAAGGTAATATCAGATCTTTTATATATTGGGGGGCCAGATTGTTAAGAGCTTTGAAAGTAAGAAGAAGGATTTTAAACTTGATTCTGAATTCAATGGGAAGCCAATGGAGGGAGGACAGAACCAGGGAAATATGATCTCTTTTTCTAGAACCAGTTAAAACTCTAGCAGCAGCATTTTGAATCAACTGAAGATTTTTTAAAGATACTTTAGGACAACCAGATAATAGCAAATTACAATAATCTAATCGAGACCTGACAAAGGCGTGAATCAGTTTCTCAGCATCACCCAGAGACAAGATGCTCCTGATCTTGGCAATGTTTCGCAGATGATATAAGGCAGTCCTAGAAACAGTTTTAATATGTGAATTAAAGGACAAATCCTGATCAAAAATCACTCCAAGGTTCCTCACACAACTGATCAGAGTGAGAGTGGCAGCATCTAAATTAAGGGCATAATCTGAAAAGGAATTTCTAAGATGCTTTGGGCCAACAACAATGACTTCAGTCTTATCAGAGTTCAATAGTAAAAAAAAATACAAGTCATCCAAGCTTTGATGTCCTTAAGACAGGCATCTAACTTGGCCAACTGATCACAATCATCGGGCTTCATTGACAGGTATAGTTGTGTGCCATCTGCGTAACAGTGAAAATGTAGACAGTGCTTTCTATTGCCCAGCGGGAGCATATATAGATTAAAAAGAGTAGGGCCCAACACAGATCCCTGTGGAACTCCGTGACTGAGCTTAGAACTGGAAGAAAATCCATCATTGACATGGACAAACTGAAATCTATCAGACAAATAAGATCTAAACCACTGCAACGGAGTTCCACTGAGTCCAACAAAGTATTCCAATCTATCAAGTAGAATAGCATGATCGTTAGTGTCAAAGGCTGCACTGAGATCTAAAAGAACAAAAACAGAGACAAGTCCATTATCAGATGCAGTCAGGAGGTCATTAGACACCTTCACTAAGGCAGTTTCAGTGCTGTGATGAGCTCTGAACCCAGATTGAAATACCTCAAACAAACCAACTCCCTGCAAATGGTCAGATAATTGCACAGCAACAACTCTTTCCAAGATTTTTGAAATGAAAGGCAAATTAGAGATTGGTCAATAATTGGCCAAAACTCCAGGATTGAGCATCTTTTTTTATGTAAGGGTTTAATTACAGAAGTTTTAAAAGCCAGTGGAACATAACCCAGAGTGAAAGAAGAATTAATGATAAGAAGAATACGGCTACCAATAATTGGGAAAATAATTTTAAATAACCTGGAAGGAATAAGGTTCAGAAGGCAAGATGAAGGCTTAGATGAGGAAATTATTTTATCCAACTCTAAGAGGTCGATTGGAGTAAACGTATCTAAGCAGATATCAATTGAGGGAGATGCAGTAGTTAATATACTAGAGTTTACGGTAGGAAGAATCTGACTGATTTCATCTCTAATAGATACAATTTTAAGATTGAAATAGTTCAGAAAGTCCTGACTAGAAAGCTCAGGGGGGATGCGAGGATTGACTGAGTCATGGGTCTTTGTAAGCCTGGCTACAGTGTTGAAGAGAAACCTGGGGTTATTCTTGTTTGCTTCTATTAATGCAGAATAATAGCTTGATCTAGCTTTTCTAAGAGATTTTTTATAGATTAAGAGATGATTTCTCCACGCCAAGTAGAATTCATCTGAATTAGTTGAACGCCATTTCCTTTCCAATTGACGAGTTTTCTGTTTTAAGTCACGAGTTTCTAAGTTAAACCAAGGGGTAAGAAATCTCTGGTTAGACTTTTTTCTTTATTAAAGGGGCTACCAAATCTAGAGTCCGATGCAGAGAGGCAGTAACACCATCAACCATGCTATCAATCATGAATGGAGCAGACTCTCCATCACTTATTTCTGGTGTTTCTGTTGTGTTGACCCATGGCATAGAGGAGACAATCTGCAAAAATTTAGCAACAACGTCATCAGAAAGACATCTGCTGTAGTAGTATTTTTCTTTAGGAAATAAGTGATCAGAGATAATGAAATCAAAAATTAACAGACAATGGTCAGACAGTACAGGAATATGAGGAGACACTACCAGATTTTCGATATCTATACCATAAGTCAAAACAAGGTCCAATGTTGTCGGCCTCCGTCGGTCTATGATGACCATGGAAGAGAATCCTAAATGTCTACTCTGCTGGAACAGCACCACCTGTGGCTGAACAGGCCGATGCGCGAATGGCAGTCCCTGTCACACAGGTCGCACTTGTGGGTGGTCTCCGTGCTGCTGGAGCTGTGGCGGTTCTTCCTGTGGGTCCTTTTTTCATCTGCTGCAGCAGTCAGTCTCTCTTCACCCGCCTTGAGCTGTCTGGTCAGGGTGCCTCTCCATTTGGAGCGGTCCGTTGCAAGGTCCTCCCAGCGCTCTGTGTTGATCTCCAGGGCCTTCATGTCTCTCTTGCAGACGTGTGGGCGGCCAACGTCTCTCCTGCCAGTCGCCAGTTCTCCATATCAGAATCAGAATCAGAATCAGAATCAGATTTATTGTCATTGTTCATGTAGTACACAAACTAGGAATTTGTCTTGGTGCAATGCTGCAACATTAAACATGATAAGATAAAAGAAATAAAAGACTATACATGCAATAAGTGTAGAATAAGAATGAGTAATACTAGTCAAAGCAGTTTTTAAATATATTAGCGAGCAGCAGGTATTGTGGAGTACCACATAGTGCAGTCGGTAATGCAACAGAAACAGTGATGATTAACATGAGTCTGGTTGAGCTGCTGTACATAGTGCACGAGAGTCAATAGAGAGTCAATAGAGGACGTCTTTGGGGATTCTGCCATCCATACGGTGAACGTGGCCTAGCCAGCGGAGCCTGCGCTGCCTGAGTAGAGTGAACATGGAGGGAAGGCCGGTGCAGGACAGAACTTCTGTGTTGGGCACTTTGTCCTGCCAGGATATGTCCAGGATGCGGCGAATGCAGCGCAAGTGGAAGGAGTTCAGTCTCTTTTCCTGCCGGGCGTATGTTGTCCACGTCTCACTCCCATAGAGCAGTGTGCTGATGACGCAGGGGTTGTACACTGCCATCTTCATCTTGACAGAGAGTTTGGGATTTTCCCACACTCGTGTGGTGAGGCGAGCGAGTGTGGAGGTTGATTTTCCAATCCTCTTGTCGATCTCTGTATCAAGGGAGAGGTTGCTGCTGATCGTGGACCCCAGGTACGTGAACTGATTCACGACCTCCAGCTGGTAGTCAGCGATGGTGATGATTGGTGGTGCTTCCTTGCCTTGCGCCAAGACGTTAGTCTTCTTCAGGCTGATGGTAAGCCCGAAGTCCTTGCATGCCTGGGAGAAGCGGTCCATCAGGGTCTGAAGCTCCTGCTGTGTGTGGGTTGCGACTGCAGCATCGTCTGCGAACAGCATGTCTCTGATTAGAGCCTCGCGTACTTTGGTTCTGGCTTTCAGGCGGGTGAGGTTGAAAAGCCTGCCGTCAGATCTTGTATGCAGGTAGATTCCCTCTGTTGCTGTGCTGAAGGCATGCCTCAGGAGCATAGCAAAGAAAATCCCAAAGAGGGCTGGCGCAAGTACACAGCCCTGTTTCACTCCTCTGTGTATGTTGAATGGCTCTGAGACGTTGCCGTCGTGCTGCACTATCCCCTCCATGTTTGTGTGAAACGATTCGATGAGGCTTTACAACTTTGGCGGGCATCCTATCTTTGGCAGGATCTTGAAAAGGCCCTCTCTGCTGACCAGATCAAACGCTTTGCTGAGGTCAATGAAGGCGACGTACAAGGGCATGTTCTGTTCTCTGCATTTCTCCTGGAGTTGGCGGATGGAGAATATCATGTCTACCGTCGATCGCTCAGCGCGGAAGCCACACTGAGACTCGGGATAGACACGTTCGGCAAGCTTCTGTAGACGAACGAGAACAACTCGTGCATAGACTTTGCCAACAACGCTGAGGAGGGAGATGCCACTGTAGTTGTTGCAGTCACTTCTCTCCCCTTTGTTTTTGTAGAGGGTGATGATCTTGGTGTCCCTCATGTCCTTTGGTACGGCACCTTCCTTCCAGCACTGGCAGAGGACGTCATGCAATGGCAGCAGTAGGGCAGTTTTGCAGTGCTTGATCAGGTCGGGGGGTATGCCGTCATTGCCGGGTGCCTTGCCAGCGGCCAAGCTATCAAAGGCCTTGCTGAGTTCGTCGTTGGTTGGCTCGGTGTCAAGTTCATCCATGGATGGCAGGCAGTCGATGGCATCAAGGGCTGACGGTGTCACGGTGTTCTGTCTGGAGTAGAGGTCGGAGTAGTGCTCCACCCATCTCTCCATCTGCTTGTTCTTTTCTGTGATCATCTCCCCAGTGGAGGATTTGAGGGGGGCCGTCTTGCTCTGAGCCGGACCAAGTGCTTTCTTGATGCCATCGTACATACCACGGATGTTCCCTGTTATGGCAGCGGTTTGAATGTCTTGGCTGAGCTGAGTCCAGTACTCGTTGGCACAGCGCCGAGCAGTCTGCTGAACTTTGCTTCTCGCAGCCCTGAGAATCTGGAGATTCTTCTCATTTGAGTACTTCTTGTACTCGGCAAGAGCTGAGCGCTTGGCTTCAATGACGGGGGTCATCTCGGTCAACTTTGGCATCAAACCAGTCCTGTGACTTCGAGGTCTTCCTCCCAAAGGTAGCCAAGGCTGTGCGGTGGATGGTGTTTCGCAGCTCTTCCCACTTCTGCTTTGCAGATTCTCCTTCTTGTGGTACACCAAGTTCCTTCTCAAAGGTGGAGGCAAACCACTCAACAAGTTCTGGTTGGGCCATCTTGCTTGTGTCAATCCATGCCTTTCCAGGCTGTCTAGCATGATGGAATTTCTTCAAATGCAGCTTGACCTTGCAACACACCAATGAATGGTCTGTGTCGCAATCTGCACTCTGGAACGAACGGTTCCAGGTCCAATGTATGGTGGAAATAATGGGTAGAATTTTTTACTTTTTGGGAAAACTCTATTGAGTCTAAAATTGAATTGAAAGCCTTATTAAGACAGTCACTCTCAACATCAACATGTATATTATAGTCCCCTACAACAATTATTCTATCGGTTTTCAGCACTAAATCAGCTAAAAATTCGGCAAATTCCGATAGAAACTCTGAATAGGCCGTGAGAGGACTATAAACTATGGCAAAGAGAACTGGGTTCAAGCCAAGATTGCCAACAGGCCCCACACTGAGGACCAAACCTTCAAAGGAATTAAAGCACAATTTCTGCTTAACATTAACTAGTAGTTTAGAATGGAAAATTGCCGCCACTCCACCACCACGACCAGAACCTCTGGGGTTATGACAGTTTAAATACCCAGAGGGAGTTAATTCATTCAAACCAACATAATCATCTTGCCCGAACCAGGTCTTTGTGAGAGATAGTAGATCGATCTGATGATCAATTAATAGATCATGGACCAGAAGAGACTTAGAATATAGAGACCTAATGTTTAATAAGCCACATTTAATTTTTAAACTTTGGGGGGGAACAGAGGCCAAATTATTAATTTTATTAATTTTAGGGACTTGAGGCTAGATTAGAATTTTACCAACATTTTGTTTAATTAATCTGGAAAGTTTATGCATTCTATTTTTTTTTACTTTTTCATTAACTTTAGAGGGAGCAGAAAAAGGTTCTCTAAGGGAGGAGACAGGGGCAAAGTTGAAAGGTGGTGGAAGAGGAGGAGCTGCAGAAGTGCGAGTGTTTTTCAGGTTGTGTTGTATTGGTCCTGGGTTACAATATTTAGGGCAACAGGAGACAGACTCAATCTCTGAAGGATTATAAATCAAAGGCTGATCCAAACGGTAAAGACCACCTGAGTTAATGGGATTGATACAATACATGGGAACAGAACCAAAAAAGGGCAGTTTGGCAAACCCAGAAACTTCAGAGTGAGTAAACACACCAAAATTCAGTCACTGTACCAAAAAACACCAAATAAAATAGAAAAGATTGTCTCTTAAAACACGTGCACCAAGTCTATTTGGGTGGATGTCATCAGGCCTCATAAGTGATGGGCGGTTCCAAAATAAGTTAAAATTGTCAACAAAACCAATGTTAAAAATAGGACAAGTAAAATACAGCCAAGAATTAAGACTGAGAGTTCTGCTAAAACGATTACAGCCTCGTCTGAGAGGTGCCAAAGGCCCAGAGATGAGTGTACGTCTGCCACAGTTCATGAGAGTGGACAGAAGGCGCTCCTGAAGTCACTTTTTAAAATCTCAGAAGCTTCAACTGGGATGTTATTGCATCCCGCATGCACAACGACAGTTTGAACGTGAGGGAATTCATTCAGCAGGTCAGGGATAAGAGCCTCAATATCAGAGACTCTAGCCCCGGGAAAAAATCGAGTCACACAGTACCTGCTTCTGACGTTCCTCATGATCGAGTCACCAATTACCAGTGTCGTCTGGCGGGGTGGTTGTTGGTGGATTCTGATGTGGAAAGGAATTGTGAAGAGGATGATGTTGTTGTTGCGAAGGCGGGGAGATGCGTTCTTTTCTTCTATCTGGAGAAGGTGTGTAATTTGACACACCCTGGGTGGTCTTTATCCGGGATTTGCGGACATGAGCCGCCGCTGAAGGAAAGGAGGGAGGACGAGAGGTGTCCACGGGCGGGCGGCCAGCATCCAGGTGGGGAAAATCCTCCAGGGAAAGGATATCAAATCTGTTACCCAAGGACACGGGAAGAGAAGAGGCGCGGCCCATTCTGGTCGATCGACGATGGTTGTTAACTGGTGGAACCAAGGTCCAGGGCACAGATGGAGGATGAGAGGGACCAAGCGAAGCTTTTGGTTTAGCCCCGAGATGAAACCAGTGTTCGTTGTTGAGGTCATGGACGTCTGTGGAGGCTGCGGAGGCTGGAGCAGGTGTGGAGGTAGGTGGAGACATGCTGAGTTCACCCAAATAAGTAGCAGTTTCCGCCAGCTGCGAGGCAGTAGCCGGAGCCGATGATCACCCGAGAATGATGGTGTCGATGTGGTCTTCGGCCTCCTGAATCTTGTAAAGATTGGAGAGCCTCGTTTCCAGCTCAGAGACCTTATCGAGGAACAATAAACAGCGGGTACATGACGGAGCAGGAGCCATGGCATTCCAGGAGCTGAGATGGGCAGCCCGCAGCTAGCCAAAAACAGCTACTCGTGCGTCCGAACGGACTTTTAGGCGAGGTCAATACCGAGGTAACAGTAAATAAAAACTAATAACAACAAACAGGGATAAAAAATGAAATCAATAAAAACAAACAAAAACGGAGAAAAAAATACTCTGAGGCAATGAGTGTCAGACACAGCTGTCAAAATTCAAAATATAACAGTGTAACTTGACAGAGACGAGGCTAACACTTTGAGCTGATTAGTAAAGTCAGCTGATGTGACAGAAGAGGATGTCTTCCTGTCTGTGCAGAGGTTCAGTTTCCCCAAGTCTCTCCCATACATATTGTCACCCTCCATAGCGACTGATATTGTCCTAGTTGTATACTGGAGGGGACCATTTGTGTAAGTCTATTGCGTCTTTTGCATTCAATACTATTAGGTTGTCACATTTTTTTGCTATCTCTGCGAGCAGCCCTGCTTAGGTTATATAGTCTGACAGCCGTAAGTAGGAAAGACCTGCGAAACCTCTCGGTTGCGCACCTAGGATGATGTAGTCTACTGCTAAATGAGCTCCTCAGTGCGTTCAGTATGTCCTGCATAGGGTGGGACTTGGACTCCAGCAGAGATGACAGTTTAGCCACCATCCTTCTCTCCCATATCTCCTCCACTGGGTCAAGGCATTGCCCCAGGACAGAGCTAGCTTTCTTGATCAGTTTGTTCAGTCTCTTCCTATCGGCAGCTGTAATGCCACTGCCCAAGCAGACCACTCCAAAAGTGATGGCTGATGCCACCACCGTGTTGTAGAATGTCTTCAGCAGCACCCCTTGTACACCAAAAGACCTGAGCCTTCTCAGTAGGAACAGCTTGTGCTGTCCCTTCTTGTAGAGTGCGTTGGTATTGTGTGACCAGTCTAGTTTATTGTTCAGATGAACACCCAGGTTGGGTTAGGATGTCACCAACTCAATGTCTCTTCCCTGGATGTTTACTGGTGCTGTGAGGGATTATCCTTGCCTGCGGCAGTCCACCACCAGCTCCTTAGTTTTCCTCACGTTGATCTGGAGGCAGTTCCGATGGCACCAGTCCACGAAGTCCTGGATAAGTCCTCTGCACTCAGCTTCATCTCCGTTGGAGATGAGGCCGACGATCGCAGAGTCGTCAGAGAACTTCTGTAGATGGCAGTGTATTGTGTTGTGTGAGAAGTCCGCAGTATAAAGGGTGAACAGGAAGGGAGCCAAAACCGTTCCCTGGGGGGCCCCCGTGCTACCTATGATCGTGTCGGACACACAATCCCGGGTTCTCACAAACTGTGGCCGGTTAGTGAGGTAGTCCAGGATCCATGATGACAGGTGCTGGTCCACCCCTGCGCACAGCAGCTTGTCCTTCAGGATCATCGGTTGGATGGTGTTGAAAGCACTGGAGAAGTCAAAGAACATGATCCTTACCGCATTCCCGGGCTTCTCCCGGTGGGACAGGGAACAGTGAAGGAGGAAGATCACTGCACCCTCCACCCCAATGCCATGCTGGTAGGCGAACTGGAGTGGATCCATCGCTGGTCCCACCAGGGGGCGGAGGTGAGCAAGGAGCAGTCTCTCAAGGGTCTTCATCATGTGAGATGTCAGGGCCACTGGTCTGTAGCTACTCAGGTCTTTGGGGCGGGAAGTCTTTGGTACAGGTACCACACAAGATGTTTTCCACAACTGTGGTACCCTCCCCAGCTTCAGGCTCAGGTTGAAGATGTGCTCCACAATCCCACACAGCTGGTCTGCGCAGGACTTGAGGAGCTTTGCGCTGATGCCGTCCGGTCCCGACGCCTTCCTCGCCTTGATTTTCCTCAGCTCCATCCTCACCTGGGTCTTAGTGAGGGTCAGGTTGGGGGGCTGTGTGCTGGGGGTGGGGGGATGTTGGTAGAGTGGGGTGTGGACAGCAGGTCTCGGTGACTTTAGAGGCAGCAGTGGTTGGTGTGCAGTTGGGGGGAGGGCGGTTGGTCAAACCTATTAAAAAACAAGTTCAGATTGTTCACCCACTCCCTGCACCCCGTGGCCTGGGGAAGGTATTCTGGAGCCCAGAGATGGTTTTAAGGTTTCTCCAGACCCCACCGATGTCGCTCTGTTGCAGCTTGTCCCACATCTTCTTCCTGAAGCTGTCCTTGCCTTCTCTGACCTTCCTCCTCAGCTCCCTCTGTATGGACTTCAGCATCTCCCTGTTCCCTGACCTGAAGATCCTCTTCTTCTCTCTCAGAAGTGTTCTTATCTCAGGGTTGATCCAGGGTTTGTTGTTCGAGCAACACCGTATGATCTTGGTGGGTAAGGTGTTGTCCACACAGAAGCTGATGTAGTCCGTGATGGTGTGAGTGAGGCCATCGATGTCCTCACCATGTGGATCGCAGAGCTGCTCCCAGGCAGTGATTTCAAAACAGTCCTTTAGAGCGTCCATTGTCTCCTCAGACAATAACTTCACCGTGTGCATGACCGGAGGCTGTCTGTGAACTAGGGGTTTGTACACCGGCAGGAGATGAACCAAGTTGTGATCCGATCTCCCGAGTGGGGGGAATGGTGATGAGATGTACGCCTCCTTAGTGTTTGCATAGAATAAGTCCAGTGTTTTATTGTCTCTAGTGTGGCATGCGACATACTGGGTAAACGTGGGCAGAATCAGGGACAGTTTGGTTGAAATCACCTGAGATGAGGAGAAGAGCATCTGGGTGTTCTGTCAGCAGCCTGCCAGTTACTGAGTGAAAGACGTCACACGCTGTCCCCGCGTTCGCCGTCGGATTTGCATAAATAACAATGCAGATCACGTGTGAGTATTTCCTCGGCAGATAGGTAGGCCACATGCTAACAGCTAGCAACTCAATGTCTTTGTTGCAGTGTTGTTGTTTAACTGTGATATGTCCCAGTCTGCACCAGTTGTTATTGACATACATTATCACTCCTCCACCCCTTGCCTTCCCACTGTCTGGTGTCCGGTCTGCCCGTATTGTGTGGAAACCCTCCAGTTCGATGTTAGCATCTGTTGCTAGTTCTGTTAGCCACATCTCAGTAAACAACATCAAGATACTCTCTCTGAAGATGCTCTTGTGGCGGGAGATATCCGCTAGCTCGTCAGTCCTATTGAGCAGCGATCGTACATTCCCCATAATAACGGATGGAAGGACAGGTCTGTACCTTATATTTCTCGACCGCCGTCTTACTCCAGCTCGACATCCATGCCGTTTCCAATCTTATTTCTCCCGGTATGTCAAGTTTTTGCATTAGCATCGTGGGCCGGTTAAGTGCTAACAGCTGGTCTCTATTGTACTGCCTCCTGCAAGAAACAGTGGCTCTGTCCGCTGGCTCAGGAGACATTTGGGCGATCTACGTGTCTGTGATGGATAAAGGTGTCGCTGAATCAGAAAGATTAGCAAGAGAGCCAGATAGTAAATAGAAATAGGAAGAAATTGATCCGCTGTTGCAAAAAAGGCAGCCTACTCATGTGGCGCCGGAAGTGGAAACCTTCCGGAAACCAAAGCTGCTGGATTCTCCACCTCCTCTGGCCAGTCTCACCCGCTAAGTCCTTAATTGGTGGTGTCCTTCCATCATGATGTGTGCCCCAGCAGGGCACAAAGCAGGACTCAAATGCTAGACGAGTTCTTGGCATGTTGATTTATTAAGGAACACAAATAAACATGCAGCTCGTGGGCTGAAACGCAAGACTACAGCATAGCAGGAAAAAACACACACGGCTAGGATAACTGGAAAAACTCACAGACTAGAATACAGGACTACCAAGAACAAGGCACAAAGCATGTGTGAGACACCAGTTGACATTAGGACGCCACATTCAGGTAAGGAGCGGCGTTCCTTAAATAAAGTAGGACTGATTTACTCAAATATACCGTAAACAGCCGTGGGCAATCAAGAAATTAACAAGACACAAACCAAGGAAAAACCACGGAAATAAACAGGACACTGTCAAACTCAAACCCAAGACAAAACTACCAATGACAGGAATAACACAACACCATGATAATCATAATACTAAAAGCAGGACAATGGTAAGGTAATGGTAAGGCAATGAAAACACAAAGCCGGAACCGAACCAAGATAATATTCAAAATGAACAGAGAATCATAAAAATAAACTTAAAGTGAGAATGTGGGCTGAGCCCATGTCCAACTTACAATAGCATATACAGACTAAATAAAGGCGAGGACATGGGTCCACCCCATGGCTTTACATGAACTGGTTTAGTGAGGCTAGAATATTATCCAGGTCTTCATTAAAAACCATGTTTTCCTCATCAGCTGTCACCGTTTTCAGGTGGCATTGCTCCTCCATTTTTTTCATAAACTCTCCCATAGTTTCTGAAAACATCCGGTAGGTTTCTGCATTTTTATGATTTTTTTATGATTCTAAACAAACCCGACCAAGGTTCAGTTTGATCCAGACTGAGACCACTTTTTTTTTCTCAGACTAAATTTGAGGACAGTGATTCAGGGGAGGTTTCAAATCTAAAAATTTGGTCCGAATCAAACTGAAAAGTCTGAAAGTCCAAACTAAACAGGTTAGTCTGAACGCCCCCTAAAGGTCTCTGTTTACAACAAAATAAAAGAAAGTAATTAGGAGGACAAAAAAATCCAATTTTTATCTGTGTCCAGCTTCCCATTACTCAAAAATATAAAGGACAATATAAAGACAAATATTTCTTCTTCGGTTGGGTTGGTTTCAAAGTATTTCCCAATCACATTCCTGAAGACAACAATGAAGAAGCGTTTCATGACATCTGTGACTACCCAACCCTGAACTGTAAGCAGCTCCCCTCAGCAGTGCTGATAAGGCCGTCTATCTCCAGTAAGTGTTCGTCATTTATGAAAAACAGGCACAGCTCCAGTCAGAGTTAAACAGATCTGACTTCTCTACCCTCCTCCTGTTAACTTTGTCTGATAAAGGTGATAACTACAGCTCCCAGGAGCTTCAGGGAGACCACTCTGAAGGTTCCTTCTACAAAGTTGATCTTAAGGCCAGTTTGGGCACCTTCCACCCTCCTGGGATGGACTCATATGGTTTAGTTGCCACAACGTTCCAAATGTGAGCTGGACCGTACCAGGCTGTACCCAGTGAACTGTTACTCAGTACCAAAACGAATATAACATAGACTAGAACAGGCTTATTTCACACAGACCTATAACGATCTCATTGTTTATATACTATAGACATCCTCTTGAGCTGATTTGATGGGTCACGTGACTTGTGCCATCTTGCCAGCTGTTAGTTCTAAAGCTTAGGGAGTCCTGGATGAAGTCAGTAACTGCTCAGGAGGAATAATGACTCCAGTGAAATGTGAACAGACAGACTGACGGATGACACACCATTGCATTAGCTCCTTTTGGCCTCACCGGAGTGAACTAAAAATGCTTTGCATTACAAGAAGAATACCGGAGTATACAACAGAGAAAATGTGGGGAGATTATTTTATTTTCTATGCAATATTGCCAGGTGCCAGACAGCTGCACCTGACCAGTCTGAGCCAGTGGGCAGAGGGCAGCGCAGACAGCTATGTGGGAGTGGGGACTTCTTCCTGCACTTCTATAATGTAAGTAATAAATTCTTGACAAACGTGTTAAAATGACCACACTATCAATGTTTTATCAGAAACTTTATTCACTTGTTCCCACTTCTGTCTGCAACATAAGGTGGACTCACTCGTCTGCCTGCGTTAAGTCCGACCACTTTTTTACCTCAATATAAAGAATTGTGACTAGAAAGACAAAATAACCCAAAACACACAACTAAATCACGGCAGTACAGATTGAAATTATAACCCTGAGCTGGGGACCAGCTGGTTAATCCCTGGAGCACTGATCTCACCAAAACATGGTTCTTTTGCATTTAATGCCTCTTTTGAGGTTGCCACACAACAAACCTTTATCATTTTTCACTTTTCATATAAAGATAACAGTTTGTGCTTTGGAAAAGCTTCTTTTTTGCTGTCTTACATTTTGCCTTGCTGTAAATGATGGGGACGAGATGTGGGTGTGGCTTTAGAACGACGATCCATGGGGAAGATTTATGAGTGATGGAGCGAACGGTCAGACTGACACGGCTTCATAGATGCCACCACGACCTTTCATCCCATCATCTCTACACCTGAATGCGCAGATTTCTGCACACTTTTGGTACATCGGGACGAATGTGTGATATTAGATTCAAAACAAACAGAATATTCCCGTCTTTGACAGTGTTGGTGGAATATCAATAAATTTACATTTATTTTCTTTAAAACCTTTTTTTTTTGCAATTTTCTTCACTTTCTTCTCATGAATTTAAGGCTTTACTACTAAATTGTCATGCTTGTCTTCATAAATTTGCAACTTCAACTTCTTGTAAATTTTGAATTTTTTCCTCATACACCTGCAACGTTTGCACATAAACTGTGATGATTTATCTATAGATTATCTTAAAGCCACAGGTTACAGTTATGGTTATTTTGGTGTTGCACCTAACGTCTCCTTTACTGTCTCCTAAACCCAGCAGTAACACTAGTGAATTGTGGGAGTTGTATTCCTCGCTGCTCGTCTCTGATGTTTACAGCTGGGATGCCTTGGCTAAACCCCTCCCAGCCCAAATTCCCGTCCTCCCCCAGCTCTCCCTGCAGGTCATCGGCCTCTCTTCCACCCTCCTCTCTCCACACTCAGACTCCATTGCTTCCACTCAACACACCGAGCTTTCTCCAGTCTCACACGACCGTCTGGGGCCATGTTTTGGCGTCTCAGCCTGTCCGTCGGCCTCCTGCTGCTCCACCTGGCCGCCGCTGACGGTACGTTCACTTCTTCATTCTGTATTTGTCATAGCGGTGAGGAGGAACGTTGGGTTTCAGCATGAGGTAAAAACACAGGCCGTAATGGGGTGAAGGGGTCGGAGTAAATGATTGGTTGATGGCATGTGAATCTTGACCCCACCCAGCGATGTTTGATGATGTCACAAAAATCTAAAATAACATAATTTGTCTTCATGGCTAAGATTTTCCACATTAGGAAGTGCAATGGTTAGCATCCATTAAAAACACTGTGAGGTAACATTAAAATGAAAGCTTAGCTTTAGCTATTTAAAGTTAACTCTGTGGGAAACATTGGTGTCGCCTGAAGACGGCTGTCAGTGTACCTTTAAATATGGTGGATTTATGACATCAAGAGCATCTTTTCGTGAAGTAATGCAAACATATTCACAGCTGAAGTTTCCTCCTTTCTCCCATCAAGCAAAATAGCCAGTGTTACCTTCTTGACTTTCACAGTTTGGCGGCTCCTAATGAAGTATGGACCCCTGTGAAATACAGGAACACTGTAAAATTTTGGATAATCTTTGATCAAAAATGAAGATAATCAAGTATAAACAGGTGTTAATAGTGTATAGTCTTTAAAAATAAAAAGCTGTTTGATATTTGTTACCTCAGTGTGACGGGGGAACAGCCCCTCTATGTAGGGGTGAAGGTCATAAACCCCTTCCCTGGGAGGCTACCGGAGACCCCGGTACCTGAGACCCCCAGTGTCACGTCAGTGGGTACATTGTGACCTGCTTGGCTGAACTCTCTGGCGTGTGGCGGGTGGAATGAACGTGGATTATAAGGGCCCACAACTCTCATTAACAGCCAGAGATTACCTGCTAAGGTGCGTTACTTAGCAACAACAGAGCTAACCGATGGTGGCCCTCTCCCTGTAGCTCTAGCTAACAGGTGGGGCGCCCCGACCTCAGGACAGCTCTTTCTTCCACAGATGATGGTTGTATACCACAACTTTCAGTGGAGCAGTACTGGCTGTTTATCAAGGAGAACTGTTGTTGTTCTTAATGGCATGAACACAACAGCGACAGAACCCACAAAATGTTGCATCAATATAATCAGGATTCCCGATATTTTAACTCAGGTGTCACCCTTAGTCACAACATCAGCAGGAGACTCATGGTACTTTAGCCCAAAACACAGTCAGAATTTCCCCGTCAGGAAAGCAAAGTAACACTCAGCAGCAGAATCGTTCCAGGTAAAAAAAAAACAAAAAACCAAAAAAAACAGTGATGTTGAAGAGCACAAAAATGAACAGAAACACAAGTCCCCCTTTTCAGATTAAACAGGACTGTAGAAATCATGAATAAAACTTAAGAATATCACTTGAGTCCTTGTAAGGCAATCCCAAAAATCCACAGGATTGACGCTGGTCGTTCCCACCACCAGCTGTCAGTCCCTGGCGTGGTTAGATCCCCAATGTCCTGGAACAGCAACTCCACAGTCCTGTCTGTAACCAGGTACACCGGCCATAACGCAGCACACAGCTCAAATAAAAAGCAAAAGTTTACCTCAGTCTCCTGTGTGGAGCAGTAACAAACTTAGAACAGTCGTACCAGGCAGAAAATAGCAGCCGGCACCTCCACACGGAACAGGGTGAAGAGGAGATACATCAGTGAAATGATGTCTGGATGGCAGGGCAAAACTCACCAGCTTCCACTTAAGTCCAGGGTCAGGCTACTGTGACTTCACCAGGTGGCCAGTGCACGTGCTCCGTGTCCGTATCTTCACGGAGCAGCTGAACATTCACTAGCACCGGCATGTGGTTAGCACACAGGCCCCTCATTCAGCAATTTGTGAGAGCAAAGGAGGCTGGATTGACGTAAACGGACTTGGAATAACAGTCCTGGTCGCTGGGTCAATATCCACTCCACAAACGAGCCACTTCCCCTGTTAGTCTCTTCCTGCCGTGGGCAACAGCGAGGCGGGAAAGCCATGACTGGGGCTAACACAGTAGCTCATCAAGCAAAGCCACATGGAGCTTCTATAGCTGCATAAAGCAAAAACAACACTCCGATGGGATGTACCGTTTTCTGCAAGTCAGTAGCATCAACACTTTGACTCAAAACAGGAGTTGTGTGCACAGCCCGCTGACACTCTGACACACTCATAGCTGCCCGGTGACTCGTTCTCTGAAGCAGCACCCACGTCTCTCTTGCTCTCTCAAAACGCCATGTCTGCAACTCTCCTCTTCTGCCCTCTTCATTGCCTGATTGGCTACTCTGCTTCCCTAGTTGATCCGACTTCCAATGAGGCTACAACACCTGCCAGGAATGTCTAACATGGCTGGTATACCATTTTAAGGAGCACATTAAGGACATCGTTACGTTAGAATAAGTTGTTTATATATACATGGAGCTCGACTGGTGCTGTTATGGAGGCCGCCATTTTGCACCGCCATGTTTCTACAGTGGCTCTGAAGGGACAAACATAAAGCCAGCTGTAGAAGAAACTGTTTATGTTGTAGTGAGGAAGTGGCCTGCAGAGATTGGTGGCGCTGTAGCATGAGTCAGCCGTTGGCTGACATAAAACAGGCTGTGGCATATTGATGTACCACCATGCACGTCACGGACCTGGTGACACAGGCACGGATGACGTCACCACGCCGCGACAATATTAACGGCAGGAGTCCAGGGGCCTCGTGTATAAATGACTGAGCAGCTTTCATAGTGAAAGATGGATGGCGTACTCACAAAATTTGAAAGGTACGTGCACACAAACATTTTTAGATTTATAAAAGTGTTCACGTGCCGGATTCTCCGCTGCTTTTCTTCATGCATCCTACCTCACGTGAAAACCAGCGTACGTGCACGATCTCTTTACTCCGCCTCGGTTCCTCAACTAATGACTGTAAGTGAAGAAAAATGAACCTTCTGTCACTTTTCTGTCAAACAGTGATGGTCAACCCTGCAGGAGAATACCACATAAATAATAATAACTGCCCAGAGTGTGATGCTGAGGTGTTGATAGGTCAGAAGAAAAGTTTTATTTTGTTCTGACCCTCCAGAATCCACAATAAACCGAAGCTGACCAAGTGGACTGTGTTACTATGACAGTTCATTCATTCATGTTTCATTTCTGTCAGATCATAACAAGATATAAAGAAAAAGGAAAGAGAAAAGACAACAGGTTTCAGACAGAAAGGGTGAAGGCTGAAACAACAGCCTGTGTCTACCCCTCAGTTACTGCAGCTGGCTCAGACTGAAATAAAATAAAATGGCATTAAAGGCTATAGAAGGATCACTATATGACAGTGTGTGTGTGTGTGGGGGGGGTGTTGACACACAGGAAAAAATGCTGTGAAAGAAAGCCCTCAGTAATCCACATACAGTAGACATGTGATGTTATTGAGTAACATAAGTAAATAAAGACCACTGGTACCACTCCAGTCTTACAGCTGAATTTACACAAACCAAATCTGTCAGAATCCAAACGACACATGACAGCCAGGAGAAGCTTTTGATCTCCAGATTGTAATCCCCAAACAGAGATATTTTAGACTATGGAAACATCTCTTCACTCCAACACAGCTGCAGCTGGAGCCGGAACTCATTCAAGGGAATTTTGTCCAACAGAATTCCTCCCAGGAGAGATGGATCTGTGTGCGTTGTCTCCTGAGTCAGCTGGATGCTCTCTGGTTAATACCTCTGTGTCACATTTACAGAGACGGGATCCAGTTTCCAGTGGTTCTGGTTTTGGACCCTGAATGAGGCAGGTGTGATGGCCTGAGCGCTGATTCTGTCCACGCTCGGGTTGTCCAGTATTTTCCCCGTTCTTCTGTGTTGTCTTATGGCCTTCCAGGGTTTTTGTTTTGACAGCGTCACGGCGAGACTTCCAGCTGTCAGAGCCAGGGCGCGCCGTGACAGCTGGATTTCCTTTCATTGATTTCATTCCCCTTTTTCTGATTGGTCCTTAGTGTTCATTTAAGGGAGCAGCTGAGGCTTACTCCTCGCTGCAACCTCACACAACGTTGGACCCACACAACGTTTGGCTGGAGTCCCTAACCCCAACTCCGGTCTTCCTTTAATTCTTCATTCTCAGTAAGTGTTATTCCTAGTTAGTGTATTTCTATCTTGTGTCTTTGCCGTAGCCATTGTTGGTGTTTTGCCCCACGTGGCTATTTATTTTGTCATGTTTTATTAGCCTTTTGTTAATAAAACATGCAAACTCACTGGTTGACCTACAGCATCTCAATGATGCCTCGCAAGGGACCCCCATGACAGTAGGTCGCAGCCAAGATGAGACGCCGGTCACAGTGAGTTTGTTTTTTGGGGGGGCTTGTAGTTTTTTTCCCCTTTTTCCGTATGCCAGAGTGTTAGGAGATGGCGTCGCCAGGAAAAGGCTTTTCATTGAGCTTGGGCTACGAGCTAATCATGTTTCTAATAGAGCTAGATGGCCTGTTCTCCAATGCTCATCTCAACGTCACTCCCAACGGCCCACGCTAGTACTTGGACCTCACAGAGGCAGCAATTAAGCACACTCCTCGCCATGCCGACCACACCAAAGTCAGGAAGAGGATGGCAGAAATCACGGCACTTCGGGAGAAGATCCATGGATTGGAGTGGAATTCGAGCAGGAAGCCGAAGGTGAGGCATCCCCACTCCTTGCCTCGGGATCTGGTTCCTGTCACCCATCCAGCCCAGGAGTCTACATCACCCAAGTGCCGTTCCCATCAGCAGCAGAGGAGGAAGTCAGCCGGGATTCCCCGAGAAGAGACGCAGTGGGCAGCTGAGCTCATCCGGGGCCGTGTGGCTGAAGCTCCCTCTTCCTCCCATCCTACCCAAATCCTGAAGCATGTGGTGGCGGCAGTCAGACTGGTGGAGACCCATCCTGAACTCAATGATTTTCCCGAGTACGCCGAGCTGCTAGCCTCCGTCTCTGCGCAGCAGTGGTGTTTCCCAGACCTGACTGTAGCCTTGCCCTCTGCCGGTAAACGTCGTCACCCTGCTCATAATCAGCCTCAGCGAGATCCCCGTCCAGATCCTGTTCCGGGCCGCCGTGAGAACTCTGCCTCCCAGCCAGCTGCTATCCCTGCGTCACTACGGAAGGGACAGACCGCAGCCTCAGCCTCCGGGTCTTCTGTTTATTTATTTATTTATTTATTTACCTTTATTTAACCAGGAAAAAAACCCGTTGAGATTAAAAACCTCTTTTTCAAGGGAGTCCTGGCCAAGAGGCAGCAAAAAAAATCACAAATACACATCCAATGGCATACAAATCATATAAAACAGTTACAAATTAGTGAGGCCGTCTCAAGTGTTCTCAATCTGGATTTAAAGTCGTTCAGTGAAACAAGTTCCGTTAGTTTCCAGTCTTTTTGCAACATGTTCCATGTAGAGGGGGCTGAGAACATGAAATCTCTTTTTCCCAGCTCAGTACGGGCAAATGGAACAGAAAGCAACAAATGATCATTAGAACGCAAACCATAAGAATCAACACTTCTCAGTGTGATCAAATTACAAATGTAAGGAGGCAACAGTTCAAGCATGGCCTTGTAAATAAAAATGTACCAGTGAGTCAACCTCCTGGTGGACAAAGAGGGCCATCCCACTCTAGAATACAGTTCACAGTGATGGGTCAAGGCTCTACAGTTTGTAACAAACCTCAAAACATACACAGAGTCAATCTTACTCAGACACTGAGCTGAAGCGTTCATATACAAGAGGTCTCCATAATCTAAAATAGATAAAAAAGTTGCAGTAACAAGACGCTTTTTAACCTCAAAAGAAAAACAACATTTATTTCGAAATAAAAAACTCAGTTTCAGTTTAAGTTTTTTCACAATATTTTCAACATGGGGCTTAAAAGTCAGAGCATCATCAAGCAAGATACCAAGATACTTGTACGAGTGAACCACCTCAATTTCATTTCCCTCAAAAGTGGACACTGTAGGAAAAATTTGTGGACTCTTCCTAAAATTTGAAAACCACATCAGTTTAGTTTTGTCAGCATTAAGGACTAGTTTTAGCTGCAGAAGTGTGTGCTGCACCACATTAAAAGCTTTCTGCAGAGAAGCAACAGCATTAGCAGGGGAAGAGCCAAAGCAGTAAATAATTGTGTCATCAGCATTAAAATGCAAACTAGCATCAGACACATTTTGTCCTAGATCATTAATGTACATAATGAATAGGAGGGGTCCTAATACAGAACCCTGTGGCACCCCCTTTGGACACTGGCAATTTCAGAACACAAACCATCATATTTAATACATTGGGTCCTGCCACTCAAATAATTTGCGAACCAGGAGACTACATGTTCCGACAGACCAAAACTGATGAGTCTTTGCTTTAAAACTGTGTGGTCCACAGTGTCAAAAGCCTTTGACAGATCAATGAAAAGTGCAGCACAGTACTGCTTTTTATCAAGAGCAACAAGTATATCATTGACCACTTTTGTAGCAGCAGTAATAGTGCTGTGCTTTTTTTCTAAAGCCCAATTGCAGTTTTGAAAGAAGTTAATTTGAATATAAAAACTCTTTAAGTTGATCACACACGAGAGATTCAAGAATCTTGGACAAGACAAACAAATTTGATATTGGTCTGTAGTTAGTTAAAACTGCTGGGTCACCTCCTTTTAAGAGAGGAACCACAAAAGCTGACTTCCATACTACAGGAATCTCTTTGTTGTCAATTGATAAATTAAAAAGTACTGTAAGAGGCTGTGCAATAAAATCGGCAGCCATTTTCAAAAAGTAAGGCTCTATCAAGTCTGGTCCAGGGGGTTTTCTGTGATTCAAAGTTTTGAGAGCCTTATAACTTGCTGTACAGTAAAAGGTACAAGTCTAAAAGGTTCTCCAAAAAACATTTGGGAATTAGTACAGTGAGGCACAGATGTAGCTCCTGTAGAGTTAAACAGAAAACCAGATGACACAAAATGCTTATTGAAGCAATTTAAAACCTCAGTTCTATCATAAACTGGGACTGAGCCATTTAAAACAAAAGTAGGAAGAACCTGAGAGCTTTTGTTCACAGATAAACCTTTGATCACTTTCCAAAATTTCTGTGGATTATTAAGACTCTCAGTTATGACAGATAAATATTCAGATTTAGCCTTTTTAATAAAAAAAGTGCATTTATTTCTCAGTTGTCTAAAAATAGACCAATCACTGGCAGTCTCAGTTTTCCTGGCTTTGGCCCAAGCCACATTATGCTGATAAATGGCATCAGACAGTTCTGGAGAGAACCAGGGGTTTTCACGCCCCTTTACTCTGAATTTCCCTCTAGGAGCATGTTTATTTACAATTTTCTCAAAGTTTTCTTTAAAGAAAGTCCACGCTAACTCAACGTCTGGCAACAGGCCTATATGTTCCCAATTAACCAAGGACAAATCATGATGATAAGTTTGTTCATTAAATTTCTTCAAATTCCGCTTGAAAATAATGTGCGGTTTACATTTGGGGATTTTTGTATCTCTGCACACTGCAACAACACAATGATCACTCAAGTCATTGCAGAAAACACCCACAGATGAAAATTTATGTGGAGCATTTGTTAAAATTAAGTCAATCAAAGTGGACTTTTCAGGACTTTTAATATTTGGCCTAGTTGGATAGTTAATCAACTGGATAAAATTTATAGAGTCACAGAAAGATTTAAATTCTTCAGAAGCTACGTTTAACCAATCCCAATTGAAGTCTCCTGCTATTAAAAGCTCATTGTAGTTTAATTTGGACAAAAGAAGCTTTAAGGATGATAATGCCTCCTTGGTGGCAGATGGAGGTCTATAACAACCAACAACACTTATGGAAAGGGATTTGGCTATTTCCATATCCAAGGCCAGAAACTCCATCTGCTTAGAAATGGACTTAGACAAGACAACTGAAGCATCAAATCTTGATTTAACATAGGCGGCTACACCACCACCTTTTTTAGGCCTGTCAGTACGGAAGACATTGTATCCATTTATACTAATATCATCATCTGTGACAGCTTTTGTCAGCCACGTTTCAGAGATGATCACAACATCCGGATCAGTTGATCTAATCCAAATTTTGACCATGTCCATTTTAGGAAGTAAACTGCGCACATTAAGATGAATAATTTTGAGACCAGACATTGATTTAAAATCAGCAGGAGTCTGGATACATTGCAGATCAGGTCCAGGGTTTGGTTGCACATTTCCAGATAATAATAAACGTAGGACAATCATCAATCTTTGCTTCACATCACATTTTGAAGCAGAATTTTTGTATATTGAAGCCAGGCGATTCTTTTCATTGAGCAAAAGTGTGAGGTCATATAAAGTAAGAACATTTTGAAGTTTAAGTAATTCCCTTGGTACCTCTGTCCAGGAATCTATGACCCAGACCAAATGAGTCTGCGATTGCTCATAAACAACATTAAAATCAGTGCCACTATAGTAAGTGTCCCAAAAACACAACACATTGGCATGGGTACTCACCCAGGGAACATTATTTGATCTCGTGTTCCAGGCTTCCAACAAGCATATTAAAGTAATAAAAAATGCCATTGTCCTCCACTTTCTGCACATCAGCAGCTTAAAAGTTCTTACAAATACTGCAAGGAAATGTTGCAGACCCAAGCTAGATATCTCAGCTCCAGGAGTAATATAGGTCTTCCAACCCAATATCCAGGAAAATATTACAGGCCCAAGCTAGTAAGCTCAGCTCCAGGAGAGATGTAGGCCTCCCAGCCCAGTCTCCAGGGGGATGTTGCAAGCCCAAGCTAGTTAACTCAACTCCAGGAGGAATATAAGCCTTCCAGCCCAGTATTCAGGGAGATGTTGCAGACCCAAGCTGGCTAGCTCAGCTCCAGGAGGAATACAGGCTTTTCAGCCCAGTATCCAGGGAGATGATGCAAACCCAAGCTAGTTAGCTCAGCTCCAGGAGAGATGTAGGTCTCCCAGCCCAGTCTCCAGAGAGGTGTTGCAGGCCCAAGCTAGTTAGCTCAGCTCCAGGAGGGGCATCGGCCACCCAGTCCAGTCTCCAGGGGGATGTTGCAGGCTCAAGCTAGTAAGCTCAGCTCCAGGAGGAGTATAGGCCTCCCAGCCCAGTCTCCAGGGAGGTGTTGCAGGCCTAAGCTAGCCAGTTCAGCCCCCAGGAGGAGCACAAGCCTCCCAGCCACCTCTCCAGGGGAATGCCACAAGCCCAGCCAACCAACTCGTCCTGGGCACAGGTCCAGACCTGTTAGCCACACTCAAAGGTGATAGCAGTATTCTTTAAACTTGTTAAAAGTCATTAAACTCATTAAAAGTCCACAATTTACTTAAAACATATAAAGGGATTTCAATAAAAATATCAACTGCAACTTATAAAAAGAGATTTAAATGCAATAAAATCCATTAAAAACAGCTTAATCCAGAGAGACACTGAGCAGACATTACACATGCTGCCATCTTGGATCTTGGGATCTTGGATCTGTTCCCGCTGTTCCGTCAGCTCCTCATCCCTGGACTGCCTCGGGTGCTCCTCCCTCCTCCTCGACGCTCTCTCCAGCTGCTGTGAGCTCCACGAGTCCTGCCCCAGCTGCGCCAGTCACCGATCCTTTGCGAGCGGCTCCTCTTCGTCTTCCCGGGCGGCCCTCCATCACCATCCGTAGGGGAAAGGGGAGAACCAAGCCCGCTGCAGCAGTCACTATTGGCCCTCAGGTGAACAGGCAAGTGCTGTTTCATTCTCTCACTCCATATTATGAATTGCCTTGTCTGACTCCTGGGGGTGGAGTTCGGGGTTCATAGTCCCCTGAGCTCCCTCCACCTGCTGTAGCTATAAATAGTGAACTTGCATCCTCTGTGTCTCCTTCCCCTCTTGGTGAGCATCCCCCGGTGCCAGGAATACACCGCCAGATGAAGAAGGAGCCTGCGGCCCTGGAGAGCCTGGTACCAGCCCCACAGCCACGTCACGGGCAGAGGAGGTGGGCGAACTGCCGTTTGGAGCCTGCGCCGGCAATCAAACGTCCCCGGGTCTCCATGGAGGAGCAATCCGACCCAACAGGTCACGGTTCCCCTGCCACCACGCCGTGTGGGCCTTCAGCATGGACTTCAGCGCCAGAGAGTCCCCAGACTGTGATGACCATCATGCCGGTTGCGGAGCCTGCCACAATCGAGTCAGAATCAGGAATGGACCTCTGGATCATTGAGCCTGGATTGTCAGAGTCCTGGACAGCAGTGGAGCCCAAGATCAGGCAAGTGTCCTGTTTTGTCTTTCTCTTTTCTGTTCTGGAGCATTGAATTCTGGAGCATTATTGCCTGTCTCTCGGGGAAATGAGCCGGGTGCAGCCGATCGCTGCATCTGGGCTTGTCTCGCCGGGCTCTGCTGCTGGCAGTGATTTTGATCCCCATTTTCTTTGTTCCTCTGAGCCTTCTCCCAGGGTCACCGGTGGCGAGTCAGCTCCGGTCGTCATGGAGGTTCCAGGTTCGTGCTCGGAGGTCATCCCTAGTGCTGCGCCGGCCCAGTCGGGGTCCATCGTGGGTGCAGCGCTGACCCAATCAGAGTCCAGCAAGGGCGCAGCGCCGGTTTGGTTCTAGGTCGGTGAAGGAGCTGCAGATCCTCTGCTGTCTGACGCCAGACTGGCCCCTCATCTTTCCCCCAATCCTTCTCCACCGGGTGCTGCTGGGGTTTCCCGTGTTCGGCTCTGCTTTTCCTCATTATCCCTCTCGGTAGGGAGGCCGCCTCCGAGTTCTCCCCTCCGGTCCTGGTGGCCAAAAGACACGGGTCAGCGGCCCGGGAGACTGAGTCACCAGTTCAGCGTTCTGGGTCGGCCACTCGAAGGGCTGCCTTGTTGGTTCGGCGACCTGATCCAGCCGCCAGAGGTACTGTTTCTCCGGGCCTGGGACTGGGGTAGGCTGCCTGAACTGCTTTTTTTTTCTGCCAGTAATTTGGAATCCGGATGTGGGTTGACCACCCAAACTGCTTTTTTTTCTCTCTGTGCTCTACCTGCTGGCATCCCTGTAAGTAGTGTTTTTTTTTAAATTATTATTATTATTTTCTCCTCTGTAGTTTGAAGGGATGCTCTTTTGTTTTTTGTCTTTGCGGGTTATAGTATTGGACTATATTTGTAGTTTTGCTAGTCTGAGCTGTTGCGATTGAGTTCCCCCCCCCCCTCAGGGGTTATGGTACTTGTGTATTATTTTTTGGAAATGTACCTGTATTTTGGTTTTCTTGCTAGTGAGTTTTTTCTTCTTCCCTCAGTGGGATTATGGTACCTGTATTGTTTGGAGATGTACCTGTAATTTGTTCCTCTTGTTTTCTTGCTGGGCAGGACGCTATGTATGTTTTGTTGTCTTGATTCAACTGTGCCTGAGAATTCTTTGTAGTATGTTCTGCCTTTGATTTTCTGTGCTTTGTTTCACCATTTTATTTATCTTTGTTGCCCATCCTTTGTTTTTGTTTTTGTTTTTGTTTTCTCCTGGTGTAATATTTTCGGTTCTCTCCCTCCTAGCCTGTTTCTCCCTCCGCTCTCCCTGGGTCAGCCCTGGTAGCCTTCTAGTTGGGGGGGGGGGGGGGGGGTTGGATGTCACGTTTACGCCTGGAATGCGCCTTGTAAACGGGGGGTACTGTGATGGCCTGAGCGCTGATTCTGTCCACGCTCCCGGGTTGTCCAGTATTTTTCCCGTTCTTCTCTGTGTTGTCTTATGGCCTTCCAGGGTTTTTGTTTTGACAGCGTCACGGTGGGACTTTCGGCTGTCAGAGCCGGGCCGCGCCGTGACAGCTGGATTTCCTTTCATTGATTTAATTCCCCTTTTTCTAATTGGTCCTTAGTGTTTATTTAAGGGAGCAGCTGAGGCTTACTCCTCGCTGCGACCTCACATAACGTTGGACTGGAGTCCCTAACCCTGACTCCAGTCTTCCTTTGATTCTTCATTCTCAGTAAGTGTTATTCCTAGTCAGTGTATTTCTATCTTGTGTCTTCGCCGTAGCCGTTGTTGGTGTTTTGTCCCACATAGCTATTTATTTTGTCATTTTACCTTTTGTTAATAAAACATGCAAACTCACTGGTTGACCTACAGCGTCTCAATGATGTCCCGCAAGGGACCCCCATGACAGCAGGTTATATCTGAGGGACATTAGTTATGATTCATCGTGGTTTCACTGAACTCAATAAGCCCAATGGAGATCAATCACGTAAAAAGAATAATCTTGTTTCATTTTAGCTGAAGTAGAAATGTTATTTTGACACATTCTGAGTCTCAGCCATTGGTAGTTGAACAGACCCACCTGATAGAGTCAAACAGGACTTTGTGGAGAGCCACAACTTCTCTGGGCAGGTGGAAACTTTGCAGATTGGCCCACAGATTCTCATGTCACATTTTTTTATGCATCCCACTGTGTGCATGAAAATCTTCATACACCGTGTTTTTGTGCGTGATCACCGTTTATGCATGAGGCCCCTGGTCTTTGGCGCTCCCCCTCTAGCTTGCTACACAGCCTGTACTCCTGCACAGTTAGCTTGTTCTTGTACGCCACGTGTTGCTAGCTTGCATTCATTAAAGGTAACCTTCAACACAGACAACATGTCCGCGAGTCCCTGACATAACAGACATAATAAAGACGTGGGGTCAGGCAAAGAAAGACGACACGTGTAAAAATCGGTGTTGCCTTTACTCAATGGAAGCAGCTGATGAGGGACAAAAGTTTTAAAAGTGACGCCGAAGTCGCCTGCTTTCTCCTGGACAGGTAATGTACCCTACCAAAATTAATGCAAATCATAACGTATTGTTTACCCATTAAAGAAATGTTTGGCATTATAAAATGTCATTTTGTTGATCACGATGGTAGTAGTTTAACAACACGCTCATGCCTTGCATATGTTACCCATGTAGCAATGTTTCAGTTTGAGATGCAAATATTCAAGATTCAAAGATTTTATTGTCAATACTACTATATGTAGAGGACATACAGGAGAACTGAAATGGTGTTTCTCTCTCTCTTCAGTGGTGTGCACAATATAAAAAGAAAAAGGAATAAGGCTGGAAAAAAGTAAACAACAACAGCAGTCTATGTACAGTAATGCAACACGTAGTGCAAATGGTGACAAAAGAAAGACTCAGACCTCCCATAGTGCAAATAGACAAACAATTAACGATGGTAAAACCCAGCAATCCTATATACAGAAAACTAGGGCTGTAATACCCATAGTTGCAGTTCAGTGCAGTAGTGTAGGTGCAGATAGTAACAGATAGGACTGCACATGATCCATATAGCAATAACAGACAGACAGACGCAGATATGGATGGCATTTGTGCAAATGGTTGTGGTTAGGTGTGGTAGATGTCTGAGGGGGGGGGGGATCCCTGTGCTCAGTGTGATGGTCTGGGAGGTGTTGCTGCCAGCCCACATGTTCTGTGGCCTCCCTGTGAGAAAGTCCATATGAGAAATAACACATGATTTAAAAAAAAAAAAAAATGTCTGTAGAGTTTACCGAAATCTAGACATTAGTTTAAAAGAACATTATTATGATTTCAAATATATGTTGAAAAGTTCTTTTTGAAAACACATAATGTAGCCAAACTATACTATTATATTGTCTATCTGCAAATGGGGGGGGGGGGGAATCCTGCCAGCCTTGTATCATCGTGAAATAGTTCTTAACCTCTTGCACTCCGGTGTACCGCAGACGGGCACGTCTCTGCGTCCCAGAGCGCACGAGGGCGCTCTCGTGCGCTAATTAACTTTGCTAATTAACTTGTATTTGTGTATTAAAGAGTTAGCTACTGTTACAATAACACTCTGACCATTTCTGACAGCTCTGATCTTTTTTGTGATTTGTTTATATTTTTTCTGAGCAAGGAGGAAAATAGTAATGAAAGAATGAATATTGATGATTTAGTTGTCTTATTTAGTCTTATTTTGATGAGTACCTGCTTAACAGGAAAATTAAGTGGTTGACATTTATTGTGAAAGTGAGAGTTGTTGATAAAGAAGCAGATAGTGGAGCAACACGGTTGTTTCACCACATCCAACAGCACCATGCAGCAGTTGTTGTTGCCTGATGCATAAAGCAGCCTCTTGCCATCTCTTGAGTGGTTATTATAGTGGTTAAGATGAAGAGCTATTAAGAACAACAAGAAAGTAAGATAGCCACTACAAACACTGATCAGCTGCTGAACATTTGTTGACTGGCATTGCCTGTGATACTTTTGCACATTACATTTCCTAAATTTCTCTCTTACCACTTGACATATCTGTAGAGTCGCTAGGAAGCATCATCTTGGCAAACATGTGTTTGGCAAATGCAAATGTTTCTGCACCTGACGGCCACCGTGGAGAGTCATTTGTGTTCTGAAGGGGAGGGGTGGGGAATAATTTTCAGTTTGTTGCAATATGGAACCTCACCACTAGATGTCACCAGTTTTTCACACAGTGCACCTTTAAAGCTGGTAACACGCTTTGCCCTAGGTAGGTTCTGTAGCCAGTTAAACACAGAGCACATATTAGCACCTTCACAAGAGTGGGTCTTTTTTCCTCTTTTCTATTGGTAGAAGACACACACACAGCTGATTTGTGCTTACTCTCAGTAACAACGTAAGGACATACAGTGAATCTACAGAGACATTCAGCTTCTTAACGGGACATGCGAAACCGGTAACACTAGCTAAGTTGTTACCTTAGCTAGCTATTTGGTTCTTCAAAATATTATTTAGAGCTCATCACTTTATCACAGAATAACACAAATACTTTCCCAACTGAAATCTTATCCAGTCTGGTATCCAGTTTGCTAGTTAACCTGATCATTCCTAACTCACCACCAGTGTTATGGAGATGTAGTTAGTAGGGGTGGGAATTACAAGGGAAATCATAATACAATACGTATTGTGTATGTATTGAGTCATGAAGCAATACTATTACAATATTATAATTCCTTAAGTTAGAATGCTATCGAGATATTTAGTGAAAGCTAGCTCAGTAGCTAGCTAACTGTCACTAAATAGCTAGCATTTGTTTGGTATTTCTACTTTTGTTTATCGCCTACTTGCAGGCATCTTTATATGCTGTAAAAGCTCAAAAATATGCATTACATTGTGAGGCTTCCATTATGTATTTGCTCAGTGTTCATATACTGTTATTATTGGAGCTCTTATTTGTGTGATACGGGATGGTGGCCCCGGTTTCCGGTTCCGCCATCTCCGGTGGTATAAGAGGGCTGCTGGTAGAGGGGCCGGTCCTCTTCCACCTTTCCTCTGCCAAGCGGCTGCATGTACAGCCCAGGTGTGCAGAGCCCTGTTTCATTAATAAAGTAGTGTTCAGCTCCACTCCTGGCCTTGTCCTTGTCTACAAGTTACAACATAACATTTGGCGACAACAGGTTAACTCATGAAGGTGTGTGGAATACCAATCCGTCCATTCCTGGAGCTCCCAGGGGAACCGCCTGTGCCGTGGGCCTCGTTGATATGAGGCTTTCCAGACGTAATGGTAGCGCTGGACCTGGAAGAATGGAGAAAACTGTGAGCTCGTGCATTACTAGTACACAACCTGGGAATGGGGGACATAGAATTTTTGGCACGCCTGGAGATGCGGACACATCTGAAGAAGTAGTTGAGTTAAGGGCCCACCATTTCAGAGCGCTGGACAACGTCATCGTTTGGCAGATTAAGGTTAGAAAGTGCTGCCAGTGGGTAAGTGATCCAATCCAGCAGTTCGTGTCAGACTTAAAGCAGTTGGCCATTGAGTGCCAGTTTGGGCTGTTAGAAGAAGAAATGGTGCTCGACCAGTTGACAGAACACACCAACTGTGCTGCAGTTCCTGTGCCAAAATGGGCTACAGTCAAACAGTGTTTTCCTCACTACAGGACTGAAAGTTTCTCAGTGCCTCTTTGCGGCTATGGAGGAGGATTGTTGACCATGGTGGATACCATCACGTTGATGGCTCGGTACAAGTCGGCAATGATGGCCACTGTGGAGTTCATCATGATGGTCTACGGCTCTAACATCTTGGGCTGTAACTTATTTTATGGCCTTGGATTCTCCATCAGGAGTGGTGCTGGGTAAGAGTGGTCAGGTGGTGGACTATGGGACTGCGAGGGTCCAGGACGATGTAGTGTGGGATGAACCATTGCTGGGCACCAGGCTGAGTCACACTCAGGGTCGATGCGAGGGGACCTCGGTGCCAGTGTCCGAGCTGCCCTGGATGTGGGCACTGGGCGGCATGGGGGAGGACCTGCTGCGATGAGTGAGGTCAAAACGATGGTCTCAGATGTTCCAGGAGCACAGCCATGGAGGACTGGTGGACACAGGACCACAGGGGCGGGGTCAGCAGCCGATCTACAAGCAGTTGGGGCAGGACCGAGTGGAACTGGAAGAGTGAGTGCCAGGCGGAGACACTGCAGGCCATGCAAGGCCCCACTTGGAGTCGCAGACTGGGTTCGGGCTCTGGCGGAGTCAATGTCAAGGCGGATGAGACAGAAATGGAACATGGAGCGGTACCAGGGTCGGCTGCAGGTGATGGTGTGAGCAGCACGATCGATACCTGCTGCTGTTGGATGGCTTGTGGCGCCATCCCAGTGAGTTACGGCATGCTCCGAAGAAGACAAGTGGGCATGACTCCAGACGGTTGGAGCGCTTGGAGGTGTGGAGGAGAAGACACTCCGAGAAGTAGGTGACCAGCGGTGGTCAGGGAAGCGGACCGCCACCAGGGTTGGACTAATGGTGAAGGTCTGGGAGAGGGGCCATGGGTAGTAGTAGTAGTAGATTAGTTTATTTGACAGGGACAGTGCAATAAACATAGACAATTAATCAAAGACAATCAATCTGATGTGTTGCACATAGAGTGTATAGCTATTAGCTAATTTGCAACTCTTGTCCCTGGATGGGCTTTAGAAAAAAGAATCAAGATAAAAAATATACACAATAATCACATACATCATGCAGAAAAATTATAAATACACAATTATAAATATTATATTATAAATACACAAATATAACAGCCTGACTCACATTTAACATAAATATTATAAATATTATAAATACACAAATATAACAGCCTGACTCACATTTAACACATATAACATAACTCACATTTGCCTATTTCAGGCCTCCCTCCCTTCGTCACTCACTATAAACAAACACATTTATTCCTTCCCTTCATTCACTCTCACTTTGCAGACAATTAATTCATACATGAGTACATTCTTGTTTATTTTTCAGCCCAGTTTTTAACATTTTTAGTGAATGTTTTAAAAGTCCGTTTATTATTTTAATTTCATTTGGCATTGTGTTCCAGATGTGACTGCCCTTTATAGAGAAAGCTGTTTGTCCAAATGTGGTTCTGCGTGGAATATTTTACAGTTATTGTTAACAGAACTCCTGGTGGCTCTGCTGCTGTCCTGTCTTTGGACGAAACCAGCAAGTGGCTCGGTGCTGATTTATGGAAACATTTGAACGTTAATTTCAGAAGACAGAGGTCAATGAAGCTCTCAAAACTCAATAGGTTGTATTTTTTATAACATTACAGTGATGCCACCTAATGGGCTTTTTGTCCAAGATTTTTAGGGTTTGATTATATAATGAACCTATATTCTTATTGGGAAGGGGCTGCTTGACCCAGACTGTCAAACAGAATGATAATTGAAAAAAACCATAGAATGCATATACGTGCAGCTGCTTCGTAAGGTATGTAATATCTAATTAATTTAAAGCAGTTCAGATTTTTTTTTACTGTTTTGAAATTTTCTTTATATGAGGATGAAATTTGAGTTGAGGATCTAGTACAATGCCAATATTTGAAGTTCTGTAGCTAACTCAATTCATGATCATGTAAATTAACTTTAAAATGTTGCAGTTACATTTTTTGATTGAAAGCACATTGAGACTGTTTTCTGAAGTTCACAATAGATGTTCTGAGAGCCACTCTTGACATCAACCATACTTGTAACAGTACAATCTGCCGCCTGTGGCTGGAGTCTTTGCAGCTGTGTAAATAACTGCATCATCTGCATAAAGTTGGCATGTTGCAGCTGAGTCAGTGTAACGCAAGTCATTAATAAAAATGCTGAAAAGTAAAGGACCAAGAATGGACCCTTGTGGGATACCCAGGCGTTGTTTAAAAAATAGGATTATCCTGTGAACTTTTACACACTGTTCTCTATTCTGGAGATAAGATGCAATCCACTCTAATGTATTTGGGGAGAAGGTAAAAGATACCTTTTGATAAAAGCAAACTGTGTTTACAGTATCGAAAGCCTTTTTAATCTAAAAAACAGCTCCTACACATTACCCCTGTCCAAGACTGTTTGAACTTTTCAATAAGCAACTATTTGCTGTTTTCCGTTGATATCCTGGTCTAAAACAAATTGATGTGATGAAGAAGTTGACTGTCCTTTAAGTAGTCTATCAGCTGTGTAGCTACAACTTTTTCAAGAACCTTAATAGGACTGGTAAGATAGAGATTGGGCGTAATTGCATATACTTCTTTACAGCCTGATTTATGAACTGGTATGACACAGCTTTTTTCCAGCCAGATGGAAATGTACTAGACCTAATGGAGAGATTAATGAGATGAGTCAGTGGTTTGATTAATATTTTGCTGTGCATTTTGAGAAAGGAGGTGCTCATATTGTAGATATCATTAGTTTTTGAGTTTGACAGTGTTTTAACAACGCCAGCAATTAACTTCTCATTTACCTCATCGATGTGAAAAGTATCTGTTGGAAGTATGGAATTTGTGTTGTTGAGCACATTTGGCAGCACAAAAATTTTTGTTAAGTCTTCCACAGAGCCCACAAAGTGTGAATTAAATTCATTTGCCAAAGTAGCCTCGTCACTGATGGTCTTGCCATTGATTCTAAGTTCCTTTACCCCCTTCTGATCGTTTTTTTTATTAGTTAAGTTATTTAAATGCCTCCATAGGGAACTGTTGTTACCCTTTGCATGATCTATCAGTTTATTGTAATAAGATATTTTTGATTTTCGCAGCTCATGTACCACTTTATTTCTTAAACTTTTGTACACAAGGTGATCATTTTGTAGTTTGGAGGTTAGTGATGTTTTCAGTGCATAGTCTCACCTCTTCATAAGTTTTCTTATTTCATTATTTAACCATGGTAGGCTAATCTTCTGTTGTCTACTTTTAATTTGCTTTGAAAATTTTTCTATAGACTTTGTGATTGTTGCAGTTATAAAATTACAACAATCATCTACTTCACATGTTGCCATGAGCTGCTCCCAATTTTGATTCTCTAAGTAATGTTCAAACTCCTCATTTTTTGATTTGGGGATAATAAAATTTGATTTGTCAATATCGACTCCCCCAAAATACTGTAGTCGCTTTTTAGTAAGTTTCCTGACAGCAAGAACCATGTTATGATCTGAGAGACCAGTTACAAGATTATAGGTTCTGGTTATTCGTTCTGGTTTATTAGTAAATACCATGTCAATAAGTGTTCTGGATTGTTTGGTTATCCTGGTGGGTCCTTTGATGATTTGCTGGTAATTAAATTTAGTCATGAGGCTTTTCAGTTTTTGTTTGTCTTTTTTATCAGACCAGTTGATATTAAAGTCACCATGAATTATTGTTTCTCTGTTCTTCTCAAGTTGTTTAACCAGATCACTTAATTCATGATAAAAGGAAGAGTTGTGTGACGGTGGGTTGTACACTACTGCAATGTTGAAATTCATTACCGGAGAGAGACATACATTAACAGCTAAACATTCAAGTGAAGTATTCAAATCAACCAGTTGACATTTATATTTCTCTTTGATGTAAATTAAAACACCTCCTCCCCTCCCTACCTGCCTGTCTTTTCTAAAACACTGGTAGCCCACAATATCGATCATATTAGTGTCTATGTTCCTGTGTAGCCAGCTTTCTGAGAGGCAAAGGTAGTCCAGATTTGAGTCCAACAGCAACACCGAAATCTCATCTCTTTTGGGGATTATGCTCCGTATGTTTAAATGACCGCCGAGGATCCCCTTTGGTTTAGCCTTGGTGTCCCAAAGAACTCGTGCATGATTAACAGTTTGGAAAAATAAATGTTGTTTTTGCTTTTGTACAGCTCGGTTTTGTGCTAACCCAGTGGTCTGCTGTTTAATAGTGGCAGGTCCAGGGTTAAGGTGAATATCTCCTGCCAGAAGTAGCAGAACTAACAGAACTTTAATTGTATATCCTCTGCCATATTGTGATTTTTGCTTAACAGCCATGTTTGCCTTAATTTGGAAGTTTTTGCTCAGGCCTTTTAAAGACCACATAGAGTGTAGGGTGAGATGTCCAAGCCCAAATCCATACAGATAAAACTTTTTAACTTCACCTTTGGTTGAGTTTGTCGGAAAATCCTTCTTGTTGCAGGTCCAGACACACAAAGACAAAACGAAGAGGAAGTAGAGAAGTAGAGAAGGCTTATTAGTGGTGCCCATCAGCCCACTTTTTAATCCGGTGGCAGCCATCTTCGGTCTTTCTTGGAAAGAAGGAAAAAGAAAATCTGTGGATAGTAAAATAAATTCTGCTTATATCGCCAGAATCTGATCCGATCGTCCTCGAATCCAGCTGGGCCTCAGCTAGCCAACTAGCCCCTTCCGTTGCTGGTCTCGTTGCTCATAGTCGCCGTAACTGGTCTCCCATCCCGCTCCTCCAACCGAGTCTCGTCACACACCGCCGCTGCCACCGAGCTCCGCTGAGGTCACGGTAAGTCCTCCGCTAGGCACCACCACCTACCGTCGTCTGCCTGGGTGAAATCTCTGCTGAGCCCCGTCAACAAATAGCCGCTTGCCTGGTAGTATCTCCGCTGGGCCTCGCAGCTGGGCTTCGATTCAGGCTGGTGTAAGGTGGAATGACTGGCGCCAGCATTAAGCTAACTAGCGTTAGCTTAGCAATCGCTTCGGGTAGTCTCGTCGCACACCGCCGCTGCAGTCACGGTAAGTCCTCCGCTGGGCACCGCCGCCTACCGCCGTCTGCCTGGGTGAAATCTCTGCTGAGCCCCGTCAACAAATAGCCGCCTGCCTGGTAGTATCTCCGCTGGGCCTCGCAGCTGGGCTTTGATTCAGGCTGGTGTTAGGTGGAATGGCTGGCGCCAGCATTAAGCTAACTAGTGTTAGCTTAGCAATCGCTTCAGGTAGGGCACATCAGTGAATCACAAGGAAGCGCTGGAATCGCTGGTCAGTTTACTCACAGTGGCCGGATAAAAGCGATCAAAGGGGTAATCCACCGGAGGTATATCCGATCGCTGTAGGTTAGTTATTTAGAGGGTCATCCTCACCAAGTCATGGGCATGTTATAATTGTTCATTTATTCTGTGTTAATAGTTTGGGGATTACTTTGTTGTTCTATTTTAATTAGGAGACATGGCAGTAGTTTTTTTTCTTTACTGGACTGTTATTTAGCATAGGCGGCAGAATAACTCGCCTCACCGTGTGGGGGTAGGACAGCAATCTACCCGTCCCCCCTTATTTTAATTTTTAGTGTTAATGTCATGGGCCCCTTTTGGTGATTTTAGTTTGTTTGCGCTTAGCAGATGATTCGGGTTCCAAATTGAGGTGGGTTGATTGTGTGTGTGTATTTTGGATTTTCTGCAGGTTGGGGAGATATTATGTATTTGCTCAATGTTCATATACTGTTATTTTTGGAGCTCTTATTTGTGTGGTACGGGATGGCGGCCCTGGTTTCCGGTTCCGCCATCTCCGGTGGTATAAGAGGGGCTGCTGGTAGAGGGGCGCTCTCTTCCGCTTTTCCTCTGCCAAGTGGCTGCATGTACGATCTGGTGTACAGAACCCTGTTTCATTAATAAAGTAGTGTTCAGCTCCACTCCTGGCCCCGTCCTTGTCTACGAGTTACAACATAATAGCTTCATTTGAAACTGTACGCTGTGAGGTTTCATTCTAAATTGTGGAGAAAATAATTTTCAAATTAAGCTAACTGCAGCTAACCGGGCTACAGGGCTAACATCATAACAACAGGGCTAAATGTTATGTATGGAAATACCTGGGTTAAGGATGAGGCAGGATGATGGTTGGTGAGCACAGCTTTATTGAACTGTACAGTATATAGGACAGCAGATACATGGTATGCACCAGCGTGGTCATCTGGCAAAGAGGCCACAAGATGGCGGCTTTGCCTTATATGTGGCTGGTGCAGTGACATAACAGGAAGTGAGTGTCACTACCCCGGACTTCACAATAAGTTGTCAGAACCCAACACCACACTAAATAACTTACACTTTAGTAGTAGTAATAACTGGCAATGAGTCTTTTACAGTGTTGTGGAGGAATTTTGGTCCACTCGTCTTTGCAGAATTGTTGTAATTCAGCAACATTAGAGGGTTTTCGAGCATGAACCGACTTTTTAAGGTCATACCACAGCATCTCAGTCAGATTGAGGTCCAGACTTTGTCTAGGCCACTCCAAAGTCTTCATTTTGTTTTTCTTAAGCCATTCAGAGGTGGACTTGCTGGTGTGTTCTGGATCATTGTCCTGCTGCAGAACCCAAGTGTGCTTCAGCTTGAGGTCACCAACAGATGACCGGACATTCTCCTTCAGGATTTTTTGGTGGACAGCAGAATTCATGGTTCCATTTACCACAGCAAGTCTTCCAGGTCCTGAAGCAGCAAAACAGCCCCAGACCATCACACTACCACCACCATATTTTACTGATGGTATGATGTTCCTTTTCTGAAATACTATGTTTGTCATGAGCTGAGGCACTGGAGGCTTCCGCCATGCTCAGTCTCATGGCTTTTTCACTATATTTATATATTTTGTTGTATTTTGTGCCTTTTGGGTTTTGTATTTCTCGTACTGTTTTCTGTTTTCCTGTTATGTCTTAGTTTTGTTATGCTCTTATTTTGTATTAATTTGTATTTATATCTCAGTCTGCACTTGTTGATATTTAATTCTTTATATCCTTGCTGTTGTGTTGTCCCTCTGGGTTGACAGCTGTCAGTAGCGTTTCCGGGTTTGTGCTCCATGTCCTCAACGGTCAACTCCAGTCGCTCTCCTCTCATTGCCCACAGCTAACCCAAATTATTGATCATTGTTACATTCTGCCCGCTCATGTGACCCACACTTGTCATTACTTGTATGATTTGTTTCTGACCTTATTTAAGGGCGGTCATTTTCATTTTCCCTTGCCACAGTCTTGAGTTTCCTTTTCCTCATCTCCACCAGAATGCAGCCCTCGTTCTGGTGTGCTAATCTGTTACTCGTTTGTTTGAATTTTGTGTTGGAGCATCGTTTGGTCTTCATGTTTTGTTGTTTTCAATAAATCTCACAGACTTACAGTTCAGCACCTCGGTCTTCCTCTCTGCCCCGAGGGGCAATTCATAACAGTGTTGCTTTTAAGCCAGATGTAATGGGGCACACACCTTCCAAAAAGTTCAACTTTTGTCTTGTCAGTCCCCAGAGTTTCTTGCCAAAAGTCTTGGGGATCATCAAGCGGAAAGTCTTCACGGCGTTTCATTTTTTCCATTTTATGTTACAGCCTTATTCCAAAAATGGATTAAATTCGTTTTTTTCCAACGACTGGCATGACTGCCATGACGACTGGCATTCATGCCAAAGCATTCAGTCTTTATCTCATCATACCAAAGAATTTTGTTTCTAATAGTGTGAGAGTCCTTCAGGTGCCTTTTGGCAAACTCCAGGCAGGCTGCCATGTGACTTTTACTAAGGAGTGGCTTCCGTCTGGCCACTCTACCATACAGGCCTGATTGGTGGATTGCTGCAGAGATGATTGTCCTTCTGGAAGGTTCTCCTCTCTCCACAGAGGAACACTGGAGCTCTGACAGAGTGACCATCGGGTTCTGGGTCACCTCCCTGACTAAGGCCCTTCTCCCCCGATCCCCCAGGAAGAGTCCTGGTGGTTCTGAACTTTTTCCATTTATGGATGATGGAGGCCACTGTGTTCATTGGGTCCTTCAAAGCAGGAGAAATTTTCCCGTACCCTTCCCCAGATTTGTGCCTCAAGACAATCCTGTCTCGGAGATCTACAGACAATTGCTTTGACTTCACTGCCACTGTCTGTGGGACCTTCTATAGACAGGTATGTGTCTTTCCAAATCATGTCCAATCAGCTGAATTTACCACAGGTGGACTCCAGTTAAGCTGGGGAAACATCTCAACAATGATCAGTGGAAACAGGATGAACCTGAACTCAATTTTGAGTTTCATGGCAAAGGCTGTGAATACTGATGAACATGTGATTTCTGAGTTTTTTATTTTTCATAAATTTTCAAAAATCTAAAAAAAAAAAAAACGTTTCTCATATTGTCATTATGGGGTATTGTGTGTGTGGGTATTGTGTGTAGAAATGTGCTTTATTCATTATTGCTTTATTTAGAAATGTGCTTTATTATGTTACAGCTTTATTCCATTTTGGAATAAAGCTGTAACATAATAAAATGTGGAAAAAGTGAAACGCTGTAAAGACTTTCTGGATGCACTGTAGGTTTGGATTTTGTTCTCCTTAATAATAAACACCTTCATTTAAAAATTGCATTTTGAGTTTACTCGTGTTATCTTTGTCTAGAAAACTTGCACGCTTCCAAATTGACCGAACCATAATGACAATGTTTTATCGGGCTTTTATTGAATCTGTTTTATCCTTTCTTTAGTGTCATGGTTTGGTCAGATCAAACTGAAACAGAGGAAATCCTTGGATCAGGTAGTTAGATGGTCCAGTCGTTTGCTTGGTGAGTCACAGCTGAGTCTGACATCCCTGTACACCAGACAGGTACAGAGGATGGCTACCTCCATTTTAAATGATGACTCCCACCCTTTGCACTGCAACTTTCAGCTTCTTCCCTCAAGACGGAGGTTTGCTGTCCCAAAAAGTAGAACCCAGCGCTACAAAAACAGCTTTGTTCCTGCTGCTGTCAAAGAGTTGAACAAGCTGTAACAATATATTGCACATAATTTAGGTACCTATTTATTAACTCCATTTTATATTTACTTATTTTTGTAGGATGTCACTTGGGTTCTAAATATTTTATTGGTTTTTAGACCTTTGAGTTTTTAACCTCTTTGACTAGTTTTTAACTTTTAATATGACCCTTCTCTCTTACCTCTGGTTTTTCTCTCATCTCTTTGTCTTTTTATATCCTGATTGATGGAGCCTTGAGTATTCTTATCATGTTTATAGTCAGCTTCATGTGTGCCTGTGTTTGTGTCTATGTTGAATGTAATTGTGGTTTGTAAATATGGTTGTCACCAGACTGCAAAATAAATCTACCTACGGGTACAAATAAAGGAACCTGAACCTGAACCTGAGCTAATGTTTAAATTTGTTTGATGATCTGAAGCATGTAAGTGTGACAAACATGCAAAAAAAAAGAGAAATCAGGAAGGGGGCAAACACTTTTTCACACCACTGTATTTCTATCATGTCTATACATGTTGTACCCATAAATTGCCCCTTCTTCATCTTCTACAGTAGCATCTAGATGTGTCTCAGAAATACCCATAATATGTAATGAATTTTCAGTCAACACAGTATTCAATTCATCTACCTTTTTTCTTAGACTACAGGTATTAAGATGAACAATTCTAAGTCCTTTCTTTGGTAATTTTAAGGACATTAAGTTATTTATGACAAAGGTCTTTAATACAATTTCTTGCACTAAAACCATTCAACGTTCAATCTAGGACACCTCATCTAGGTTTCTTCTTGGTTCTATGATGAGTCAGTCATAACTAATTATGGCAAAATTACCCTTTGCGCGGGTTTCCTTCATGGCAGGCAGAAGTTCAGCTCATTTTTTCCTCAACCATTCAGAAAAGTCTTCATTTATGTACACAGATGTATTTTTCAAATGTCCTTTTGCCTTTTCTAAGATGAATTCCTTGTCCTTGTATTTCAAGAGCTTCACAACTATGGTTTGGGGTCTTTTTGCATCTCCTCTAAACTTTCCTCTTCTGTGAGTCCGTTCAGTTTGAACAGAGTCTCCTTCCCCCTTTCAGCCTAGAAGTAAACAGTTCACTTACCTTTCTCTCAGTCTCAGCCCATGATTCCTCTGCATAATCTGGTGTAATGCCATCAATTAATAAATTGTTCCTTCTGCTTTGGTTCTTCAGATGGTCTAATTCAGCGGTCCCCAACCTTTTTTGCGCCACAGACCGGTTTAATGTCACACAATATTTTCAGGGCGCGGCCTTTAAGGTGTGGCGGATAAATACAACAAAAGAACATGATACGACCGGCATAAAAACTGTGGTATTTTCTCAATATAATAATAACTAACTAACTAACTAACCTGCACTTATATAGTGCTTTTCGAGTCACAAAGACCACTCAAAGCGCTTTCACTAGTACTAACCTTCTATTCTAAGGGCCTATAGGAAACAGATATGTAGGGACAATTTAGAACAGGGGTGGGCATTCATGTGCCATGGAGGGCCATTCCACTGCAGGTTTTCTGTTCCACCCACTGTCTTCAGCAGGTGTTTGCTCTGATCAGCTTCAAGGATTGCTAATAATTGAAAACACCTGCTGAAGACACTGAGTGGAACAGAAAATCTGCAGTGGAATGGCCCTCACTGCCCACCCCTGATTTAGAACAACCAATTAACCTAACATGCATGCCTTTGGATTGTGGGAGGAAACCGGAGCCCCGGAGTAAACCCACGTGAATCCACTGTGTACTCGTTTGCAATTATATTAGTTGCATCCTCTTAACATCACAACAACAACAACATAACCTGAGTAACATCCTCTCTGCCCTCAACGCTCTCTGGTCGCTATGTTTAAACATGCCTTCAAAATAAGATACACCACAAACACAAATATAAAGTGCATGAAAAATACAACTCACCACAACGGTGAATCAGGGGGAGCCCTGAGCTTGTTTCTCTGCAACAAGACGGTCCCATCTAGAGGTGATAGGAGACAATGACACCCGAAGTGTGTTGCTTATGTCCAGTCTACTTTGTAGTTTTGTTTTGGTTGTTGTCACTGCAGAAAACCCTGCTTCACACAGATAGGATGTCTGAAATGGCAACAGGGTTTTCAGTGCTGTTGTGGTCAGCGGCGGCGGCGGCCTCCGTCGGTCTATGATGACCTTGGAAGAGAATCCCAAACGTCCACTCCGCTGGAACAGCACCGCCCGCGGCCGAACAGGCCGATGCGCACCGGTGTTCTACCTTCCAGCGTTGGGCGTTGGTAGGATTCAGGCCTGGGCAGGAAGATATGGAGGACAAGATGTTACCCATGCAGCATGTCCCCCCTCTCCACGTCACTGATGGATCCAAAGGAACAGCAGGGCTGCTATAGTTTGGCACCAGCGCCATCACAGGAGCTGCCAGAACGATGTTGAGCACAACAGAGAACTGCCTTAGGGGCTCCGACTCCGGATTTTTCCTCAGGGTGCTCCGAAGCCTTTCCCGTGACCGGGTGTGCCGCAGGCAGCGGAGGTTTGAATCAGGGTTTACCTTCCCCTAGATGGGCTACATTCCCAGGTTGACGAGCCACCATCTACCCGAAGCATCTGGTTTTAAGGCCCAGAGATCCCCCTCGCCCCTTCTCCTATTAGTAAAAGCAGTTCCTCCGGGCTTAGAGACTAAACCACACGGGCAGGCTAGGAGTTGGACTTAGTTGTCAGAGGCTTTTCGAGACGCACGCCATAAGGAGCATTTTGTGAGCACTGGGAGCTTAACCCCAGTGCCTTGCTGTTGTGGTGATCTCAGGGTATTCGGCCATGACTTTAATCCAGAACACCGGCAGAACTGTTGTCTCGAACATACTTTTAAGGCCGCCGTCATTTGCGATCTCCAGAAGTTGATTTTCTTCTTGCACAGACATGTTGGATTCACCTGGTTTGATGAGAAATGGGTCGCGGATCCATTCTTTGGAAGTTCGTGGATCTTTTGTGGTTGGGAAGTAGCGCTCGAACTCTTTTAAAAGCAAAGACAGGTGATCATGCACCAGCTGGGAGAATGAAGGCTCGGGGTCAGTCTCTTCCAAAATCCCCGCTAATTTTTGAAACATGTCAAATATACCTCCATTCACACGTCATCCCCACAAACTCAATTTGGCTTTAAATGCAGCTACTTTATCTGCCAACTTGAAGACAGTTGTCATTTTTCTCCCTGAAGTACAGATTGAGTTCATTGAGCAGGCTGAAATGGTTGCACAAGAAAGGCAAGTTTGTGACCCATTCCTCGTCACTAATTTGCTGCCAGCAGTGACTTTTTTTCTGAATGAAATCTCTGCGCAGCTCTGTAATTCAAACACTCTGCAAGCGATCTCCATCGGGATAATAACCACACACCACCACGTCATTCATTCCCATTAACACTTTTTTAGGGTTTTGATCAATAAAGAGGACCCATGAAACCACTTCTGCAAGGGGGTTTTTCATTCACTAAGTGGCTCCCGGCCGTTTAGGCAACAGCCTTTAATGTTAGCGGTAACATATCACGTCACCGAGACAAGCGGTTGACGGTACGTCAGAGAGTGAGCCATAGACAGATGTAACGGAGAGAATCCGTAATTTTTCAAACTAAAACTTCATTCAGACTCAGATAATAAATAAAACGGAAGTAATGTAAGTTATTTATTTCTTTCTGTGCGCCCGTACCAAAGGACCCACGGACCGGTACCGGTCCCGCGGCCCGGGGGTTGGGGACCTCTGGTCTAATTGCTCCAAGATGTATTAGACTAACTGGAAGTTGAGTGAAGTATTTTAACTTGACTATTCAGATCTTTTAGCTCACTTTGTATTCACAGCCAGTGTAGTTTTGATATCATCTATATCCTTCTGTGAATATTTTAGGACTATTACACAAATCTTGTTGTTGTTCTAACCCTGTCCATGACCTGTGGCTGCAGGGTTTTTGATTATTGGCATATTAAATTCCAGCTGACAGAATTGAGCTTTGCGTCTCTGCCAGTCCTACGCCAGCCTCCTCCTCACCAGACATTCACCGACTGTATGGTATCAACACATGTCGCGTGCACACACACAAAAATGCATACACACACATTTCAAATTCATCACACACCTGCTTACCACACAGCTGTGTCCCACTTGCCTTCATTAGTATATTGAGTATTATTGGAGGCAGTGTGCTCAGGTCCAGTGTGGCAGCTTCAGTCAGTCAACCAAGCATGGACATCCTGACTCACCGATTACTGGCCGTTTCCTTTGGCCTGATCATAGTGTTGCTTAGAGCCTTTCCGCTCCAACTTTTCTGTAAGTCCCATTTTTGTGCCTTCTCCCTCCGCTCCTGATTGTTTGGAGCGCATTAGGCACTTCCTTAAGCCAACTAGGTTTACAGTGGGTTCTTTCCCATTCTCATCTGTAACTGTTATTTGGACATTTTTGGACATTTTTCCATTGTAAATAAACACGTTACTTACACTGCATTTTGGGCTCGCTGCCAGTTTACATGTTCGCTGCGAAATTACGCAGTGGACATGACAGTTTATTTATTTAGCGAATGCAAAGTCCTTAAGCCAAGCAGTTGCCTCCTGGTTTGCTGTATGGAGGGTGTGTAATCCTCCTTCCAGTCTTTGGAGCGGGCAAGCCTCTATGATGTGTTTCCATTGTTTGCTCCTCTCCACATGCGCACAGTGGGGCTAGGGCTACTGCCCCCATCTGTGAAGGCTGGCCAAGCAGGGGCCATGTCCAGTCCTGAAGCGATTGAGTGTAGACCACTGTCCTCCTTGGGGAGGTTGGTGCCCCGGGACCTGTTTGGTGGGGTTTATCACCAGCTGTTTGTTTGGGACCTCCTTGGTCTCCCCATTCCTCTTGCCAAGCTTTTTTCTAAATCGGAGGACCGTCTGGATGAAAGTCGGGCAGTGGGTGGGGTGTAGATATCTGCATGGATTGGTAAGTGAGGAGAATCTTTAACTTTTTGGAGGCATCCTTTGAGTTAATGCTGCTCGCCGGATGTGTGGAGGGGCTATGTTTGACAGTACAGAGAGCCAGGGGAGTGGTGTTGAGCGGATTGTTCCAGTTATAGTTCTCATGGTTGTGTTGAGCTGGGTGTCTACATGGTGTGTGTAAGATGACCTGGACCAGACAGGGGCACAATATTCTGCTACAGAGTATGAAAGGGCCAGTGCTGAGGTGCGCAGGGTGGAGACTGCCGCCCCCCATTTTGCACCAGCGAGCTTGCAGAGCAGGTTGTTTCATACCTTCACCTTAGCAGCCGTCCCCTTTAGATATTCCTTGAAGGATAAGGTCCTATCAAGGGTCACTCCAAGATAAGTTGGATTTGGGGCATGCTTAAGCTTGAGTCTGCTCAGGTGGATGTTTAGTTCTCTGGCAGCTTTTGCATTGTGGAGATGGAATACACTGGAGACGTTTTTTGCTGGGCTTGGTTTTAGGCGCCAGGTTTTGCAGAACTGGTCCAGTTTGGCAAGATCTTCCGTGATCTGATGTCGTCTGCATAGATGAATTTGTGGGATTTTGTAGTAGGCAGGTTGTTTATGTAGAGGTTGAACAGAGTTGGAGCTAGAACTGAGCCTTGTGGGAGTCCGTTTTTCTGCATTCTCCATGTACTTGTGTTCTGACTGAAGTGGACTCTGAACCTTCGGTTGGTCAGCAGGGTTTTTATAATTGCTGTTGCCCAAGCAGGGATCGTCTTTATAAGTTTCAGGTGGAGGCCTTTGTGCCAGACTGTATCATAGGCGGCTGTAAGATCGAGAAACACAGCCCCTGTTTTCAGTCTGCTCTCGAAGCCATTTTCGATGAAGGTGGTTAGGGCCAGTACTTGTTCTCCTGTACTGCAGTCCTTGCGGAAACCTGCTTGATCCACACTTAGAATATCCTCTATTTCTGGGGAAATGCGTTGCAGTATTAGGCGCTCCATGATTTTGTAAGGAACGCTGAGTAGGGAGATTGGGCGGTAGCTTGCTGATAGTTTGTGGTCTTTGCCAGGTTTTGGGATGGCAATGACCTTTGCTGTCCGCCATTTCTTTGGGATCGAGTTTGTTTGTGTGATCCTTGTGTAGAATTGTGTCAACCAGGTTAGGGCTCGGGGGCAAGATTTTTCATGAATTCTGGGAAGATGTTATCGTATCCTGCTGCCTTTCCACATTTCAGGCCCTGTAGGACTTTCTCCAGTTCAGCAGCCTCGAAGGGTTCAGGGTTCGTTTCCTCTACAGGCATTTTTGGTGTTTTTTTTAGCTCAGTTGTAACTGCTCTTCTGGTGTCTTTGTCTTGGGGTGCTTTGGCGATAGTCAGTAGGTGGGATGCAACTTGGTTGGGTGTGACAGATGCTCGGCTTTGGCTATGGGGGCTTCTGTGCAGCTCCTAGGCGACGGATGAGGCTCCAACATTTCCTGCTAGAGTGGGTAAAGCTCCGGTCAGCAACTGTCTCCTCCCATTTCTTTCGCCGGGCTGTATTTAGCGATTCAATGAGATGGTCTGCTATCTCTGGGTCCCCTGATGTTTGATAGGATTGTCGGAGGGCAGCACTTTCTCCGTCCAAACATGGGACATAGAGGGGTCGGTAGCCTCGTGGGATTGCAGTATGGGCAGCCTTGAAGATTGCGCTGCAGAAGCGGTTGTATGCTTCATCTACAGTGATGGTGTGGAGTGGGATGGTAACAACGCTCCGGTCCAGAGTTTCACTGAATTTCTTCCAGTTGGCTTTGCGGAAGTTCCGGCGCATCTTCCTTGGGCTGTATATGACTGGAAGTTGTAGGCCATTGTGTACAAGCAGGGGCCGGTGTTGGCTGTGTGGAAAATCATCAAGAATGAGGATCTGTGTAGGATATGGCTCCCCATTCAAAGAGCTGACCCAACACAGGTCAGGAGAATAGTCCTTCTTCCACCTAGCAGAGTGGAGGGTTCCTCTTTGTTTGGGGTCGTATATCAAAGCGAGGTCATTTCTGGATGCCCAGTCTGAAAGTGCCTCCCCATCATTGTCCACTGCTGGGTACCCCCAGTCAGGGTGATGGCTGTTAAAGTCCCCCACATAGATGGCAGGGTGGGGTAGGGTGGGTAAGACCTGCAGATCCCAGTTGGCATTAGGGGGCTTGTACACATTGACAATATGGAAGCCACCAATGATTATGGTGTCTGAGGAATGTGTTGTTATCAGGTGATTTGCTTCAACTATGTCAGAACGCACATAGGTGGCACGTCCATGTTTAGCATGTAGAACATAGCACAGGTGGTCAAAGCCTTTGATGGTGAAGCGGCCAGCTTCCTCTGTGCCAATATGAGTCTCTTGGAGGCAGATTACATCAATCGAATGTTGGAAGGCGAGGACTTCAATAAGGCTTCGCTTAGCTGCAGATAGGCCTTCAACGTTTAGTTGTAATATGCGAAGGGCAGATCCTACCACAAAGTGCTCTTGGGGCTGTTTGCTTTCGGCTTTAGGACTGTGACTAGGATTCTTCTTTGACTTGGCACAGAGGCGTCGTCTCTTCAAATTTAGTCTGCTGGTAGGATCATTAGCTTCCCCAGGCGAGCCCGGGTACTGGCGGAGGGCGCGACGAGAACGCTGATCCATTGCCCCCCGACATGACAGTAAGCTGCCACCACAAATAGCCCAAGCAGTAAGTAGCATGTTACGTTCATTTTTGTGTTTTTCCTACCTGATGCTGGAGTCATGATGGATTACTGGAGTGATGCGGAGCTGCACGGACTGGCCCATCTAGAGGATGCCTTTTCTCGGATACAAGGGCAGTATTCTCCCAAGGCCTTTTGCGCTGCTCAAAATACTGCAGCGGAGGTCCTGGAGCTTTGTCCTGACGTCCTGTTTTTCCCTGAGTTGACCAACATACTCCACGCAATCCTCGCGCTGCATGAAGAGGAGCCAGAGAGGGAATTCCCAGGGCAGGAACCGTCTCCTACACTGAAGAGGCGCTCGCGAGAAAAGAAGTTTTCCTCCTTCCTCAGCTCTTCCGCTCCAGCCCCTCCCTCGCCTCCGGAGCTCGGGTGAATGGAAGAAACGCTGTTCTCTGCCGTCGACCATCATTCCTTCTGCTCCATCACCCGCTCCAAGATGGCAGCCACCAGGTCGGCGATGTCAACGTCACCCAACTGCTTCTGTTCTGACACCAAACCCTGTTACCCCCGCAGCGGATCCTCATCTCCAGTCCCAAGCAGTCCCGTCTGCAGAATCTCCCTCCATATCCGCAGTGAGGTCTCTTTCCACGGTTAATCCACAGGCAGCAGAGGGGTGCCTGCTTTCCTCACCGGGGTCTCCCGTTCTTGTGGCGAGAGAGGCGGCTCCCATATGTTCTACAGAGGAGCCTAGTACCGCCTTTCCCAGAAGGACGGGTGATGATGTCCAAGCAGCAGCAGCAACCAACATCTTGAACCGGGAGAACAGGCAAGCTTTTTTTTTTTTTTTTTTTTTTCATTTGACTCACATTAATAATGAAATGTCTTGCCTGATTCCCGGTAGGGAGGCTCAGGGAAAGCAGTCCCCTGAGCTTTCCCCACCTACTGCTGTTAAAAACTGTTCACCAGCCCTCTCTCCACTTTCCTCTGTTTGCCCGCTGGAGCCGAGCAGTCGGGACCAGGAGGAGCCAGAGGTCCAGGAGGAATGTCCTCCTGAAGCAACGGTGAACCGGATCCCAGCTGCCACACCGGAGGAGTCACCTGTGTGGATCATGGCAGCGGTGACATTGAGACTGCAGTAACCATCATGCCTGCTGTGGAGGCCACCACAGCAGGGTCAGCTCAAGAGTATAACCTCTTGGAGGCCAAACCTGAGGAGACATCGCCCAGATGGCCGGAGTCCTGGACAGCACTAGCGCTTGAGCTAAGGCAAGTGCTCTATTTTGTCTTTCTCCTTTCGATAATTGAGCATTTTTGCCTAGCTTTAGGTGAGGAGAGCCAGCTGTAGCCAAAAGCTGCATCTGAGCTCGCCCTGCCGGGCTCTGCCGCTGCCGGCGACTCTGACCCTTCCTCCTCTCTATCTGAATCCTTTTTCAGGGTCACCGGAGAGAGTCCACCATTGCCGGACGAGTCCGGGGATCCAGGTTCACGACTGGAGGTCACCGAGGTTCCGTCTGAGGTGGTCGCCGGGGGCACCCAGTACCAGTCCAGGGTGCCTGTGATTGATCGCTTCTTAGCTTGGGTGCTCATACGGGTCAGCTGGCCAATGGCCAAGATGGCATCGGGGTCAGCAGTGGCCCAGCCGGGTCCCACCGCGGGTGCAGCAGGGGTCCAGCTGGACTCCATCGTGGGTGCAACCATGGTTCAGTCGGGACCATTGAGGGTGCCACAGGACAGTTTGGGGACAGCGGGGTTGTCCTTTTCCTATTGGAGGCCCTGTGGGTCTTCCCCCACTTTCTGCTGGGCACTGTCGGGGTTCTTTTCCCTCCGCCACCAGGGACTGCAGGGGTTCCACTTCCCCTGTCTGGCCATCCACCTCTCAGCCTCCCGGTGGATAGGCCAGACAGGGGAAGTGGACCGGGACCATTGAGGGTGCCACAGGACAGTTTGGGGACAGCGGGGTTGTCCTTTTCCTATTGGAGGCCCTGTGGGTCTTCCCCCACTTTCTGCTGGGCACTGTCGGGGTTCTTTTCCCTCCGCCACCAGGGACTGCAGGGGTTCCACTTCCCCTGTCTGGCCATCCACCTCTCAGCCTCCCGGTGGATAGGCCACCACCTCACTTGCCCTTCCGGTCCTGGTGGCTTAACCACGTAGGCAGGCCGCCTGAAAAACTGAGTTCCCTTGCCGGGTGGCCCGTTCACCCTGGCAGGCCACCTGACACTACTCTGCGGGCTGCCCGCTGGGCCTTGGACTCTGGCCAGCCTCCTGAACTGTGGGACTCTTGGGGGTGAGGTGGGTTAGTCTAGTTTTGGGGTTGGGAAGTGTGTTTTTGTGTTGTATTGTGGTGTTCTCTTCCCTTGATTATTCCCTCCTAACTTGTTTCTCTCCACCTCCCGTCCTGGTTTGTTGTGTTGGCCTTCGGGGGGGGGGGGGGGCAGGTTTTGTTTTCTGTTTTTGATGGTACGGTGGGTGTCTGGTCTCCACCTCTTGAGGTGGGGGGGGGGGCTCTTTCATGTTCGGGGTTGTTCTACCCTGTCCATGACCTGTGGCTGTAGGGTTTTTGATTATTGCTTATTAATTCCAGATGACAGATTGAGCTTTGCACTCTGCCAGTCCTACGGCCACGCCTCCTCCTCACCAGACATTCACCGGCGTGTATGGTATCACCACATGCACACACACAGACACACACACACACACACACACACACACGCATGCACACACATTTCCAATTCATCATGCACCTGCTTGCCACACGGCTGTGTCCACTTGCCTTCATTAGTATGTTGAGTACTTATTGGGAGGCAGTGTGTTCAGCCAGTGCGGCAGCTTCAGTCAACCAAACAAGCATGGACATCCTGACTCACCGGATTACTGGCCGTTTCCTTTGGACTGATCATATTGTTGCTTAGAGCCTTTCCGCTCCAACTTTTCTGTAAGTCCTCATTTTTGTGCCTTCTCCCTTCGCTCCTGATTATTTGGAGCGCATTAGGCACTTCCTTAAGCCAACTAGGTTTACAGTGGGTTGTCTTTCCCATTCTCATCTGTAACTGTTATTTGGACATTCTTGTACATTTTTCCATTGTAAATGAACATGTTATTTACACTACATTTTGGGCTTGCTGCCAATTTATATGTTTGCTGTGAAATTACGCAGCAGACATGACACCATCGACCCCTCTGTTGGTTGAGTCCATAATCATGCATTTCCTGCAATTGCATGTTCTCCCCGTATCTGCATGGGCTTACTCCGGGATTTCTCCGGTTTCCTCCCACAGGCCAAAAACATGCAGGTTAGGTTAATTGGAGACTCTAAAGTGGCCCTAGGTGTGAATGTGTGTGTGAATGGTTAAGGGATAGAGCCGTACCGTGGCTGCTTCATCCATGCAGGTGGATGCCCTCAATTTCCCCTCTGGGGATCAATAAAGTATACAAAATCAAAAAAAAAAAAATCATTTGTGTGAAACATCTAAATGATGTCTCCTGTCTTTTTAAAAGGACTTCATAGAATTTCTTTTGTTGATCCAACAGCTCCTCAACTATGTCCAACGTTACAAACTCTGATTCTGCGTCACTTATATTCCTTTGATGTTTACGGGTAGCCATCTTCACTTTGTTGTATTTTCCCTTTAAGTTGTAGTAAAAAAAAAAAAATAAAAATCCTTGGATGGACCAGCAATGAACATCAGTTAGCTAAAAGATGGTGCTTCTTGATTCTTTTTTTTTAAGGCATGATACAGGATGTATGGGAGGAAGTTCATATGGTCTGGAGAGGGCTTCAGGAGCCAAGTTAAGACATCTTTTTGATAGTGAACCTTGAAGTTATTTTTTCCCCTTGTCCTGTCAGGCAGCTAGGTGAGCAGGACAGAAATCTGCTACCCTTATTGTGCCAAAACAGATTTACTTTGCCAAAAGGAGCTTTATACAGTACCTATCTATGTACAATATATTGTTGTAAACTCCTCCTGTAATAACTTTTAATACTTTATTTAAATTATTTTACCGACAGAAAGGGGAATGGGGAAAGGAGGTGTGGGGAGGGGGAAAGAAAAGGAAGAGGAGGAGACAAAAAAAGACAAACAAACCAACAACTAAAACAAATGGAAGACAGACTGCTTCATCCACAGATGTCTCAACACGAGTCTGGTATCTGCACCTGTTAAAGGGGAGACATTTGTGTGTGTGCGTGTATATGAAAGCACACGCAAAATAAGTGTGTGCATGTGAGTGGTTTGTTACTAAACATACAAAGAGGGCAGCTGGTCACAGAAACCCCCCCCCCCCACACACACACCAGAAACCCCGAGCAGGCAAGGCAACGCCACCAACCTCCACAGGGCACAAATGCCCAAGGTCAACAAGCCCCAGGAGAGCCAGGCATCTGCTCCAGGAGGGACGGCCGAAGGAGGCAAGGCTGCTAGGTGGCCAGTGCAGTGGGCCCATGTCCCTGAGCCTGCCAACTGCCCACCATCCCAGCAGGACCGATGCCAGCCCCCAGGCTCCAGGCACCAGGAGGCTAGCATCCCCACCCCCTGGGCCTGAGATCGGCCCACACCCCTAGCGCAAGCCCCCCAGACACCCACCCAGTGGGCCTGCCCACCCCCCCCAAGCACCACTGCCGCACACCCCGGGGACCCCCATGCCCAAAGAGACCCCCCATGCAGGGGAGCCCACATAGCTGAGAGGCACTACCCCTTCAATCCAGCACCTTCCGACTGGCGGACACACCCACAATCAGTCATCCTTATTACTTAGGGCAACCGTGATGCAGATGCAGCAAGCATGAATGTGCACCAGCGCCCAGCAGCAGCTAGGGAGACCGCCGGCGCAGGCCAGCAGCAACCCCCCCATTGATCCACCCCAGGGTGGCCTGACCACAGAAGCAGACCCCCACCCCCAGCGCCGACCCGAGTGACTGATCAGCAGACCACCACAGGTGTCCCGATATGCCACTCGACAATCAAAGTACCACTCAAAACCGACCCACCATCACCGCCTGCACTCATCACTCCCTCACTCTCGCTTACTCGCTTGTTCAACCCCTCTCTCACTCCCTTGATTGTATCTGTTCAGTCGGCAACACCCAGGGATTGGTGCTTATTGATTCTGGTATCATCAACCAGGAAATGCCCAGGCTGTGTGTCTTGCTAGAACATTGGTAGCCTCTTGGTAACTTGTTGTTCTCTCTAAGAAGCACTTCTTAGCTAGATGCCAAAAAAAACTGCTTGTGACAGCAGGCAGTGATGGTAACTGCCCGGGGCTGATCTGACGTGGGCTCACTTCCTCTTGGATCTGACATGGTGGCTGCTTGTCTGGTGGTGGCGGCAGCCTGTGAACGCATCTGATCAAAAGCCTGTTGATGACGGCTGCTTGTGAGGCCTAGTTGTAATGCCTGCCAATCTACTTTTAAGTAGGTGGTGAGCCGAGCGGTTCTGTCTGCTGTAGTTTTTGAGATGATCGATCCCCATCTAGAGAGCAGCTGAGTTTCACAGATCGGCTAACTCAGATTTTTCATAACATGAATCTGTTTGTTGGCAGGTTAAGTATGTGCATATTTTTTATGAAAATTAAACTTTAGTTACGAAACCTGATAAGGCGGCTCTGAGGCAGTCAATAAGGACCTCTACATGCTTAACCAATCAAAACAGCGCTCCATGATCACCTGACTTGACTTTGACCAATGAGCTGCATCATTGTGGAAGTAACCGTAAAGAAAGATGGGCTGACGATGCTGCAATTCCATCAGCCAGGTAAGCGCTACAGCGTTATATTTATGTCCCTGTCTTTTCTTTTCCTGTACACATCTCCATGGTTACTATTACAGCCAAGTGCTGCTCCCCGTTGTCCCTCGTCTTGTGTAGCATATCGCTAAATAAAGTTACACGTCCTTCACGTTGTCCTGCTGATGTTAAAGAAGCCCTGCTGAAAAAAACGGCATCAGACCAGCACCAAGAAATCATAGTTTAGTATTGTGAAGATTCGTTTTAGTGTTGAGAGTTCTGGAGTGAACCTCAGCACAAGCGTCCCAGTCTCAGCCGCACTGATACGTTTGTTTCACTGCATATTTATTCCCAGCTGTTACAATATTTTTTTCAATATCTAGTGTATTTTTTTCTTTTTAGCTTTGTTTCAAATTGCTTTGTCATCGTTATATTTATTACTTATTTGTATACTGTTGAACATTTGTTCTTGAAGCTCTTTCTTTTGGATAAATCTTATCTAATCTTATGTTATATATTTATATTTTTAGAGATTGTTCCGATGAAGAGCCATCCACCAGGACCAGCAGTGGAACAGGAAGGGCTGCAGAGGAACCGATTCCTGGACTACGGCAGAGCGAAGGAAACGCCTCGACACGGACACAGAAAACAGGCTGGAAACTGGACACTGAGTTCTGGGCAAACACAGACGTTTGAGAACACGTATAAGGGTTCAGTTTAATTTAATCGCAGAACTGTTGTTCATGTACAGTTGGAATATTTATAAAGAGAAAACTGGTGAAATATGTTTTTTTTGTTATTACACATAGTTTTAAGTATTTAAAACGTAAAATATTGACACATCCTTGCCAGATTTCAAAATTTACGCTTCTCCTTAAAAACAGGGCAACGTATTTTACACAAAGGACTTTTTTTGTTACTTTCTTTTTACTTACGATTTTTGTTTTTCACAAACAAAGTAAAATTTACAGTTTTCTTTGTTTCAGGTAAAAGATGCATTTTTTTCCAGTATTTCTCAGATTTCCCATAGGCAAGTCTAAAGGGAAAATCAATCGTTCCACCATGTAAATTTCTGTAACAATGTCTATCCACCCTAAAAATATTGGCGGTTCCACACAAGACCATTTTAACTAACCATCTTCACACATTATATTATTCACTTTTTCCCATCTACCTTTAATATACAATGTGGTAGAGAAAGAAAAAAAACCTTTTCTCTTTGTAAACATAAATGTATTCTAGAATTTTTTTTTCCCCTCCTCCCCCTTTCCTTCTCCCAAACAAAGACGTGAGGTCTGGGGAACAATACTACCAAGATAAATATATACATACATATATATGTATATACATACACATAGACACATGCACACATACAGCATTTTTTAATCACATAAATTATACACAGTTTTGAAAATACAATGTTATCCTAAATCTCTGAATAGT